>CM077246.1:13763031-14290531 GCA_039654775.1 Spinibarbus caldwelli | reverse complement strand
AAATTATGTTAACAACGTGATCTCATGATAATTCGTATGTATTTTACGTAAAATGTGGTGCTATAAAACGTACATTTACTTACGTTTTTAGAGGCACTAAAACGTACAATATTGACGTATTTTCAGCATTTAAACGTTAAAAACTGACGTATTGACGACATTTAAAAATTAATCCTTATGAATATTGATAATGCGGCATTAATTTTATTATTAGTTGTTTTTAGTTGTCATATCAATTACCTTGTTTTCAACTGTTTACTTAATATGAAATGATAACATTTCTTTCTGTTCTGTGAGAAAAACTACTCGATTAGTAACGTGAGTAGATGTAATTCGTTACCTCCACCACTGAACAGGACAAATCTGTAATTTAGAGCCACTAGCTCACATGCATTTATCATTCAAGGTGAAATGCATTTACTTTCAAATGCCAGCAACTCAATCACTCAGAAAATAGACACAGGACCATAATCTCACGCAGCGTTCACACACAGACAAGCTGCTAATTACAGAGCTAACAATGCAACACACAGTGCTCCTCTCAGGTGTGGCTTCCAGTTTACCTCGTCCCCGCACAGAGACACCTAGAAGAACGAACACTTTTGTGCAAAGATTGCACTTTAAAAGCTTTGAAGACGTAATGGATGTCTTGGTGGTATTTTTCCTGCATATATCTACTTTATCAGAGAAGTTCCTCCTTAAATTGCTTAGAAAAAATAGACACTATTATTGATATATAGTATGAGTAATGAGTTCATATTGAATGCATATTGCAAATATGAGCACAGCTTGAGATACTTCAGAGATCTGAAACTCCAGAAAGATTTCTCTCTCTCTCTCTCTCTCTCTCTCTCTCTCTCTCTCTCTCAGGAGAAACATTTGAGAAGCAGGAAACCCAGGCAACAGTCTCTGATCTTCATAACTGCAAAGCTGACATTTCTGCAGGTCATTGCAGTCAGAGGGTTTAGAAGTTTCCTGAACGCAAGGCCCTTTGCGTCTGAGCAAATTGCAGTACTTGGATGTTTGCTGCAGATTATACTTACAGTTTATTCTGATTTGAGAAAGATCTCTACATCTCTGCAAACGGGCGGCTGTGCCAAATGGAAGATTAAGGAGTAGCTGAGAGTGAAGTTGAGCAGAAAGAGTTGCGGTCGCCTGGTGGGGAGTTTTAATTGCCTGCCTTTTTTTTTCTCTGTCTGTAACCTTTCATAGCTCTAATTAGTCAACAGGTTCAATCTCATACTTGCTGTAATCACCCTTAAAGCCTGTCTCTGCCCACTCTTTTAACACCATGATGTAACAGACAGCAAGTTAGAAAGCGGACTAGGGGCTAAACGTGATGTGTGTTGGTGTGTGTGGGTAAATCTGGCCAAATTTAGATTGACCACATATAACTCATCCAAGTTTTAAAAGTTTGTGCAATATAAAATAAAATTAAAAAATGTTCTATTCTAATTTTAAAGGTGAAATGTAAATTTAGTGCCACATGTATATCAACTATGCAAACTGATGATATGCCTGGCAGCCATTAACCAAATACAAGGACAAATACAAAGACCTGTTTTCTGGTGATAGTCCAAATTTTTGTTGGCCTTTACCCAACTGGGGCTTTTGCAATTATGTGAAACATGCTCTCTATATAGCATAGGCTTCTTTAAACAAACACATCATCTCATCACTTGCAGTATATATTCTTGTTGCACTTCTCTGTTTGTTCTTAGGATGACAAAAATTATAAAAGTTAAATTTTTAGACTGGTCTCAGCGGTCTAACAGTGCTCAGTGTCAAAATGATTGAGAAGACATCATTATGGCCTTGAAAAAATAGGCAATAATATATGCAATATATATATATATATTTTTTTTTTTACATTATGCATGTAATTATTGATTTAATTTACCATTATGTAGATACTTCCACATAGGGATAAGGACATCCCAACACAACACCTAAACATCTGTTCCCTAAAGAGCAAGTAATGTCCCCAGTTTCCATTTCAGAAATCTGGTCATTGTAGATTATGCTAGTGGATTTGTTCCTCATTTGTGATGAGCAAATCGATTGGCTGATTCTGCTGTGTGTGCTGCAGGTTCAGCTCATTGGCTCAAAGTCACGCGCCACTGCTTGACACCACCCGGGGCATCATCAATTTTGCAGATTAGCTAATTTGTTAACTGAGAGAGACCTATAGATGGAACATATGAGTTAATATTAATCCTTCAAATATTTAATGAAGCCTAGCATAATGAGGTAAAAATTTAAAACGGCAATTCAAAATCTTTTTACACTTGATCAGCATTCAGCATCATTATAGATCATTATAGATATTATGCACGTATGTTTATGTGTGCATACATTACTGAGTGACCAGACTGGTGCATAATCATGTTTGTGCGACTGAAGTAAATGCTTGCGATTTATTGCGTCAGTGTGTGTGTGTGTGTGTGTGTATAGAGAGGGATCAGCTGGCAGTATCTTGCATTATAAACAGGAGGTCACATGGCGTTGGGTGGGTATCAGGTAGAGGCTTTCCCTAAGGACATCATTAAGACAACACTGCCTAAACCAGCAGCCTGAGCAAATCTCCTAGTAACTTCCAGGAAACCCTCTCTAGAGCAGCAAGGATATGCCAGGCCGAAAGAACTCTACAGTACCTCTGGGATGTTCCTCTAGGAAATCAGCACATCTGCTGGACATTGTGCTGGACAACTTTCATATTTTGCATCCACATTCTCCGATGACTCCGAAAAATCTGTTGGAGCAGGGGATTTTTTTTTTTTTTTTTTTTTTTTTGATAAATTATTAATTGGGCTTGAATGAACTGTAGGAAAGTGATTAGCTTATGTTCAACAATATGGGAATATAACAAAAATTACATAGTCTTCCAAATCGTAATAAAATATATAGTAAGGCGCACAGTGTTAACTTTTGATGCGATCGACCAGAGTTCAAGTCCGCTTTTTTGCCGAGCTTGTTCTTCTCCCTTTTCCCATCACTTATCAGATCGGAAAGGCATTTATTTTCAATAAAAATGCAGGAAATATGCAAAAAGTGGAAACTCAGGTATTTAATATTATAGTGTTTATCGGGTGGGGTTGGGGTAGGGAGGGTTTTATTGTCCCAATAAGGTGGCATCCATTTATTAATTTGAATAAAAATGATAATTTACACTCAATATGTTATTACTGCATATGGTTTTATAATGTACTACAGTGCAATACTGCAGTGCAAATATCTGCCACTTTTTGCACCATGTATAAACAGCATCTAACTGCTATTTACATTTATAGCAAAAAAAAAAAATAATAAAATTAAAAATAGGCCTACTGTTATTTTTGCATACAGTAAATGGAATCTGTTGTTATATGCACTTTGTGTGTGTGTGTGTGTGTGTGTGTGTGTGTGTGTGCGCACTGTGTACTCACACACACACACATTTGGTTAATTAATCAGCATCATGTAATTGTGTATTATGTTCAGTAGTCAATTAGTCAATTTAAAGCCCAAATATTGATGACTGAAAAGTAAAATAAAAATTACCATAGGATTTATTTTGTAACAATGAATGAAACATTACGTTTTGAAGTAGAAAGACTGGAATACTATTTTCCTGTAAAATGTATTCCAATAATCTTTGTTTTATTTAAAAATTGAACATTTATTTATTTATTTAAAAAAAATGCATTTTATTTATTTTCTAATAATTCAGTGGTGATGCAGTGATTAGGACAATCAAAATTAGCATCACTGCCATACTTCTTGACAGAGGGAGCGTATGCGTGTATGCTAAGACGTGATAGATCACCACTTTGTGATTCTGTAAGTGTGACATTAAGTTGGAACATCTGACTCAGGGCTGGATGATAATTGGCCCACACTTTTCCCACCATGTTTGTCATTAAACTTACACCACAAGTCTTCAACCTCCCAAGACTATGGAGTCAGTCTGTCCAAAATGAACAGAAGTTTTAGTCTAGTTACATGCAGGCTGGGTGAGAACATCTCACAGTTTGATGAACGCAAGCTGTAGTGAGTGGGAAACAGCAAATGAGAAAGCATCTTCCTACTACCTCGTGTCCATCACCCAAGTTCATCCAAGAACTTGTTTTGTGGACAGTGCCGTCACTTGCCACGCCTGACGTAATTTACTTGAGTAAATAAGCCCAACCTACGCAAATAAAATGCAACACAATGTCATTCTAAATGGGTCACTGCAAGCCATTTTCATGAGTTATTTACGTAAACTTGACTAATCAGGTTTTATAGAGCAGAGGGTGTAGGTTGTAGTTCTTTTTTTTTTGTTTCCATTAAAAGACAGGCTGGACATTTGAGAAGGTGGAGATGTGGTTTTATTTAGAGTTGAAAGTGCAGAGTGAGTTTAATGCATTGTGTCGGAATGTCCTCATCCCGTGTGCGGAAGCATGTTTGCACAAGAGTCTATATGTTTGGACAGGTCTGGGTTGAGTTCACACAAACACACACACAAAAATATCTGTGTGCTTTGATTCATCTTGCCTCCTCTCATCAACTGTTGCCAGCTTTAAAACACACCTGAGAGTCAAAATGGCTGCAGTCATAACAATAACAGCGTCAACACGACGGCTCACACCAGCAACTCTGTTTGGCATCTGTTACAGCAAATTACATCAGCAATACCACACCATTACCTGAGCTCTTACCAGCACATAACAACAGCCAGTAGGGAACTTGTGTTTATGTGTATGTGTGTATGTTCCAACCCCCAGACACCTGCCACTCTAGTTCACAATCATAGCTTGCAACTGAAACTGCTGTTCTCAGTCATAGATGGAGCAAGTAAACCATTTTCACAGTATGTAAAGAGCTTGCTGGCATTCATCTAGACCATGTACGCTCAACGACCAAAAATAGCATAACTTGTTTTCCATTCACACATACATAGGTTAGCATGCCCGCTAATCTCCTCTTACCCTTGTTCTACGTCCACTCCAGCATTATAAGGTCAAAAAGACAGAAGAAAAAAAAAAAAGAAAAAAAAAAAAACTGATGAGGGACGCAAAGGGAAAAAAAAAAATCTCATATGGTTTGCTGCTTCAGTACACAGCCTCTTTTTTTTTTTTTTTTTTTGTTTTTTGTAACACCTTAAAGTCAGCACCGACAACTTCATACTAAAGCACAGACCTCATCAAGACAAAGTCAAGCTGAAGAACGTCCTTCACATAAAGTCAGAGCAAACAGTACTTAGAAGTTCTAGAAGTACAACTAGTAAATGATCTGGTCTAAATATAGTCAGCAGTCTCTGCTCAGAAACGAGGGCTTTTTATAAAAAAAAAAAATAAAAAAAAATTCACAACTGGGATTAAGTGTATGCTTAAAAATAAATAGCACGTTTGTTCATGAAGCGAAAAGTGCCAATTAAAATGGGACCATGAAATGTGCATTTTATGTTTGATGCTACAAAGAAATTACATACATTACATATTAAACATGTAATTTATATATTGTACACACACACACGTTGGGTTTCCATGTTTTATAGGGACATTCCATAGACTTGATTTTTATACTACAAACTGTATTATCTGTATTATCTATCATTTAGTATGATTTATAAGCTGTTTTTTTTTTCATGGCAACCAAAAAAATGTCCCCACAAGGACAAGTATTTCGGATATTGCCATTTTTTTGATGTAATGTTGTCCCCTTAACGTAGGGTATACCTGAATATCTCTCTCTCTCTCTCTCTCTCTCTCTCTCTCTCTCTCTCTCACACACACACACACACACACACACACACACACACACTCATGCACACTCATATATTTTAGTAAAGAAAATTTATATATTTTGTTAAATATCTATATTCATTACTATACTACAATACCAAATATATTTTTAGAAATATTTTAAAACGTAAGGTGCACACACACACACACACACACACACACACACACACACAATATACTGTATGTATAATAATGTTTTTTTTTTTTTTTTTCTTTTTTTTTTTTTTCTTGGACATTAAAGAGCATTGTAGGCCAAAGAACTGGAGGTCACTCTTGTTGACTGGATTGATGAACAAGCTATTCATCACTTATCCACCTCTGACCCCCTTAATGAGCTAACATTGTACAGAAACCAGACACAATGACACACGCAGACCAAGTGGGAATACAATCCAGTCTGGCTCTATAGTCTGGCTGAATACACAGGTCATGATTTTGGTTCTGTTTTAATGCAAAAGTGCAACCTCCATCAGCACAATTAATTGTTGATGGTGGGTGTGGACGACTACTTCAGTAATGTACCAAAAACATATCAATCATTTCCACAGACCACTCCATTTCAGCATTCATTTTCAGTCCCCTTAAAAGACAATTTGTCAGAGTGAGTGAATAAAACAGAGAACTTTTACATCTGAAACTTTGCTTAAAATGATTTAATGGCAGCCCACTTGTCAAGTGTAAATGGAGGCTATATTTAAAAAGCATTAGTGGAAGAAAAACTGCCACTTTCATAAGACTGCATGAAATCGCTCAAATTTAAGATAGTAATATGTAGAGAACCATGCTGTCCTGAGATGGCTTGTATACATCTGAATATATAATTTTATTGAAAGATTAATCGATTGGGTGTGACGTGTCCTATGGTAAAACTGATGTCAGAAAGAGCCACTTTTCAGAGTTAGTTACAAAAAGTTGTTTCTGTTTTCTTCTACAACACATGGTCAGTATTGCTTAACATTCAAAAAATGTTGATCATAAACCTCAGGAGGTCAAGTGTAAAAATGATATAAGCTGTTTTGTTTTATTTTTCAATCAAATTCTAGTCTAAACAGTTTAAAATCCGTTAAAATTGATTTTGCTATTCAAAAATTAAAAGTAAAATGAATATAATAACTAGATGGTATAAGTATAAATCAAATAAGTGGATTTTAATTATTAATTATTAATTATTATTTTATTAATTTTCATTCTCGTTTATTACTTTTCATTCTACGTTTATCAAACATATCTAACATTTCTCACTTTCAAAAAATGTATGTGGTTCTAAAAAGCATGGAAAGTGGCAGTCATAGTAATTACAGTAGTTTGTAATGATCATTTGCAATGATGTGCATTGGTTTGAGAAATCTGTGCTTATTTTAAACATTTTGATGGAGAATATGGAACAAAGTGCGTTAAAAGCATTACTAAGCTCAAAAAAACAAATATGTTTGTTCCGTTGTGTGTGTGGCTCACATTTGTGAGTGTGAACAGGACAGTGATGAATTCCTCACAATGGCACACATCTATTCAGCAGAATAGTATAAAAGAGAGAGAGAGAAAGGGAAGGAGCAGCCGTAAATGAGTCTACCGCTGCCAAAGAGGTTCACAGGAGCGCCAGTCACCATCACTCACCAACTCAACAATGCTATATCAAGCCTGTTCTCTAACTCCACACACACAAAAAAAACGTACAACTCTGTGAAACTTTCAGTAGTGCAAATGGAAGTAAAGCTCTCAGTCTGAGAGCATCCACTCAGGTTCATTAATGGACGTGTAACCCACCCTCTTAAAAGCAGACATACGGATGCCATGAGCTATGATTGAGTTTTATAGATCAAGGCACTGAATGACTCTCTGTAATCAGAAAATCAATGTTAATGTACTTCGGAGCATTGCTCTGTATTTATGGTGACCTCCTTTTGCTTTTCATTTATAGAACTTTTAAATTTTTTGCTTATGTTGCTGAGTAGTGCAGTCAGAGGAAAGGTTATTATTTGACAGCCTTCAACCGGTTCAAGTCTCTTACGCAACCATTAATAAGAAAATAAAGGACTGAAGAGTTGGTGAAAAGTAAAACTCTCAGAGAATGTGAAAGAGTCAAGCAATTTAAAAGCCAGTTTTTTTTCTTTTTCCATTCTCGTGCGCGTCGAGAATCTTTTTTCCCCTTCTGTTCCAATTGTGTGCCATCTAATATTAGTATTTTTATTAATTATCTTAAATTAACTGTCAGAATGGTTAATTAGCATAATTAATGTGGTGTGGCCAAGAAGCTGAGTGGTATTTGAAAAATGTAAAAGCAGCTGAGAGTGACTCAATAGTAAGTTGTCCAAAATACATAATTACAGCAATTAATTAAATTCCGGCCTTTTTTTTTTTTTTTTTTTTATGAAGTGATTGAGAAAGTTAGCAGAGGGGAGGCTTTTTGTTCTCTATTTGAACATCTTGGAATCACAGTTACAGGCTTTGAAGAAAGTCTAAGTGCAGAATAGTTGTTTTACAGTTTTCTTCTTTGCAACACTGAGCTACTCTTGTTTAATGATTTCAGCAACCTGTAAATGGTCTTGGCAAGTGTGCATGTGTTTGCGGTGGGGTTTCACTAATAAGAGTTTACTCCTCACCCTGAGTATTATATGACCCATGGGATCAAAGAGGCAGTAAAAGCTTTAAGCCTCCGTGATAAGCTCTGTTCACATCGCAATGGAACGGAGAAACACTTGGAAGTGAGCCGCACAGACGAGAGGGGGAAAGCAATGGAAAAACAACCAATGAAAAACAAATCAATCTATTCCTTAGAGACTAAAAAGGGAATTCTAAACTTCTTCAATCACAGCTAAGACAGAGTTAAGGCTTTTAAAAGAGGGGGATTCAAACATCATTATTTCATCTGAGAAGTCCAGAGATGGTGGTTCAGGGAGGTCTGAACTGCTTAAACCATAAAATCAAGAGTTTAATTTCAACAGTATTGATTTTAAACCTCTAGGAAAGAATGAGTTCACAGGGTCTGATTCTAATAAGGAAAGTAGTGATGACTGTGAAGGTGAAGATGAAGATGACAACATCATTCAGAATCAGAATCAGAATCAGAATTAGCTTTATTGCCAGGTATGTTTACACATACGAGGAATTTGTTTTGGTGACAGAAGCTCCACAATGCGACAGACAATGACACACAATAGACAATGTGCAAAATAGCACAAACACAATATACAAAATAGACAATTTAGTATGTACAGGTATGTTAGGTACAAAATTGAAATGTAATAAGTAAGTGTGTTAAATAAATAAATGTATGAGTGTTGTGTTTCATGTTTATTGTTAAGTGTTCAAGTGTTCATGAGATGGATTGCCATTCATGATGGTGTTATATATTAGAGCACTTCATTGCATGTTCATATTTTTGTATTTATGGCTCTGTTTATTAACACTCCCCTCGGGTTGTCCGATCAGAGTCGGACAGTGCTAAGTACACGTCTAGACATGGTCCAAAATATATTGTGATTAGATTAGTCTAACCATTTGAAGGTAGTCAGAAACACACATGAGCACATTTGTATTTGTACTACATGCATGCTACTGTGTTATGATGTGCCCAAGACATTGAAATAAGTTGTACATAATGTACAAACATGTATCTTTCGGGCACTAATGCACCCTTAAGGTATTAGTATGTACTGATAAATTACTAAATTTGCATTTTAAATTAATTTGAAATGTAATCCCATATTTTTTTTAAATCAGGTACCCTCCCTTCAATCAAATCCAATCACGTGTAAACTTAACTTAAAAAAACAAGTGATAAAAATAGACGTTAATACCAAATGTAAACAGGGTCTACGTATGTTTGTATAAGTTTCGGATCACTCTTTTGTTTACGATTACTGCATTTCAGTAATTATTGGCAATTCAAGTGTGTCAATGTTTCTGACAAGGCATATATAGACATTTATATATAAACACACGTGTGTAAACATATCCTTCATGGACATCTCCCTCCTGTCTCTTTCATTTCCATACTGGTCCCATATGAGGATTGATCTAATCATTCTCAGCAGAACTTGTTGTTCAGAGTGAAATGATCGCAAACAAACTGTCCCTCGATGCTCTCTCTCTCTCTCTTTCTCCTCACTCACTCCCAATGATATGCTTGCTTGCACATTGATAATATCCAATGTAATTTAATGGGGTCATATGATCAAAGAAAAATCAAATAAAAACCTTGATCTACTTTTAAAACTCAAAATTCCCTCCACCAGTTCAAAAAGACCATTTATTAAAACTAATTTGCAAAAAAACATTTAGTTCTGCAACTGAATGCTTTCCAGTTTTCCAGTTCCTCATTTTGAAATGATACAGCAAAAAGGAGCTGATTAAAACTGAAATTTGAATTCAATGAAGCAGAATTAAAGTTATTTGAAATTCAAAGAAACTTAAATGTATTTTTTTTTTTTTTTTTTTTTTTTGGTGAGAAAAGGGAAAGTTTTTTAAACAAATTTTTGGACTGGGGTGGAAAATAACTTCAATTCCCAGAATGCTTCCCAATTCATATTTCCTATTTGAATTGCATTTCAACAAATTTCAGTTCAACTTACTGTGCAGCGTGGCTAATTCAGTTCATGTTTACATTAGACATCAATTGAGATTTTGTACAATCCTGATATACATATGACTCCTTTTAATTTAATTATAAGCAGCTGTCTGAATCTCAGTCTACTGTTGCTGGTCCTCTTGTCTTACAGTAAATAGTACACCATACTTCTCACTATATGTTTCTACATTACCTTGATATGCTGAAGATGAGGTAAAGCAGGTGCATTGAGAATGGAGTCCAGATGCAGTGCAACACAATAGGACAATGTTTCAACTCTGTGCAGAAATGTGACTTGTTTTTGTGTTTGAGCCCAGGATCAGATGGGAATAATAGGATTACAGACGCTAAGCTCGTGTCAGAATAGATTTAGGTCTTTGCCCACGGCCATGGGGATCACTTAACAAATACTCTTCCCCCATCTAGACGACTTAAGCTCTTTACCAAGAAAAAAAAAATGCACATGTAAATCACAGACATATATTGAAGAGAAGGATGGATAACACACAAAAACAAAAGAATAGCGTGTGGCGTGATTGAGTCGCTCCACAGGCTGTCTCTGTTTCTGTATTCTTTGTTTCCTGAAGTTAATTAGCAAGAAGAGAATTAGCCACTATTCTCTTTTGTCTGTTTTGTCACATCAAAATGTTTTGTAAATAATGAATCCTCACAGTGGGTTTGATTTGAACATTAAGGGAACACATCAACCTGGTCAACTTCAACCCCAAGGCCTAGAGACAAATCTGTGCTTCAGAGAAACTCACAGAAACGATCCTATGAATGCTAATAACACTCCTGTAGCTCAAAAATGAAAACATGGCACTAGCAACACTAATGATGTAGGTTTGATTCAGGGAGAATTATAGTATTATTGATATTACTAATTATTAATTACTATATATATTTACACTACCAATCAAAAGGGTTGGTAAGATTTATTATTATTATTATTATTATTATTATTATTATTATTATTATTATTATTATTATTATTATTATTTTATGTTTTTAAATGTCTCTTGCAGTCACCAATGCTGCATATATTTGACCAAAAACACAGTAGGGTCATTCTGTGTCAAATCAACCAAATTTCAAAAACTTCTCTCTCAAATTTTTGATTTTGCTAATATTTTTTTTTTCTGAAGAAAGACAGACACGTATAGTAATGAAAGCCAAAATATAAAATGTCATGGATGAATATTTACTGAGAAATCCACTGTTAGATCTTGAAACTAGGAATGACCCAGTAAAATAAAATATTGTGAAATATTATTACAACCCGAATTCCGGGTCCAATATTTTATTCACAATAGAACATAGAGAACATAACAAATGTTTAAACTGAGAAATTGTACAATTTTATGCACAAAATGAGCTCATTTCAAATTTCAGTGGATTTCTCATAAAATGTTGGCTCATGTGATTTGAAAGTCTTTTAGTTTTCATTTTATTCAAATTTAAAAAAAAAAAAAAAACGTCCCAACATTTCTGGAATTTGGGTTGTACCATTTAAAATAACGGTTTTCTTATTTTATTATATTTTAAAATGCAAAGGACAAAGCTGAATTTTCAGCAGTCATTACTCCAGTCTTCAGTGTAACATGATCCTTCAAAAATCATTCTAATATGCTGATTTGATACTTAAGAAATATTTCTTATCATCAATGTTGAAAACAATTGTGCTACTTAAAGGGAAAGTTCACCCAAAAATTAAAATTATGTCATTAATTACTTACCCACAGTAAGTGAGTAATTAATGACATGTAAAATATTGTCACTTTTAATGCATCCTTCTTGGATAAAATAATTACTTTCTCTTTTTTTCTTTTAATTGACCCCAGTAAGATGTACTTGCTGATCCCAATGTTGCTTTTGATTAAATCGTCTGCCAAATGCATAAATGTGAACATAATGAACATTACAGGTATAAAATAAGTTTTAGGGAAGTATGAACTCCAAAAACAAGTCAGAAAATGTTTGTTTTGACTTTTTAAAGAATGCTGCAATCAGTTCAAAAGGTAACTTTTTGGTTGTGTGTGTCTGCATGTGGATGGCTTGAAAGAGACTATACCTTTGAATCTTGCTGCACCAAAGCAGAATGTAACTGTACACAAAAATCAAACGGGACCTTAGGCTAGCACCAGCCAGCGGATTCAAGAGTTTAATCTACTAACTTCTGAACCACCCAAGACTTCTGCATAAAGTAATAGTATTGTCAGAAGCTCCCTTACTTAAGAGATCATGAGCCAAACAATTGGAGGTGAGCTCAATTGCCTTGATTACTTCTCTTACTGAGGCTGGCAGATCTAACAGTATTGACCCAGGCTATTACCAACAGCACTTAAACTAAGCCTCTGCTAAAGCAAAGAAAAATAATAGGCTGCTCTTTGCTTTCTCACTTTCTTCCACCCTCTCTTCTTCCTTTCATGCTTTGATAACAGCTTTCATCTACCATGCGGCCTGAGCTCTGTGCAATAACACCATCTACTCCAATTTCAGTCCGACGCCTCGTCCCACTGTCCTCACCTCCCTCATAAATTCATAAGCGTGGTGTCAGAATGATCAATACGGTTCGCCACCAGTTAGTCCGTTGTTTCCACACTGAAGATTTGCTCTAAGTAACAATTTTAATATGTAAATGTCAGCTTGGATAGTGTTTTAATAAAGAATCATTGGAGCCGCAGCTCATCACCAGCGGCCTGGGCATCAATCATGTCTGGGAGAACACAACCATGACAAATAGCTTAAATCTCCACTGCCGCAAACTCCCCCTATTAGCCAATCAAATGGCTGTGGGGAATGAATGGATGACACAAAAGGAATATCCAAGACTTCTCAACACCAAAAAAAGAAGGTGTTTTCATTAGAAGGAGCAAAGTGTTGTCTGTGTGCACCTCACAAGTAATGAAGTGCAAGAAACAGATTGCAGTCAGAGCAGACACTGTATTTAATAAGAAGTGAATGACAGAAAGACTGATGGATAGATGGAAGTAGCATTCATTTAGTTCAACCAGTGTAACATTAAAAATATGTGAACATTAAAACCTGCAAAACATGGTCTTAAAGGGATAGTTCACCCCAAAAAGAAAATTCTGCCATCATTTACTTGCCTTCAATTTTTTCTAAAGCTGAGTTTCTGTCTTTCTTTGTTCCTTTGTTTCTGTTTTTCCTTTTTTTTATACAATGGAAGTCAATGGCTACTAGCAACTGTCTGGTTAACAACATTCGTCAAATATCATCTTCTGTGTTCATACAGGTTTGGACCAATGTATAACATGAAGAAATAATTACAAAATTTTCATTTTTGGATGAACTATCCCTTTAAAGGAAAATTCTGTCATCACTCATCTTCATGTTGCCTCTTGTGCATAACAGATAAAACAACAACAACAACATCATTTGAAGAACATTGGACTCCTTTGTCTTTCATTGTACAGACACAAAACCACATTTTTTAAATATATCTTCTGTTGTTTCAAGAACAACACTCATGCAAATGGAAAACAACATGAGGGTGAATTTCATTTTGGTATTAACTATTAAGACAATTTGACTTGAGATGCATCTGAAATCTCATTGTGTACAAGTAGATAATGCTTTTCATGGGCACACAATTTGAGAACATTAAAAAAATACATTCTTTATAGTACAAAGGTATCTGCTGTAGTATGCATTTTGTCAACTCCACATGACTTATGCCATTAGTTTACATGGATGTGCACTTCAGAATCTCACCAGTAGTAGTTATCTGACTAATTTTTACTCACAGTTTTATGAAGGTTACTCATAAGTTTACTCACGCTACTTTTATTTGCATCTATCATGAGAGTATGATATATATATTTTTTAACATTTTCACATTTAATATACATTTTTTAAAATGATAAAAGAGAGTTTTTTTAAAATAAAAATAAGTGCAGCTTTTATAAGATGGAACATCCAAGATAGTATATTTTCACTAGCTCTGACTGATAACGTGGCATATTGTGGTAACACTGGACTGATATAAAATCTAACACATCCTTCTTTGCCCACTAGAGTCTACATATGATGATATACGTCCATCACGTCTGTCGTGAGACTGGGAGCGATGGTTCAGTTAACTTTGATGCTTCTGATGGAGAGGGATGTGACAAACAATGGACTGTTTCCGAGCAATCTGCGCAATGTGTATTAGCCCTCAAAAGCTACTGACAGAATTAGGCCTTTATGAGAAGTCACAGAATGTACAGTTTGCTGCATTGTGATCCCTCGGTCTCTCCCTGCCTCTCTGAAACCGCCTGGCAGTCGCCCCGCATGCGAACCACTACAAAAACCGCTTGCCATGCAAGAAAGTTGAAAAGCAAACAATTAACTCCCAGAGCTCTGTTAAACCACTTCGGTAAAAGCGTATCAAAACGTCGGAAAGAAGCAGCAGGATTTGTCAGACTTTAGAGTCAGCGTAGCCCCCCTCGTTCCCTCCCTCCCCGTATTGGACGCGTTGAGGACATCCATCTCCCTGACAACAACTTATGCAGGAGATGCTTTATTTCTGCATAACACAAGCAAATGGAGTGCTGCGGGTTTAGGCTAGGTCAGTGTATTGTCATTGTAAAGGGAAATTAATGCATAAACAACTCCGCAATTACCCACTTGTTTTCCCTACTCTTCCTTTCATAGTCCATCTAAGAAGACGGTTTCAGACATATGGTGCTTCGCTTTGAAAAAGAGGCCGAAATCTGCTCACATGTGAGGAGCTGAGTTATAATATGCACATACACATGCAATCGCACACACTAGTTGCCTCAAGCTAGCTGGAATGCTCAAGGCTTTCAGCAAAAAGAAATTGAAGTTTGTAACCTATTTGCAGAGTAAATGTAGTCTATAACAGGTTGACGGTGAGGAGGTTAAAAAAATTCATCCTGACAATAAAGATGAAACTATTCATTGTTCTTCGTCTCCATAAAGAAAGAGCAAAAAATAAAGTTGTTTTTATTCTCTCTCTGTTACTCAGCACAGAACCATTGTGATGTAACAAAAAAGGAGCCATGTTCTATGAACTTTTGTTTAAAACAAAAGACAAACAGAGTTAGATTCACGTCTTTTATCGTGCCCTACCTTTTCATTCATCTTTGGGAGAGAGAGAGGGAGGAAGAGTGTCAAAGCGGCGGTGTGCTTTGAACTAATCAGGTAGCTGCAGTCTTTTGAATTTGACTTTATTATCTGCCAATGTCATTGTTCTTTAAAGGTTGGATCTGATAGATTAAGTCATGTGCCGGCGCAACTGCGATCATTAGAGTCCGATAAGAACATCGCTATCTGACGCTACATTATGTTTAGTTTGTTAAAATAATTATCCACATTAAAAAAGCCAATCTCTGAGGGTATTGTTAAGAGCTTTTTAGGAAGTCTCAGGAGTCTAGAACAGCTGAACAATTGGCTGATGAGCATCGCAACTGTACTGTAGCTGTGTGGTTACATGCATTACGAAAATAAAAACGCTTAGAGGCTACATGTGCGGGTGTTTGTTTGTAGAGGGTGATTTGCCGATTGAAGGTTGTGCCTATCTGCCTGACATTCAAAACAATTCAGTTGAATGCTATTTGAACTGTGTTACTCACAAAGCCATCTGCATAGTGTTTGTGAATGCCTCACTTGTCCAAGAAAAAGGCTTTAGTTAAAGTGCAGATTGATTGCAGTGATGACTGTGTATGTGTAAAATAGCTGTTGAAATACCGCAATGTTTTTCCAACCAGTGCTCACTCACTTTTCTCTGCCTGTCTTTATTTCTACTGTGATTGAATTACAATAAAGAAAGGGCTGTGTGGAGAGAGAGAGGAGGGAAAAAAGACTGTCAGGTACTGAGGGCTGGACTGTGAGCATTTAGAAACAGAAACTCTCGGTAAGTGTTTTGTTGGCCACTGACCAAACCTAAGCATGCAGAAAAAGTCATTTGCAATTGCGGGTTTGACTGAGTTCCTTTGGATGTGACCGTGGGTCAGTGGGTCAATTGTCAGTCAACTAGCAGAGTTTAGAACAGCAATCAATGATTTGGAGAGAAGATTGTGCCTGTGTGTGTTTATAGTATCAAAGGTTAAAGGATGGTGATGAAAGCAGATGGATGTGATTTGATTAAACCGGATTCCTAGAAGATTCTTTTCCACACATTGCAAGAATGAGACTAAACCCTCTAAACAAGTATTAGGTCTTAAACACTCATCCCCAAAGACAAGCTGGTTAACACAAAATATCTTTCTCCTTTTAAACTCTTCAACTAGATAAATAAAATATTAAACTAAATAATAGGCCTAGGGCTCGAATTGAGGGGGGGGGGGGGGGGGGGTGTTGTATGGCATCCCCCTGGTGGAAATAAATGACAAAAAGCAGCCCCTCAGTAAAACCACCATCCCCCCTAACCATCTGTCAAAATTCTCTACTCATGATAATTCACAAACTATATAACGG
This sequence comes from Spinibarbus caldwelli, assembly GCA_039654775.1. NCBI lineage: Eukaryota > Metazoa > Chordata > Actinopteri > Cypriniformes > Cyprinidae > Spinibarbus > Spinibarbus caldwelli. Next base: position 14,273,755 of record CM077246.1, on the reverse strand, counting down.
AGATTGGCCAATCAGAACTCGGTGCTGTAACACGCTGTGCACAAGTGGAAGCAAGTTTCCGTCATTTTTCTCGCAAAATGGTTCAAGTGCAACTTTTGAAGTTCTTTAAAGGAAGACAACAGAAGGTATGGTTTTTCTTTTATTAGAATTTAAAGACATTCCTCTGACATAATGTCATTGTGCTGTATGTGTGTGAGGGACTGAGAGATGATATAGGAGAGTTGACATTATCGAGTCACCGACTTTGCAAAAAACAAACAAAAACACGTCTTGAGAGTCCAAAAGCACTCACTGCGCAATGAAGCCCATCAGAATGCAGTTAGAATGCCCTTATAATTCAAGCAATGAAAGAAACTTTACCCATGTAAGTTTTCATGTTTTTATATTCATTGCACAAACGATGTACTTTTCTGAATATCAGCACATGTGCGCGAGCACAAATATGCTAATAATTTTATACAACAGTGCATAGCAACACAGTGTTTCATTCCTTGAATGAATCTGTTTTTGAACGAATCAAGTGAGCCAGTGATTCAAAGGTCCATTCACTTGTTTCGTTTCTAATTGAATCAGCCGTTTTGAACAAATCACTTGATTTGAATGATTCAATAAATCATTTATTAAAACAGGGAATTGCTGCCACCTACTGGTGTTTTTATTCTCATCATTATTTATCCATGACAGGCCTAAACCAGCCAAGGTGCCAGCACAAAAACACATTCAGCAAAATATTGTTTAATTTGCAGTATTGATCAAAATTCCAACAAAGAAAGTGACCACACCATCCCCCTGAAATTTGTTTACAATTCGACCACTGCCTATATATGTATACTGCCAATAGTTTGGAGGAAGTAAAGTGTTTTTATTTTTTAAATTTATTATTATTATTATTATTATTATTATTATTTATTTATTTTTAAAGAAGTTAATGATTTTATTTAGCAAGGACACATGAAAAGTGACAGTAAATACATTTATAATGTTAAAAAAAAAAACATTTCAAGGAAATGTTTTTCTTCTGATTATTTCTATCTTGAGAAAAAAAGAAAGAAAAATGCATATATATATATATATATATATATATATATATATATATATATATATATATATATATATATGTATGTCATGGTCTCCACAAAAAATATTAAGCAGCACAACTGTTTCTATATATTCTATATATTCTACTTACGAATTTGTAATAAATTTAATTTATAATTTTTTATTGTTTTATAAATAAAGTGTGTGTGTGTGTGTGTGTGTGTGAGAGGAAATTTACAAAATATATTCATGGAAGATGATCTTTACTTAGTATCCTAATGATTTTTGGCATAAAATACAAATCGATAATTTTGACCCATACAATGTATTGGTGGCTATTGCTACAAATATACCTGTGCTACTTATGACTGGTTTTGTAGTCCAGGGTCACATATATACATTCAGTATTCAATATTTTGAAAACAACTGTAGTTTAAAATGGATAGCATTGTACAGGTATCACTGACCTCCTTGACAAACACTGGCTTTGTGTTTACTTGTATGTTTGTTGATTTTATCCCCTGTTGAAAGCCACTGCATCAGTATCAGCAACTACAGCCCTTAATTGTGATATCCTGTCTACGCTTGAGAAATAGCCCGTGTCCTTTAGCTGGCGTGATTATTATTCTGCATCTGGTCCCTCTGACGAGCTGTGCGACTCTTTGGTGGCCCGTGTGTTTATAATGCTTCTGAGTTTCTCTCTAAACCAGCTTAAGCTGCACTTTAATACAGAGAGTGAGGTGACCTCTGACCTCTTGTGTTTGGCTCAGGGCTCTATTCACTCCCACTCTTATTCTTTCTGTCCCACTCTCCCTGTCTTGTCCTCTACATGTGTACATGAGAGACAGTGATTATGTCGTTTTTTTTTAAGCTACCGTGTGTGCTAGAAAGACACAAAGTCTTACAGTAAAGTGCCTGTAGGTTTGTGTAAGAAAAAAACTTGGGGTCCATACAGCAGACATGAACCTGGGCTTAAATGATGTCTTCTGCATTAACACATGCATTTGCACCCGCTCCCATTGTTCTCCACAGCGCCCCCACCCCGGTTACATACAATCCCTAACACCACAGAACTTCTCGCTTATCTTCACATTCCCTCCATCTGTTTTTCTAAGAGGTTTCTTAAACCCCAGCAAAGAGCCTGGGTGCTTTAGTGTCTGTATGTAGAACAGTAACGTATCCGTAAATCTGTGAGAGAATTTATCAGCTAAAGCCATAGAGCCTGTGATTTAGCTGTAAAATCCTATTGAGAGAGGTGATTGTGATACATTTTTTTTAAGTAAATAATTTTTGTAATGTATAACTTCAATCAAGGTTTTATCAGTTATTCATAATGCGTATTGTTTTAAAGTAATTTTACAATGAATAGTGACCGACACCCTTATAAGCAAGCCAAAGAAGAAAATGGTAATTTTGGTAAACGGCAATTTATTATTTTCATGTTAAAACCACTTTATATGCTTTATTAATTTAATATTTAGTAATAAATAAATAAAAGAATATTGACTGTTTTCAGATTCACAATTCCACTTCACCTTCGTTATCATCCAATACGTTGCTCGTCAATATGGGGATCAATCCATACCCCATGTGATATGGGACTAGTCCAGATTAACCCATATATCCTTTGTAGCAAGAAGTGTAAACCAATCAGGTATAGTATCACCTGCAATATGTTAAAACATATTAAACTTGCAAAACTTACTTCAAGTAAAAAATAAAAATCTCTACAGATATTCACAGATTTCAACTGACATAATTTCTTGATTTCCTAAATATTAAATATTCACCTCCAGCATAAGCTTAATGTATTGCACCTAACATTCTCCATGTTTCAGTTTTGTAGTGTTATCCTATATGTGCTGCATTCCTTTGTTCAAAATGTCTTACATCACAAGACAAATGACTACCTTAAAAGAAAACTACTGCCCAAGTTGGATCTAAATTAGCAATTTTTAAATATTTTAAGAGTATTTGCCTCTATTACAGTATAGATTTATAAAATCATAAAAATACAACAAAAACACTTAGTCAAGGTGGACCAGTTCATTTAAATGGCCTTCCTCTCTTCCTCTCTTCCTCTTGTGTGTGTGTGTTTGTTTCCTTTTTCTTCTTTTTCCTTAGGCATGGCCTGTAGGTATACATAACATATTGTTTGCAAAAGAATTCAAATATTACATATCAATGGTTTCAAGCATAACTGATATTATGTTTTTGCTACTTCATCATAGATAGATAGATAGATCATCACAGACAATTAGCAGTAATGCGTGGAGGCGGAGCAGGGAGGTGCTCGGCGGGGTTCACTGAGTGTGACGACCTGCATCAATTAAACCTGCTCAGGCTGGACTGCCACTGAGACACACATACTCATCCACATATCGGCAGGCTACTATTAACCAGAACTGAACAACAGTGCTCTGCTAATTAGCGAGTGGTCCTGGGTGGAACAGATGGACAGGGTTAAGACAAACATAAAAGTTTTTTACAAAACTCATATTAAAGACTGCTCATAACCTGCAGTTGTGTAGAGACCGCACGGTCAGCCACTGATGCAAAGGTGCATCTGTTTATGTGTTTGTGTGTGTGTTTATCAATGTATCACTTCACAGTGCTTTATATGGCTGAAATAAGGATAAAGGCAGTCAATACACTCCAAGTAAGATGTGAGGAGGAATCACTGGATCAGGATTGAGAAGATTTTAAAGGAGACTCTGAATCAGTATTGAGTGCATGAGGACATAAGGATGCTTAAGGACGACATGTCCTCATGGTATGACTAGCATGAAATTTCAGATAAGCGAGACGAGCTGTTCTGAGCCCCCTGTGTGGGCCATCCACGACTTTTTAATGATTTTATTTGTCACCCATATGTTTACTCTGCCAACGTGGCCTGAAGGGCTTCACTCTTAAATCGGCCTTCTGAAAGGGAACAAATCAGACGGCTGAAAGTCTACGATGCTAATGAGGGATTTCTCCAGAAAATGGCCACGCCATGCGCAGCAGAGCCATCTGTTTATGAGATCACAGCGCAATCTCTTTTAGTAAAAGAAACTATCATTCGTGCCTAAAGAGAGAGATTCATTCTGACTAAATACCTCTCCTCTGTGCCATTTACAAACTCAAATTATGTCTTTGTAGGGCATTAATCTGTGTTAGCAAATTCGAACATCATGTAACTATGTACCATTTAGAACTGAATTTAGAATGCCTTTTAAATTCCAGTTCAGTCGCTGAATTTGAATTGAATTTGAAGTGAGGGAGCAAACAGGATCTGAATTTTGAATTTAAGGAAGCGGAATTAAAACAGAACAACATTCAAAGAAATTCATCCAACTGCTGAAATTGTTGTTTTTTGAGTTACCCTTAAACATGCTATTCACACAACATATGGAGCATTTCCAGAATCATTAGATAATGTTAATAATCAATGCTTGAAATACCATCTAATACATTTGTCATCTATAAAATTTCAGGTTTCAGTTTGTTTTGATGGTCCCTTTAACGCATCCTGTTGACTATAAGTAACATTGCACCTACATATCTACTAACTCTTATTAGAGTGTTAGTAGAGTATTAGTAGACTGGTAGGGTTAGGGTTAAAATAAGTTGGCATGTATTTGCAAAGTTATTTAAAGTGAGTAGAATGTCTGTTAGGAGACCATTACAATACAGTTAGATATGAATATGAAGCAGACAGTCTACTAATAGTCTAATGAGAGTTAATTGACATGTATGTGCAATGTTATTTAGCGTCAACATAATGTTCAAAAGGGACCATCAAAATAAAGTGTTACCAAATTTTAATACATTTAATGATTTCTTTCTCATTTCCGAACCATAAAATTTCATTTCCCAGGATGCTTTAATTTTATTCAAATATAATGTAAATATTTACAAATTGTGTAAACAATAAGAAAAAAAGACAATGTTTCAACATATCAGGAATAAATTAATCAAAACTAATGATTATGATTTTATTATTATTATTATAATTATTATAATTTATGTTTTGTTAGAAAATTGTTGCATTCTTATTGCAATTTCCTGCTAAGCCAATTCAGCTTCCTGTAGGATATGGTCAATTCAATGAAAATTTCAAATTATGACTAGCAAAAATTCTTAAATTATAAATTTTGCCTAATTTATTCAGTGTACTTAAATACACTATAGATATTTAGGCCTATCTGAAAAAAACATATTAAAAAGATGTAAAAGCTTATAACCTATAGAGTCTAAACAAAAGTCTTTGAAAAGTTAGTTTCATTCACAATAATGTTTAAATAGGCTTCCCTTGGATTTGTACGGTTAACAGTAGTTTGTGGAGCATCTTTTATGGGCCTGTGGATATTATATCATTAATCTGCAACCAAGCTCAGTGTAGTATTGATATAGCTGATGTTTTGTTTGTGTGCGGTGGTCTTGTTTTGACCTCCCACAGCTTGTCTGGCCATCAGGTTGATCTGCCATAGGTTTGGCTTGGTCCATTAATCATTGATGGCTTGGGTCAGACGTCTTCAGGCCCCATTCATTGTGTTTGAGTGGGTTTGTCGGCGTGAGGGAGAGAGAATGGGAAGGTGTGCGAGTGACACACAATAGGAGGTGTGTGTGTGTATGTGTGTGTGTGTGAGAGAGTGTGTGTGTGTTTGTGATTGTGTGTCTGTGAGCATATGTGGCAATCAGTGTCATGTGGAACAAAACCTCTGGGGGCTTGAGACCACAGGCTGTCTCAAGGGAAATTTTACCTTACTTTCAGACCCAACTGTGTTTATTACAGAGTGACAGAGAAATGCAGACAGAGGTATGTCACTAAGCCCTGGCTGTGTGTAAACAGTTATTACGGGTCAATAGGATCGCTAATGTCAGCCCAGGGGAAATTTGGGTAAATAGATGAAGGATTAAACATTTAGATCTCTTTAATTTCAGCACTACAAATAACCTTCTCACACATACAAAACAAACACACACACACACATACACACACAGGACCTGATCTACGAAGACACCAAATAAAACACTTTACCAAACTAAGAATGATTGTGCAAACTGCCACATGAAAATGGGTTAAAGGAGGCCAGAGTGTAATAACTTGTATGACTTCTATTGTTTGCTTATGTAGTTTATAGTATATAGTCATTTATAGTGTATAAATAAGTGTATGACATCATTATACTTCAGCCTCCTGCTATTTTTTGAGCCCACTATTTGTGATGAGCAGTTTACATATTACATTTAATCATTTAGCAGATGCTTTTATCCAAAGCATCTTACAAATGAGACATCACAAGCAATTCATCATACAAGTGCCAACAATATTCACAAGAATGACAAGTTACAAGAACAAGCTAGAGTAGAACAGAAGCAGAAATTAAGATTCAAAAAGTAGCAAAAATACATAATAATGATCATTCTGCCTGTTTAATAAATACACAAACAAACAATCTTGCGGCTTCAGTCAGAGTGCTGCTGTTTCCTTAAAGGGATAGTTCACTCAAAAATGAAAATTCTGTCATTAATTACTCACTATCATGCCGTTCCAAACCCATAAGACCTTTCTTCATCTTCAGAACACAAATTAAGATATTTTTGATTAAATCTGAGAGCTTTCTGACCCTTCATAGGCAGCAACTCAACTACAACGTTCAAGGCCCAGAAATGTAGTAAAGACATCAATAAAATAGTCCATGTGACATCAGTGGTTCAACCATAATGTTATGAAGCTACAAGAATACTTTTTGTGCACACACACAAAAAAATAAAAAATAAAAAATAGCAACTTTATTCAGCAATTTCTTCTCTTCCGTGTCAGTCTTCTACACACGTTCACGAGAGTACCACAACGTATTTGTGTGCATTCCGCTGCTTGCAAACAAGCAGGGCCTTGAAAGTTTTAGTTGTGTTACTGTCTACGCAGGGTCAGAAAGTTCTCGGATTTCATCAAAAATATCTTAATTTGTGTTCCAAAGATGAACAAAGGCCTTATGGGTTTGGAACGACATGAGGCTGAGTAATCAATGGCAGAATTTATCATTTTGGGTGAACTATTCATTAAACTGTCACTACACAAGTTGTGTTAACAATAAATTAGTTTATTTATTAAAACAAGTAAAATATAAATTAAATATATCAGTGACTATTTCATTGTAATGAATCATTTTAAGAAACATTACAATTATTTAAAAATGTAAATTTAAGAATAGTGTCAAATGTGATTTTATAGCTACCGATTGATTGTTTGTATGATCAAAAGTATTTAAAACCCTGCATTCACCAGAATCATCTTAATACCCATCTATCAGTGGTTAATTTGCTCACACAGTTATCATTCTGAATTACTTTCATGCATGATAAATTACTTTTTCAGAAGGAAAAGATTAGGTACTTAAAAGTCTCTAAATTATGCAATTATAAAACAGATAGTACTGGTCGTGGATTACGATTGGTTTGTATTCCAGTGTAGCAAAATCGAAAGAATAACTATGGCACAAAACACCTTAAAACACCCATAAAAAGAACTATTAATGATAATATGTATTTAATAAAAGAAAGAAACCACTCAAGACCTTGCTATATTGTGAATGCACAGTAAATCACGTCATGTTGTACCTTATGGCTTGCTTAAGGAAAACCACAGAATGTCTAATGACTAATAACAAACAACTGTATGTGTTTATGATAGTCTTGGGTTACAGTTGTCCTGTCAGAGTGTCACTTCTGGCCACTTAAATGTAGTGTTTAAATAACTATGACCTCCACTAGATTATGGGATGATAGGCAAACAATCAGCAAACACATGATCTGATTTTAAATAAGTCAATCTATGTGAAAGTGTTTACAAAAGCTACCAGGCAGATTAAGAGACTCTCTCTCTGAAGAAAAAACAGAGATGGCTGTCTGATAAACTCTATGGGCCATTATCCTACCACTGACTGAACAAACACAAGCCTCTAAGCGTGACTTGTGTGTCCTTGTGTGTGTGTTGCTTCTGATTGCCTGCACGCAGCTCATATCAGTAAGGCCACCCTGCTGACACTTTGTCAATAAAACAAGAGAGAAAAGTCACTCTACCCTTTGCCACCAGCACAATCACCACTTGACCTGACGCAGAAGAATTGTCAGCAACAAAAGCACCACATATACACACACTCACAGCTCCTGGACAGGCACTCAGAGCTGCACACACATACATGTCCCCGAGGCACGGTAATATTCCCCAGCACACACAAACAAGCACGTATCTGACAAACACAGACTTATAATCCATGTAGAACAGAAAACAAGGTCTGAAATAGACACCACGCACTGTGAGCGTCCAGAAGGGTCCATGGCTCCAGAGCTAAACAAGTCGAAGAGCAACTAGCACACACCAGAGAGAAAGCGGGTCACTAAACAGGGCTAAACTCACTCCAGAAGACAGCAGGAGCAAGCTGTCACCAAACAGTAGTCACAGTGTATACACCTGTCTCACCGTCTTTAGCCATATGTTGTACATTACCCTTACGTAGAAGTAACACATGCATGCACACTAGGAGCTTACCAACTAGATGATTCGTTCTGCCTCTAGTTGTTGACTAGTTGTGAATGCCCCAGTAGTCAGGTGACTTCATTTGCATTGGCAATAGCAAGAGGAAATTTCTTGTGCTCCTAAAATGTGTCCGAGTGCATTTCCATGCTATTATCTTACACATTTTATGACCATGAAGCTGTTTTCTCAGAATATTTTTGGTATTTTAGGTCATAGAGTTGACATTTTGGTAGCACTTATAATTGGTATAAGGACGGTTCAATAATTATAAGTGTTATAAGTGCGATAAGGTTCCATTTGTTAACATTAGTTAACTACATTAGTTAACATGAACTTACAATAATTCTAAAGCATTTATTAATCTTAGTTAATGTTTATTTCAACATTTACTAATAAATTATTAAAATCATAACTTGTATCTGTTAATATCAACTAACATGAACTGACAATGACTAGTTGTATTCTTATTAACAAATACTGTGACAGATGTATTGCTAACTGGTAATGCATTAACTAACATTAAATAATGGGACCTTATTGTAAAAGTGTTTCCAAAATTTTTATGAATCTGTTTGCAGCACACTCCTTTTTTTATTTATTTTTTTTTATTTTGATCCATCAATTTAGTTAATTACTTAGTAAGGAAGGCCTACGCACTTAAGAAGACCTTGAGCCAAAACATTTGTGTTTTGTCCTACTGGTGATTAATATAAAATAAAATGTTAAAAGAAGTTACATCAATGTTATCACAAAATTCAAACAATGAAATGTCATTTTAATGCTTTTTAATGTGGTGTGATAAATCACTGTAGTCGCAGAGCGGGAGCGAACCAATCATATTTTCCACTTTACTAATAGTTAAAGCACAAAACAAGAATGAATAGAACAGAACAGAACAGAAGGTATGTTGAAGGATACAGTACAACCTACAGAAATGTATCATCTTTCATGTAATCGCCTGGTCAGAATTTTGACCACAGAATTATGTCAATAAAACATTTTGTGAACAACCCGTCATCTGACGTTACATAGACCTCAGGAAAGTGTCCTTGGTTTGTTATTTAGCTGCAGAAAACTTAAGAGTAGTTAAGATTGTAAATATATTAAAAATAAGCATTATATTAGCCTATAATTCTGTAAATAAATAAATGATTCTGTTTTAAAATCTTATATAGGCTACTTGACGCACAGTGCTGGGCTTATCAAAAAAGAAAATCCTGTTTCTGATAAAGCATGACACTTTTTTTTTTTAACCCAGTGACATATGACACAAACTGTTTCTCATTCACAGCAATGAGGGTATACTGCAATGTCGCTATAAGTGACGCACAGGGCTCCTGCCCAAGCAGCATTATTTAACACCTTGGGAGTGAAAATGGGTTGTCTGTGTACACATTTGGCAGAGTCACATATATTTTCACAGTATGCAGCAAGGTGGCTTTCGCTAAACGATTAAATCATCTTGCACACGTACAGAATCACAATAATAGGCACACACAATAGTCTAATCCCGGCTGGAGTCAAACCCACACACAACACAAACACACACATAATAATTCACATCACCACTAGTGTGTGTTGAAAGCATAAGCACAAGTTTTGAAACGAGATGCTCGTAGCCGGGAAATAAATCTTTAACATGGTATCCGCACTGTATGCTGTGGCCAATTCCCATTCAGCCAGCAGCAGTGCAGAACAAAGGCAGAGTCACATTAATGCATTTTTGATGAGCCTATATCTGCACTGCTATCTCCAGCCTGCCCATGACTGTGTGTTTAGATGCAGGCTGTCCTGCAGCTGCATATATCAGAAGAGTACAACAAACTATTGGATTACTTTGGCCTCGTAATTCCATATGGACAGTGGGAGAGCTGGGATAGGGACACATAATCTGGGACACAATCTTAATCCTACTTCTTACATGAACCAGCCTGTTACCCAGGCTTTACAAAATAAGAGTTGACTTTTCAATTTGCAAAAGGACCATGTTTTATTATCTCGTAAAGAAGGTGGAAGTGGTTTTAATAGGGTTCACGTTTACTTGATTCAGATGGTGGTTTTACATGTGTTTTGGTACAAAGGAAGAAAAAAAGAAAAGAAAAGAAAGAGATAGTTGGCTGAATTTGAATTCAGGAAAAAAAAATATTATATATATATATATATATATATATATATATATATATATATATATATATATATATATATATGTACGTCATAATTCTCAATATAATATAGAATCATTTGATATGACATCGACGGTTCAATGTACGCTTGTGAATTGCGTTTTTTTTTTCAGTTTTGCATTTAAATAATTTCCGTGTGTTTTATTTCTCTCAGAATTGGCTGTGTGTGTGTGTGCCTGTGAGTTCACGTGCTGAGATGAGGAAACGTTTATAAGGTGCATTTGAAAAAGCAACACACACTGAATATCTTCCCTTCCATTGACTTGCAATGATAAGTGTTTCTAAACCTGTTGTCCAACAAAAGAGGACATTATAACTTGTTTTTACTTCACAACATCAGTTGAGTGTTTGAAATAACTTCCTTTTGTGATCTGCTTCTTATCAAAGAATGAGGCAGAAATTATATTCTATACTGTAATAAAGGCTATGTCTATTAGCAATGGCTTACAAATGTACTTCTTAATCTTTATGAAAAAAAAAAAAACAAACGATGCATTTATTGAACCGTGGGCTAACTGTATTGTTGCATCTATTACCGGTGCTTCTATTTACCGTATCTACAAAATCTGTTTACAGTATTATTATAGGTTTGTGCATGAACATACATAGTCCTCATTTACCTCTACAAAATTAGATAAATGTTACACAGATCAAAGTCTGCACACCACAATTTAAGTCCACTCATGAGGTGATTGACAAAAAGGTTTGACCTCACAGTCTGTAAACGGATATAACAAGGGCTTGAGCTTGACTCAGTAGCTCTGGAACCGGCACTTAATTTTGAGCATTGTATGGATGAATGATGAAACCAGTCTGACAGGAGTCTTAAGCGCTTCTAGACAGACAGGAGATGATTTATAATAGGCTACATTGTCTCAAACGTCGAAATGTATTTTGTATTTCTGCTTGATTCCGACTGCAAAATATGTAAATTAAGACGCACAGTTGTAATCTTTTCTAAATAATACTATTGTACCTAATGACGGATTTGTGTGTTTTAGATGATGCTCTTATGTGGCTTTAAATACAGCAGTAATAATCAAAATGGCATGTGTGTTATTTACAGTCAGATTATTCTCAAAGAGCTTAAAATTTGCTTAATGCTGAAAAAAAATGATTAGGAATTATATTGTGTACTTGGATCGAATGTGATACTTGGGCTGAAAAGTCTGAAGAATACTTCCTTATGCTTCATAAATACAAATATGCATATCAAGATTGTGAGAGGGGGAGAGGGTAGGAAATTATCTGTTTCTGAAAAGTAGGCTACACTGGGTTTATCACAGATTATCTGTCAGCATGATTGTTCATTCATATTAAACATAACATGACAACATCACCAAATTACCCTGAATGAAAAACATCATTTACTCTTATGAGGAGTCCCAAAGTGCTTTCTGCCTATTTATGCACAATAATTCCAAGCAAGAAAACTAGCAGAGATGTCACAAAACACACAAAAATGTTGTAAACAATTAACAGAACAATGTTTCATGATGCAATTTGCATATCACACAACTTAACTGAAGAGGAGTGGCATTTTGGCATGCCAAATGAAGATCACACTTACGCACACACCCGTCACACACTAATTGGCTGGTTTCTAGAGTGTGTATGGTTGTCTGCATCACAGTGGTGTGTGTGGGTGTTTGACTGAATGCGTTGTTTGGATTTGTAACCCTTATGTAGCAGTGACTGGTTCGCCAGTTTCAATTTACACCCCTTGTGCTAACGAGGTAAACCCCCAGGGAAACCTCTCCGCCCTCTTCTGCTCTCTCTCTCTTCCTCCTCAACTCCCTTCTCTCTCATCTTGTTTTTGACAATAATCTCCCAGTGGTGTGTCGAAAGCGGAAAAGAAGAAACATTTTGTCACAAGTGCTTGGCGTGGTGGAGTGGCCATGTTTTATTTACTCTGTGGCAAGGGGGAAGCTTTTCATGCCCAATTGGCTCCCAGCCAATAGTGGAGCGACCGTAACCACGGTGACACTGACAGATGTAGAAATCAGTCTCAAGAATATGTGGCTTTCCTCTTGTCATCCCTTCCTGACAGTTCTTATGCAAAAGAGGTGCTTGGAGGACTATCTCTTGAGTGTGACAGACAAACACAGACAAAGAGGGAATTGTCATTAATGTCAAAATTTTTGATTCAGAGTTATATTTCTCAGGTGATCTAAGCACCCCTGACACTACCAACAAAAAATCTGAAAATTGCAAAACACAATTCAGTATTTTCAAGAGCTTTGTACAGCTACTTGCTCATCACTGCACATTTAGAGATAAAAAAAAAAAAATAGTAGATAAAAAGTCACAATTACCCTGTTTTTATTTATTTATTTATTTATTATTCCATGGCAGAAAGAAATTAATAAATAAATAACACAATTGTGAAATGTAAACTCAGAATTCTGACAAAAAAGTCAGAATTGCAGATTTGAACTCGCAATTTTGATAAAGAGTTAGAATTGTGAAATATAAATTCAGAATCAGAGGTGTCAAGCCCATTCAAACCGAGGGGGCATGTGGCCCATTTTTGAGCAAAGTAAATGTTGAATGCAGCTTCCAAAAGACAAAAAAAGAAAAAAAAAAAACAATAATAATAATAATAATAAAAATGAAATAAAAAAATAAAAAAATAGCTGAATAATATTTTTTAAATTTGATACGATCACACCGGCGTGATTAGAACGTCCAGTGTGGCACATCACTAACTGCTAAATTCAAATCTACGTTCGATGGCTGGAGCTGATCCAGAGACAGACACATTTTTACAGTGCTGCGCATTATAACCAGTCACAGGCGATTCTGTTGAGCTTATGAATGCAATGGCCAATCAGAGGGATTTCTGACAAGTCATTGCTGAAACACTGCTGATTTGTTCACTACGCACACTCGTTGACTGAATTCTGCTCTCTGGCTAATTCTCTCATCAGAAACAACAAAGTGCAGATGTGCATATGATGTAAGATATTCATTTCACAGTAAGCTTTAGTGATTATAATGGGAGTTTTTGAGAGTGCTTGAACTCTAGTTAGATTGTTCTTTGATAATGTTCTTTGCGCTCTTTCTGTACAATGAAAGTGTTATAATTAGTAACTTACAACTTCAACTACAACTACAACTTACAATGTTAACTTCACATTAAATACAAAGTCAGTCCTATTAAAAATATTTTATGGCATGGCACCCATTTCTGATACTTTAGTAAAAAGAGATTTTTTTTTTTTTTTTTTTTTTTTTTTTTGCGTAGTTAAAACATTACACTAATATTATTAGGCTACTTGCCCATCCATCACCCTTTATAGATCAACTAACATGATCTATAAATGTGCAAAATGCATTTACTTACACATATTTAAGAATCAGTATATGCCTTGATATAGTTAACATGTTTGTCAATATTTTGAATAAAAAAGGAAAACTGAATTAAACTCAATAAGCCTACATCAGTTATACAGGGTTATATTGTGGCTGCTGTGTGTCACATGACGAGGTCACACCCCACCTTCACTAGTGGCCCCTCAAATATAAGTGCATAACACCCCTGCTCATAATTATGAGACATACACTCACAAATGCAATGAGAGAAGTCAGAATTGTGAAATAAAAAGCTGCAATTACCCTTTTTTATTATTATTATTTTTTAAATAAATAAATAATGAGATAAATCTTGTAAATTCAGAATTCTAAGAAAATTTTTATTTATTTATTTTTTTTTAAGGTTTAACCTCGCAAATTTGAGATAGTCAGAATTGCAAAATATAAACTTGAGATGTAAACTTGAATTTGCAAGAAAAACAGGTTCTGAGTTGTGAATTTATATCTTGCGATTCTGAGTTTATATCTTACAATTCGGACTTTGTGTCTCGCAATTATGAGAAAAAAAAAATCTGCAAAAAAGGTAGAACTGTAAGCTAAAGCGTCTTTTTTTTTTTTTTTTGGCAAAAACATACTTCCATAAATATTTTTCTCTCCACACATCTAAAAATGAAAGAGAACATTAGATCAATGGGGTTTCAACTGATTTATATGGTTTATATTTACTTATATTTAAACATAAATCTGCTGTACAACCCCCTGGGATGAAAATCCTATAGTGTTAGATCAAAAATTTCCAGAGGAAATGCAAGAGAGACAAAGAAGCCACCCAGTACCACTGACCTCTCTGCGACCCAGACAAACCCGGACCTCCTCCGCCTACAGCGAGGGTCTTGATCACCCCTAACAACAAGCCTCTGTTTAAACACACTGAAATGCTGTCCGACTGTCTGTATGACTTGCTTATTATCTTAACTGGGTCCTGTGACCCCTTTCCTCACACAAAGAGACACGCCAGAGAAAACTCAATCCCATCTGCCCGGGCCAACACAGGAAATCTGATAGTCTCCGTTAACATGTCATATCCTTCATATGACTGTAATATGACTATAATTTAATTTCCTCCGATTAATTTCTGGTCATAAAATTGCCATAGGAGATGAAGCTACAGTAGTTTGTTCTAATGCAGACTTTGCTGCAGATCTCTAACTCGAGTGTGAAGACTGTTTGGGTGGGTTTTTACAAGATTTTCAGCTTTTAAAATATACTTAATAATGGCAAGCCAGGCTGTAATTATTGCCTCTCATTTAGCCTGAGTCATTATTAGTTAAGAAGCAATTAATCTTATTAATTAGAGCTGGATGTATGAAGATCACAACTGACAGCTGTATTTGAAATAGCTTTGCTTACATGTGGCTGTTTGTTTCATATTGTATTGTTTAAGTACACAGCCACAGGGGAGAGAAAAAAAAAAATAATAATAATTTTCTTCTGTGCTTACATAAGCAACACAACAAGAAAACAGGTAAGTAATCATTCATGTATGACAGAGGAATTGAAGTAAATGAAACATGACCTCATAAAAACATATTACCTCCAAAAACACTTTACATTTAGGCTATCTCCAAAAATAGAAATGAAATAGGAGAGCTTTTTAGTCTTATTGGAGCTGAATTAATGTGTGTTGTGTGTGTATTGTGAGACTAGCAATTATTTCTCTGTTAGCTTGGGTTGAGACAGTAAATTATGATTTTTTATGCGGATACAAATTCTTCATTTCTCTCTGTCAACCCACACACCTGAGTCCCAGTGAGAGAGCCTTGTAGGCACACACACACACACACACACACACACACACACACACACACACACACACACACGCACAGGAGAAGTATATCCCAGACTGAAAGTGTTTTGCTGGAGGTCATGAAATGCACGGTACGGCAGCTTGCTTTCCCTGAGGTGGCTTCAAAGATGTCAGCGTGGATGTTTTTGAGGATTGGATTTTCACTCCCCAGTTATTAAGTAGGTTGACATCAGGGAAGCTTCGTTAATGACTGTGTCTCATTCAAGACAAGGAGACGTGGAGGTACATGAGGACAAAACAGAAACCTTCACTGTCTCATTTCACAACACACTTTAATGAACAAGGAAGTTCTCTAACAACCTCCGAATCAGATACGCCCCAAAATTCCTCCTCCCTCAGCTAATTTACGCTTCAATAAAACAAGCGAATCATCATCCTTGTTATTTAATTCCTTTGTGACCAAGCTGGATGACAGGTTCAAGTACAACAAAGGCTTTGCCACATCTAAAACAAAGGATAAAAACCCATCAGAGAAAAGAGAGAAAAACATGCTCACAATTCATTAAAGGTTAAAAACAAATCAGAAAAGCCAATGACGTGGGTTTTTAATTTGTCATCATGGCACTTTTTTTTTACATTGGAAATTATATAGTTGGTCTTTCACTGAATTAAAGTCTTTGGACTAAAAGTTTCCAGATATTCCTCCTCAACTTTATCACCATAGATAGATAGATAGATAGATAGATAGACAGACAGATAGATAGAATGTCATTTCTATTGTTGTCGTAAGAAGGTTAAAGTTGTGTTCAAGTGGTCAGAACGGCGTCATATGCAGAGACAGATCATTATCACACGCCAACCACCTGAAATTGGAGCTGGGATTCATCTCAAGGGGCTGGCGGTAAGCTGTCAATCAGGTTGTTTTCAGACGCCCAGTCTGATACATCATAGCCACTGGACGGCCCATCAAACAGATGGACAGCTTGTCATCACGATGGTATGGTGTTGAGAATGAGGACTTGCAAAGACGTTGCAAAGTCACTGATGAGGGTGTCAACATGGGCTGTTTTATTATATCGCACTGCATATGGGAGCAAAGCTAATCAAATTGACGAATGACATCAAAAACGTTGCAACTGACATTGAAAGAGCACTTTTGGAGACATCTAAAAAAAAAAAAAAGTGAGCAAACGTGTGCACGCTTTGGGATTGTTAGCAAGCCGTGGTGGTGGCAGTAGAGGGGGTGGTTACAATACCAAACAACTCTACGGTCTTGAAATTGTAAAGTGATATTCCCCTCCCTGTTCCCTTTCACAGAGCCGCTCTCATTATTCTTGCTTATTGAGATGGATAAACCTGAAGTTGGTAATTACATCCCCCTCTCAGCCTGTTCTACACATTCGGAAGTTAATTAGCCTAAGAGTTAGCTAATTCTGAGAGGAAACTAAGCAAATAGCATCAAATCCACTCTCTTTAATCATCACCTGAACATAAAGCAGGAAATTGATTTGCCCGTCAGACTCTTCATGAGAGTGATTGGAGTTTTTGTTGTTGTTGTTGTTGTCATTTTTTGTTGGCTTGTTTCACAGCTGTGAGGCAGACTGTGGGTGATTTCAGATGGCACAGCATGGCTTACTTGCAACTTCTTGTTGTGTAGGCATTTATATCTTTTATAATGAAGAAAAAAGGCTTTTGTTGGAATATGAGCGATTGCGAAACTCTTCATTATGCTGCTGCTAAATTGGGGAGCTGAACCCGAAGTAATCTAAAGGGATAGTTGACAGAAAAATGGAAATTATCATCATTTACTCACCATTATGTCATTCCAAACCTGTATGACTTAATGTCCTCGACAGAATACAAAGATATTTAAAAAATCCCTGTTTTTTGTCCATGCAATGAAGCTCCCCATTACATGCAATAATTGTCATCAATCAGAATGAATTCAATCAGATTTCAGATTCTGAACGTCCTGTTTATATAAACCTCAAATGTTACAATCTAATTGACAATAGTTTACATGTTTATTAAATTCCAAAAAAATAAATAAATAAAAAAATAAATCTACCATTCTTAATTTTTACACACACAACTCCTTTAAATCTGTTTGAAATTTCAGTCTGATTGAGCTCAGTGTAACTGATTTACGCATTTCAATGAAGGCTTATCAG
Source organism: Spinibarbus caldwelli (assembly GCA_039654775.1). Lineage (NCBI taxonomy): Eukaryota > Metazoa > Chordata > Actinopteri > Cypriniformes > Cyprinidae > Spinibarbus > Spinibarbus caldwelli. The sequence goes on along the minus strand of CM077246.1, from coordinate 14,255,716 downwards.
TCCGCTGTTGACTTTCACTGGGTGGGCAAAAACAGTTGAAAGTCATATTAGTTTGGAACAACGAGTCATTTTTGCATGATCTATGCCTGTAGCACACCTCTCCACATCGTAGTTCAAAAAGAATGCATTTCATGCCAAATCCTGCATGCCTATTTTCAGTGAGATATGTAACATATGTTGGGCAAAATGGAGTTATTGCCTTTGACCTGCATATTTTATGGATGAGAGGCTTTTGCCCTTGAGTCAGGCGGATCACAAGCTCAGCATATGTCCAGTGCAGACCCAGGACCCTCTGCCGAACATAACTACACCTCCAGGCGAAGAAACCAAGCCTGTACACAGCATATCAAACAGGAGGTCAACGGGCTCCCATATGCACGGAACTCAAAGTGCAGATGAAGGGAAGTGGATCTTGAAAGCACACAAAGGCATCAATGGCCAGGGCAACTGCGAGGCACTTAACTAAGAATGAGAGAGGGCCGAGGAGCAGGAAAGGAGCTGCTGAAGAGAAAAAGATGTAAGTTTAATGAGCTGCCTGTTTTCTGCAGAGAAATGCTACAGTTGATCCACCGTACGGGGATCGTCGGTGAGCGTTTGGGAATAGACCCAGCGTCGGCGGTAGGAGTGGCGGATCTCGGTTTGCTATCGTTAAGTCTAGATGGAATTAAAGGCTGTCAGACAGGGAGTGGGGTGACTCATCTGGAACATGTCTGGGGGTTGCTTTGGGGGAAAGACGTCAGCTACACTCCAGCACCCAGCTCCCCACTACCTCCTCACGGATCCAATACAATAAGTCCTCCACATCTGAAACCTAATTACTCTCTATGGCTTTTGAGTGGGCAGCATTGCATCAACACTTCAAAGAATAAAGATCAGGTGTCTCGTATGACACTAATTAACATCAGTATAGATCCCAAGACTGCATGTCACTGCAAGTCTAAGAAAAGGCAAATAAATAAATAAATAAAAGCAAAGCTTCTACAGTAGAAGCAGCAGCAGCAGCGGTTACTCATCAGTGCATCAGCCTTCTAGCTTGATTTTGACAAATCCCACAGCACATTCCTCAAAATTACTGTCATTTACTCAATAATGACAGTGATAAATCGTTCAAAACAAAAACAGCCAGAACGTGCTGGCTGTTTTAGTCCAGAACACTGGGGAACAGCCAACAATTAAGCTAAACAAAACTCCAAATACAGAGGTTTGTTATTCTATAATCATGTTAGACCCCCTCTGCTCTCTTGGCCAGAAAGACATAATTAATGACAAAATCCTATTCCCTTTGTGCTCATAGGCGATGTTCGCTTGTTCTGTTCACATACTGTGTCAAGCAACAGGGTAAGCTGGTGCATTTCATTAAGGAACAAAAGGAACGCTGTGGAAAATCAGACAAACTTTTGAAAACTCAAATCAACTCAAATCCACAGACTATGATATGCTCCTTTTTTAATGGGCTTTAGGGCTAAGCTGCTTATAGGGAAACAAAGAAGGGTTTTTTTGTAGAAGATGGTTGTACTGCATTGAAATAAGATAGTATGATAGTCAACCCAAAGAAATTTCATACAGCCCTTAATATGCTGCAGTTTTGAATTATAAAACAATTTACTATACGCAAACTGCATACAAGAACGTAAATGACACGAAAATTCATTCGTATTCTGTCAGAACTCAAAACATGAGAGCTAAACATAAAAAGAATGACTTCAGTGGTGATGCGTTCCTGCAATCTTGTTAATCAGGTACCAGTTCTCGTGGCTTTTTTCTGTTGTTGTTCCCAAAGGGGGTGACCTATTTTTATCATTAAAAAAATAAAAAATATAAATAAAAATAAAAAAAACTACCAAAGTCGATCCTTTCTGTTCGTTTGTGCCTTGGAGACTCTATTTGAAAAACAAAAGGAATAAGCGCACATGGGATGGGAGAGAATGACTAGTCCATTTCCGTGCGATGGATAATTGCCGAGGGAATAGGACGAGGACAGCTGGCGGCCAGCTCAGAGCTCTGATTTATTCTGGAGTTGCATTACTCAGATAGATTTAGATGAAAATGCATTCATCAATTCAGCAGCGGACATAATGCATTATTGCCCAGGAGTAAACACGGTGCAGGCACAGAGGGAATCAATAAGGATAATTAAAACGGCGAGATGTAACAGCCATTCCTCATCCAGCCTAAAACCTGTGTGTGAGTGTGTGTGCCCGTGTGATGGACAGTAAAAGAGGTCTACGATAGCTTTAATTTCTAGTAATGCTATTGTTTTGCTGTTTTCAGCTTTTATAATTGTTAAAAATGTGCTTTTGGGACATTGGGCCCCTTTAATGTGTAGGACCATCAGAACTCCCATTACGTTCATGACATAGGTGTTGAGTGTCGTGGGACATTTGAGTAATTAAGATAATTGTGTTGAGCTCATTTGTTATGACGAATATAACTATTTGGAATACATGATAATGCCCGTGTTTAACATGGGCAGAGATATTAATCACCTTTGTGTGTTGTGTTTTAATTTAATACCCTGTACTGTGCTCTTGGGTACAGTAAAATAATTTTAAGGCAGACAATCCAGGCTTAACAGAAATAAACAAAACCACCTTAATTAATTGTAGAGGCAGATTAAAGTATTGCTTATATTGAGTGCTAGAGAATGTCTAACATGGTCTCTAAAGGATTCAGGGGCAAATATGATGTTTAACCTAAATATATACCATTTATTGTATTTATGTGTGTGTGTGAGGGTGTACTGAATACACAAAAACATACAGACACACTAAATATTCTAAATATCTAATATTCTATATAAATAAAAAGTAAAAAAAATATTATATTTGAATTATATTTGATATTTAAGTAGATATTAAAAACATACACATACTGAAGGTGAATATTTAAAATGTCTATTTATGATAACTATAAAATTATATAAGTACATTTTTTTCTCATATTGTCATGTCAAATATAATAATATATACACTTAAGGTTAGTATTTTGGCTAACAATTTAGAATTGGGAACACATATTCACTATTAACTGGTCCTTAAAAAGCGGGTCACACTTTATTTTCTCGATATTATCAAATCATTAACTACAACTTTTGCCTCAATAAACTACTAATTTGCTGATTATTAATAGTTAGTAAGGTAGTTGTTAAGTTTAGGTATTGGGTAGGATTAGGAGGTAGAATATGGTCAAGCAGAATAAGGCATTAATATGTGCTTTATAAGTACTAACAAACAGTCAATATGTTATTAATAGGCATGCTAATAAGCAACTAGTTAATAGTGAGAATTGGTCCATATACTAAAGTGCTCCCAAAAACTGTTATCATATTTTAATATATGAATACATTATAAATTAAAAAAAAAATGTAAAAATATATTAGTGAATGTAAATATATTAGGTTATAATAAATATAAAATAAAATATTGCAGGTAGTAGGTAGATAGATAGATAGATAGGTAGATATTCACCCTGAGACCAGTTTAAAGCAATTGCAAAACAGGCACACGCGCTGCTTCTTTTTAAATCTTAGTTTGTTAATTTTCGTTTAATTTTAAATGTGACTTATAGTGTCCAAATACTTTTTTAAGACCACTGTATATCTCATTCAGAATTTCCTACTCTCCATCCTTCTCTTTCACCCCCCTCTACATGCACTAAAACCCATATCCTCGTCCCTCTGGTGAACTGCTATTTGAGAGACAGTACTCCTAAAATAGGCCCTGTAAAAGTTAATTACACAAGCGGGTCAGGCAGCCGGAGGAAGGGTCAGGTAGTCTGAAGCACTCAGTCAGCTCTTGTGGAAGAGCCTTCCTCACACATCCCTTCATGTCACAGAGTTCAGCTGGGGCCCGAATACAATGCAAACAAACCTTGTTACCGCTCACTTAGCACTTAACAAAGGGTTAGGCCAGTGGCCCCCGGCGAGATAACTGTTCAGCTCTAATCTCATTCACAAATGTGATTCAAATTAGGTAGTGCATTTTAAAACCTAATGACGATATTCAGGTGTTGATTTCAGGGAGCTTGGTGACAATCTAAATCTGAAACATCAGCTATCTCAGATGTGGATGAAAGGAGACACGTTTCACTGTTAATTCAATTAAAAAGTCCCAAAAACTGTTGAGAACTGTAGCCTAGAGGTTGGTGGCTTGTCTTGTCCTGTGGGCAATGCGGGTTTGAATCTGGCTCACATTTTCTGTCGCCCCATAATTTAATTTTATTTTTTTTAATACAGTCCATACTGTCAATAGAAATGTCCAAAAAGAACTGTAAGCAACAGCGTAGGAGTCTAGAGCTAAAAACTGCTTCTCTGGATGTTGAGTGTTTCTGATCTTGCAGACGAGCTTGCTTGACATTTCCATCCTTCTCCTTGCTATTTTTGTACAGCTTGTTGTTGTTTTCAGGCCCATGTGGTTTAAACTTCATTCCCTGGGACCTCAGGCGCCATTAGTCAGCTCTCTGTGAGGCAACATCCCATAATATCTCCAGCCTCCTGGACCCATCTCTAAGGCTTTATTAGAGTCTGCCATTTGGAGCCATTTTCTAATTATTTTACCTCAAATGCCATGGAGTATGACAGAGAGATGAGTAAGGCTACACCTCAAAGACCTCTGATATATCATCTTTCTTGCCTTCTCTCGCTTTTAGCCCTCTTCCATATTTTTGGTGCTGTAACAATGTGTTTTTCCTCTCTGAACGGTCACACAGAGATATTAGATATTAGATTTGATTAAAATGCAGTTGCACTGGCAGCAGTGTCCACACTAACAACCCGCATGCTATGACCACACTCCAAAAAAACCCTCTCATATCTTCACCACCCTCTGTGAGACTCTCCATCCTTTTCAAACTTGTTCTCCTCAAGCTGTGCCAGGCCCAGACTTCCCTCTCTGGTTGCTCTCTCCGTCTCTCTCTCTCTCTCTCTTTCAATCATCCCACCGTTTGTGCTGCCCCTTGCAAATTCCCTGGCTCTCTCACACTCTTCCACACGCGCACACGCTCACACACACACATCCTCCAAGCAAAGTCAAGTCACCCTTGATTAGGTTCTCACAGCTCCTTGGAAATGTGCCCCTCGAGAATGTGTGTATGTGTGTGTGCAGGCACGTTGGTCTTGCTTCACCATGCCTTTTTTTCTCTGTTCACTCTGCATTGTTGATTTTTTTTTTTTTTTTTTTTAAATTCATTCTTTTCTTGTTTCTGTAATCCATTAAATGTCTCTCAGCTCATATGCTGATTGTTCTGTGTGAAATCTGTTGATTCTCAAGCGATCTTGTGATTTGATTATCACATGATTACACTGCAGGTCCTGCTATTTTAGAATAGTAACTTAGGCTACTGTTCTCTCTGTTCCCAATTCTCACATGCAAACAATTTTACATGTCAATGTGAAAATACTGTCTCCTATCCCAAGTCAATATGTAAAAAAAAAATATATAGTCACTTTGACTCTAAAACTAGTGACTCTTTTAGCTAGTCAGGTTCAGTAATTTTACTCTAATGGCAATGTATAGGTCCTTTTCTATGCAATTAAAGCTAAACTTTTTTATCCCTGTTTGTACTAAACTCATCTGGTGGGTTTGCTGCCAAAAAGCTCTTTTTTCAGTTTCATCTGACCATAGAAGCCAGTGCTATTTGAAGTTCCAGTCGTGTCTGACAACTGAATTTGCTGGAGTTTGTTTTTGGATGAGTGAGGAGAATTTTCCTTGAAACCCTCCCGAACAACATGTGGTGATGTAGGGGATGTTTTACATATATATATGCCATTCCTCATGTCTTTCTTTTCCATGCAATTACAATCAAGGGAATCATTCCAAACTTCAAAAAGGACGCAAAATCCCTACAAAAAAGTACTTACTAAAACACTAATAGTATAGTATTAAATAAGTCCATACAGTTGTATACTATACAACCCTGTGACATGAGCCCTCACGCTCTTTGGTACATCCATGAGAGATGATTAGTGATGTAGTGTGTCTAGTTTGTAAATGAATCTTTCAGACCACTTTTGTGAAACTGATGAACCAGTTCATCAAAAAGATCTGACTCAGAAGAACTGTTCAACAATGGCTTGTGTTCCACTGGAGAAAGAAATGAAGGTGAGCAAATTAAATAATTTAATTTGTTGGGGGAGTGAACTCCTCCTTTAAGATAATTTAAAAGTAAAGCTGCAGCAAAATTATACCATTTTTTTTAAATTTCATTAATATTCATTCAACATTCAGGATGTTCTCAGCTAGGTGAAATGATACCAATGTATTTTTAGTGCTTGTACGGCCCTGAGAAACCTGTAAAATCTTACACAGTATCTCATCAGACCACTAAAGTCCACTAATTAGTCAGCGAAGAGCTGAGCACGTTACAACAGCACATCTGGATGAAGCGGCACTAAAAAACGCTGGATCATCATATAAAAATAACCATCCATTAAAATAACACCCCAAGATACATCACACTACTGTTTTTAAAACTGAGATCTCCTCTTAACCTTCTCCAGGAAAGTGAAGAAATGGCATATGCCAGGTTTCTGTTTCTTCTCTCATGTCCCTGCTGTTGTCAAGCCTCAAGTCTCTTCAGTCCTTCTCTAGTCCCTGAGAGAAAATTATAAGATAATGCCTTGTTCGTGCAAATAATTCTCAGCAGTATGTAGCAGATAAAGGTGCCCTTCATTGGTGACTCCCAAATACCCCAGTGTATAGCAAGACTCTTTACAACAACAGCAACCCCCTTGTGCCGCCACATACTGAACTTATCGGAGGCTGGGAAACCGCTGCAGTTGACAGAATTAACACAGAAAGAAGCAGCATTGTCAACTCAGGACTTTCCAAATAAAGAGTTTCTGTGCAAACAATCGGTTCGCTTGCAATATATTTTCATGTCAAACATCAACTGACAAGCAGAAACTGCTGCAAAAATAATATTAACACTCCCTTTCAGATACACTAAACCTCTCTAAACAAAGGCCGCAGAGGTGCCAGTAACACGAAGCACCTGCGTTTCCTACAAGTTATGCTTGCGCATCATGTCTGAAAAGAGGAATTAAAATATTTCCAAGGTTTTAATCGCCATTCTAATTGTTTCAGTGCTCAAGTGAAGGCAACATGAGAATTACCAAGCAATTGAAGGGCTTTGCTATTAGCTTGCTCGTCAGTCACTTGTGCTGCAATTTGGGATCCACTGGGCGAGGACGAGTGAAAACCAGTCATTATGTCGTAATTATGATGTGATTATAGCCTTATTATGGCTAATGCTTTGTCAATGCCACACATAACTGAGTATGTGCATGTAGTACGTGGCAGACATCGGCTTTCTTGAGTAAGTGTTATTAATTACCACGCAGAGATAGGTGGCAGAGAGGCAAGCGTGTGTGTGAATGTGTGATGGTGGCTCATTAGAAGCGCTGTATAAGATGAGGTATTAGTGTATGATGCTTTCCCAAAGCTCCACTAGTCATTTCAGAGCTGTGTTTTCACTCAAGGAGAGCCACTAAATCTCAATTAACATGAAAAAAGCACAATACCAGCAATGAAACACACACATCTTCAGTGTGTGTGTGTGTGTGTGTTTGTGTGTGCGCTTGTGTGCTTCAACAATGATGACTCTGTTAGGTGGATTGGGCTTTTCCGAACAAAGGGCAGAGGGACAGCAAAGATAAGAGAGTTTTTGCGATAACTTCTCCTCTCTGTTCCTCTTTCTTTCATTCCCTTCTATCCATCTCTCTTATCTCCATTTTTCCATTCAGCATATGGCATCCCTGCAGAGTCGAGGAATAAAAAGACGGAGGGTTTGCTTACATGGCCGCTTTAACCACTCAGACCCTTCTCCTTGTTACCACTTAGAATTCAATCTCTCCTTTTGCTTATCTGTCCGAGGTGCATAGATGCTCTAAAGCAACTCTGTAACAAAACGCAGTAGAAGCTGGAGCAGGGGGTTATGGGATACAGGTGAGGCGGTGACACACTGAGTATTACAATAAAAGTAAATATTGGAAATATCATGCAACATGAAATGTTTTGCCAATGTACAGTGGTGGCCAAAATTATTAGACACTAGTATTTTCACCAGCTAAAAATAGTTTTAGGCAAGTTATTTATTTTGCTGTAGTGTGTCAGTAGGAAATATCAGTTTACATTTCCAAACATTAATTTTGCCTTTAATTGAAATAATCCAGTGAGATTTTTGTTTGCACAAGGAGCTACCTGAAAAACTATGTGCAAGTGCACCTAGGGCAAAAGCTGCTTTGATTTAATTTAGTTAATATAAGTTAATTGATAAAGAAAATCTATTTATGACATTATTTTTGACAGCATCCTCATTTTACAGCATTTTTACACAAGTTTGCCTAAAACTTATAACAGTACTGTATAGCTTTGCAGGTAGGTTTCTTGAAGCATCTTGGAGAAGTTGCCACAGTTCTTCTGGATTTAGTCTGTCTCAGTTTGTTCTGTTTCTTCACGTCACTCCAGACAGACTGGATGATGATCAGATCAGATCTCTGTGTGGAGCACTGGCTGTTGTCAGACTCCTTGTGCAAACAAAAATCTCACTGTATTATTACAATTAATGGCAAAATTAATGTTTGGAAATGTAAACTGATATTTTCTTCTGAAACACTACAGGAAAAAGATAGACATAACTGACTTAAAACCATTTTTAGCTGGTGAAAATACTAGTGTTCTAATAATTTTGGCCACCACTGTATGGTTTAGTGTGGAGGAAATATATATTAGCCCCTTGTATGTGGGTGGAGCCTCTTTTCCAATATAAACGAAACTGTATCCAGTTTAAACATAAGCAGTGGCATAATGTCATAATGAAGAATATTCCAAACATTTGACTTTGAGGGCATCTCCAAATAGTTGAGTATGTACCAGAGGGGACTGTGTGTGCAGTGTGCGAGTCAATCTGAGGTGTGTGTGTGCATGTGTATGGAGTGGAATTCAAATGGTTCCTCTTGACGAGGCAGCGCTTTTCTCCAGCGTCCTTAACATGTAATTAATCAATTCAGGTCCCAAAGAGCTCTATTTATAACTGCTTGGAGGACCTCTCCACCACAACACTGCACAACTCCTCAGCTGAACGTCATGTAGAGCGTACTTTGTCACCAAAACCGCTTTCAATCCACTTCCATATTGTCTTGTATGCAGAGTGGCTTCAGTCAGCTATTTATTGAATCATCGGTGAATATGCAGTAAACCATTAGACTGTTAGTCTTTTTTCAGTTAACAACAGTTTGTATGTTCATGTGGACTTCACAAGGCATTCGCTTTAATGAGGGACCAAAGGAATGCAAATATCTTGGGAACAAGTGTGTGTGAATATATCCAACGCTATCTCACGACCAATTCATATGTATTTTATGTGGTGGCTAATTCGTACAAATTTGTACAACCTCACTCATATGATTTTGTATGGTTTCTTTAGGGTGCTGGGGTTAGGGGTGCTCATTCGTACGAATTCCAAATTTGTAAAATACGTACCATTTTTCACAAAACCTACGAATTTATACAAGCCAGGTTGTACAAATTTGTACGAATTAGCCACCTCATAAAATATGTATGTATTGCAGTGATATTGATATATCACTTCTCATAAAGGAATTTTGTCAATTCACATTTATTTTCATGTTAAAATTGCAAAAGTATTTTTTGCTGAAATAATACGAATTGCAATATTAAAAACATAAAAAATGTATCACTTTTCGATAGTGTATATATATGCATGTTTTTTTTTTTTTTTTTTTTTATTGTCTTGTCCTTACCAAGACTGCATTTATTTGATCAAAAAATACATTAAAACAGCAATATTGTTAAATATTATTACATTTTAAAATAACTGTTTTCCATTTTAAAATCCAATTCATTCTTTTGATGGCAATGTCAGTCCGTGTTAGTGTCAGTGTCACATGATCCTTCAGAAATCATTCTAATATACTGATTTGATGCTCAAGAAACATTTCTTGCTCAATGTTGAAAACAGTTGTACTGAATATTTTTGTGGAAACTGTGATATATTTTTTCAGGAGTCTTTGATTAATAGAAATTTGATTAAACCTATTGTTTGTGATATTGTTTAAATATATGTTACTTCATATCCTGTTTACTGTAGGCCTGTATTTAACCTTTTTTTTTTTCCAAACACATCCACAATTCCTAATCCGTTGATTAAGCCAATTAATTACAGATATACACAGATACTACCTGCCTAGTTTATATAGAGAGCAGTGAACACTGCGTAGGGAGCCCGTAAGTCATATATAAGTACTCTTTAGCGCATTTGCCAACATACACTCACTACCGAGATACTTTAAGTATCTACTTCCACGCTGGCTCTTATTACTTTGCAATAGCTCCTACTTTTTTACCCCTGCCAAAGGGATATATCATGTGTCTTTTCATGAGAAATGTTTTACTTTATAGCAGGATATAAGTAACTTCTCATAACAGGTTAACGGTTAGTGCGTTCAATGCATCTTCTCCATGAAATGAAGCAAATGCAATGAAGCGATTGCTCCCGCAAGCTGAATCTGTGCCAGTGTAGACCGATAGATTAGCTAATAAGAATGGCAGGTTATTAATTTCCACTTCTGTCGGAGGCACACCTGTGCTCTTGTCTCTCTCTCTCAGGCGTACACGCTTGGCATTGCCGCTGTGAGGGATTATTACAGACATTAAAAGCACATTACATACCCCGCCCTGCCCCTTCCTCACACACACACACACACACACACACACACACAAACTTCATTAGGCCTTGCCCATTAGCTCGCTCTCTCTCTCTTTCTCTCTCTTTCTTTTTTTCTCCGGTGGAAAGCTTGTGCTGAGAGTCGTCATTTGCCAAAAAAAGCCATTTAAAAAAAAACACAATTACAGAAAGAAAGCAGGAAGAAAATCAAAGAGATTGGCCCTCTTCTAAGAGAGAGACCTCCGTTCTGACATTCCCATTGAAAAGATAAAAGCTCTTTCCAATCTAGCATTATATCACATACAAGACCCTATCATCTCTCTCTCTTTCTCTTGTTCCTTTTGTCATTCCAACTGTAATGCTAAAACTTACTGCAACATCAAAAGAAAACTACATATTATCTATGTGTGAATTGGATTCATACTTTTAGTTGGACCTTGGGTATTTGTTTTGTTCAAAACAACATACAAAATCAAAGTTGATTATTACGTGCAATAATATCAGGCAATGCCACATGAACAAGGAGCATAATATTGTGCTTACATGTATACAGCAGTTTTACAAACAAGTAACTTTTCAGACATAATTTGGCCAGTTATTCTTTGTGTCTTTCAGTGTTTTCTAGTTTTGCTCCAGGTTTTCCATTTCCAACTCCTCATTCACCAGTGAAAGAAAACCTGTTTCTGGGGCGAAAGAAAACATTCACTTCAACTTCTGATTGTTTTTGATTCTGAAACACTCACATACTTTCTGGAATAGTAGAGTGCTACAAACTAATATGAGCAATGGAACACCATCAATCAAGCTAGAGTTTGCTACTTTGCAACTGCTAGATGCCATTTTTGAAACTCTGCAGGGCAATGGATAAAAAATAATTTCTTAATTATAATTTCTCTCTGAAACTATGATACAGACATAGAATATATGTTCAGCAAATTACTACAATAAATTACAAACAATAAAAAGATATAGTAGATAGATATACAGTATATCTAAAACAGAAATGAAAGTACATAGACATAATGAATGAGTCCAAGCTGAGAGTTATAAATACACATAGTCTCTGAACATAAAAAAAAAAAAAAAAAACACCTTATTTTGGCATTTTGATTAATACTATCTGTAGTTCTGTGAAGCGTCTACAATGTGTGTGTGTGTGTGTGTGTGTGTGTGTGTGTGTGTGTGTGTGTGTGTGTGTGTGTGTGTGTGTGTGTCTACAGCAGTTAAATGAGTTCAAGTAACGGATTGCTCAGTGGGAAGTTTATAAAGTTTCATTCAGTCAGGAAAGTAGCCTGACAGTCTGTGGGAAGAAAATGTTTTACAAGAAAGTGCATAAAGTGGGCTTTTGCAATGATCATTTTATAAGGGGGGGAAGATATAGATATAAACCAAGTGGCAAGACAATGCCAGGAAGAGTGAATTACAATGCAATGTTAAAGGGATAGTTCACCCAAACTTCTCATTTACCCTAAATTATATGTTATGTACACTCTTATGAATAAAGGTGCTTAAAAGGTTCTTCACAGCGATGCCATAGAAGCATTCTTTAAAGAAATAACTCTTACCTTTTTTATAATCTGAAGTACCTTCTTTCACCACAAAGAACCTTTTTTGAAACAGAAAGGTTCTTCAGATGTTAAAGGTTTTTTATGGAACCATTTAGACAAAAAGTATTCTATGGCATAGTGAAGCATCTTTATTTTTAAGAGTGTAGGTCATATTTACTCCATGCCATGTTGTTTCTTCTCCAAAAAAGAAATTTAGCAGAAAATCTGAACCATTCTCTATACAGTGAAAGTGGATGGGGAACAGGGGCTGTGAAGAGAGAAATGCCATAAAACATACCTTAAAACTACTCCCAAAAAAAAAAAAAAAAGCTAAACTCATTGTTTTCATTTTTGCTATATCATAAAATTTTATCCAATGTGAGAATAATTAATTTAAAAAAAGAGAGTGATACCTCTGGACTGAGGTTAGGAGTATGTGTGATTGAGTAAGACAGAGCGAGAGGGAGAGGAAGTAAGCAGGGTGTGCAAAATGGGATTTGGAAGGGGAATTTTGAGTTACTTCCCAAAAAAAAAAAAAAAAAAAGGGAGATTCATTGCCTGTGTCTTAATCCCCATTCAGGGAATATAAGAGCTAAAGTTCTCGCAGTCTTCTGGCTCATATTTCGTCCCATTGTTGGACTGTGTAGCATATGTTTGAGTGAGTATATGGGTCTTCCAATAAATGGGTGCCTTTTTAATGATTTTTAAAAGTACTATTCTTTTGCACAATTTACAATTAAGTTTATATACTGTATGTTTAAAATTTATTTACTTTTTTTTTTTTTTTTTCACATTTAGTATAGCCAAAGTGGAGGGAAACTTCACAGAGGATGCAAAACAATCATTCAATCAATCAAATCAATCAATCAATCAATCAATCAATCAATCAATCAATCAATCAACCAACCAATCAATCAATCAACCAATCAATCAATCAATAGCAAGCCACCTTTTAAACATGCAAGGGACAAAACTGACATCTCTTTTATAAAGTGACCCATATCAATATGCAAGACTTAGCGTGGAGGCAGCTTCTAGGTGCGACCAATTAGATTTACGATAGATTTACGTATTTTGGACATGACTCCAGCTCCGGCATTGGCTGCGGGGCCGTGTTTTAGTGTATCAGCTGAGCGCTAGCTCTTTGTCTTGTCACCAAGGCAATCAGGAAAATAAGGCCCGTTTGATTTACTCCGGCCCGGCTCGGCCACTGGGTCCTCACACCGTGAACACTCCCTGCACTCCTCTTTTTTCTCTCATTTTCCTGTGTGATGGATGACAGAAGATCACTCATTCCTTATAACCTATGGAGAGACTGCATTTATCAAGAGCCTAAGGCCCCGCCCCCCGGTCATAACATAAGCTGTCTTTCATTCTGATAGCCGTGGCTAATACATCAGACTCTCTCTATTTCTATCTCTCCCTCTCACACACACGTACGATGGGTCAGGCTAATATATCAAGAGATCTGCAGGCTGTGGGAGTGCGTTATTTATGATCAGGACTCTGACACTGAAAGCACTAACGCAGCAGAGGGAGGGAGAGAGGGAGGGAGTGAGGGGTGTGAGCACATGAGAAAGAGACAAAGAGAGATGGTTGTTTAAAAGAGATTAGAAGAAGACCATTGCCAAAGCCTTTCTGAAAGGGAGTGTGTGAGCGAAGATTATGGGAGATATTCTCTACTGAGGTGTTGTCAGATGGAATGTCCAAACCAACCACGCACCATGGAAAATCAGCAGGGGTCCGTTGGAGAAGTTAAAGTAGGATGAGTGTCTTTAATGTATGTATTGAAAATAAAAGTAGCTGCAATAATGCAGAAAGATTTTTTTTTATTATTATTATATTTTATAGCATTTATTTATTTTTATTAAAAAAAAAAACATTATTACAATATCACCACTCTGCAGCAAAAAGATATCATTTGTTATTTATATTTTATAACATTTATTTATTTTTATTATGTTTTTTTCTTCTGTGGCATAAGTGGGTAAAATCGCTTCACAGTTAAGACTAACAATCTATAAGCTCCTCTGATGTGTAAATTGACCAATCAGAATGTGTAAATGAAGCAACATTTATTTCCTCAAAAAAAGCATCTGGAAAAACTGAGACAAAATGAAATTAGCTTCCTTATAAATAACCAATCATTATCAGAGGTGACCTTTCAAACCGATTAGCTTTCAGCATCATTTTAGAGTTTCATCAAGCCTGCTTGTCCATAACGCAACAGGTGGAGAGAGACAATAAATAAATAAACAGGTGGAGAGTGACTTTCAAATTTAACTGAAATATTGATGAAGTTCAAATTATTGAAGCATCTCAAAACAAGTGAACGACTGTATGACAAGTCCATAAATAAAGGAGCTGAGGATGGAGTTCCTGTAGTTACAGGTGAGTAAATTATCTGAACGACATGTAAACAGAACTAACACACTTCTGTTTAAGTCTGGGTTGATCTGAAATAGATGTTAGTATCACAACAGAGTGTTACAGGAATTTCATATTCTTGTCGGTCAAAACCTGGAAATGAGTTAGCATTTAGCAATTTGTAGAAGTCAGTGGATTTTCTTTTTTCTTTTTTTTTTTTTTCAGAATGAGTTTTTGGTTAATGTCTGAAATAAGATCTGTAGTTAACACAAGCTCATATTTTTGTGTTTCATTCTATGACATCACACTGAACCGTTAAACTCATCTACAGTACTTAGCTACTAGTTCACTTTCAAAGCTTCGTTGTGTTTATAATTACACTTGCAAACTATTCTAACTCAGACTTTGAGGGAAAACATTTTTAATTAAAGACTTAAAGGGGTCATCGGATGCCCATTTTCCACAAGTTGATATGATTCTTTAGGGTCTTAATGAAAAGTGTATAACATACTTTGGTTAAAATTTCTCAATGGTAGTGTAAAAAAAAACAAAAAAAAAAACACGTTCTTTATCCTGTCAAAATCAGCTTTGTTTTCATCAAGCCATTCTAGTCCATGTTGCTTTAAATGCTAATGAGCTCTGCTGACCCCGCCCTTCTCTTCCGTGGGGTGACGAGCAGACTTTAAACTTCAGCTGTGAAACTGGCTAACTAGCACATTATTAGGAAAGGCGATTTGCAAA
This sequence comes from Spinibarbus caldwelli, assembly GCA_039654775.1. Taxonomy (NCBI): domain Eukaryota; kingdom Metazoa; phylum Chordata; class Actinopteri; order Cypriniformes; family Cyprinidae; genus Spinibarbus; species Spinibarbus caldwelli. The sequence goes on along the minus strand of CM077246.1, from coordinate 14,240,378 downwards.
GATTCATAAAAAAACACTTCTTCTGTAGATGAAGCTGGATCACGAATGATTCGTGCGAACATAGACACATTTAGGGAGATCGGGGATCGGCGTATTCCCTTCAAAACGAAAGTAACGTTAATCCTCTGCGTCTTCAGCGGCTCAGATGTCGGGAGTTAATGACAACTGCTATATTCATTATTGCATCCAACAACAAAACGCCTCAATCGCTTAATCAGAGACATTCTTATCTTCCCCTGCACTGGAGTCGACACAATGGCGAACTGATGACAGCTCACTCAGGGCGGGTCTAAGGTAAGATGGCCTTGTCAATCAACTATCGTGGGAGCGGCCTGTACAGAACTACGTCATTCTGACAGGAATCTCAGAACAGCCTGATTTGAGAAAGGGGATTTTAAAATAGGGATTTAAAAAAAAAAAAAAAAACACTGGGTGGATTTTTATCATTATAGGATGGATGTGTACACACGCTTCCAACACACATTTATGTTCAAACAACTTGTAAAGTGAATTTTGTATCCGATGACTCCTTTAAGAGTTGTCGGAAGTTTAGTGATGGTGACGCTGAAGTCATGTGACAGTGGTGTGATTCGCTTACAGCCTACGTTAAACTTTTTACTTCTGGTGATTGTATTTAGTCTTCAAAATTCATACAATTTTTTGTTCATTTGTGAAGATTATCATAATGAACAAAACGTAAAAATGATAAACTTGTGTTCATCACAGAGCTTATTTTCTAAAATAATCCAAAAGTCTTTTTGTCAAGAAAACAAACGTACAGGCTAGCCCACAATAATATGTCATCACGGCACCTGTCTATAATACACTGAACAAAAACGGTAAACAAATATATATTTAAAATAATATACTGTGGTAGTTTCTACAAACTTCTTGTATCAGCAGATGGACTGATAAAAAAAACAAAAAAAACATGCACACTTGTGTGTGCTTATCGATGCTTAAAAGCCAATCAGATTAGAGCTCCTCAATACAGAAAGGACTTTCAAGCATCAGAAAGTCTTCGAATGAGCTGTCTGAGCCAGGAATGTTCATATTAGTCGAAGTCTGTATATACAAGTGTTGAACTGGTGATCGGAAAGATTATATCAATACTTTTCAAGAAGAGATCATCTGTGCAAGGTAGAATATATTTCAACAAAATACATGATAGATATGATGGTAAATCTCCTGCTATTATTTACTGTTACACTGTAAGGAGAGCAGGTTTGATCAATATTAATTTGCCCTATCATTCTCCCGGAAAATTCCCTCACGGAGCACCACTGGGAAAAACGGCCTATATTTTCATGTCTGTGTGTGTGTGTTTATTTGTGCTGTACTGGCAGCCAGAGCCCCGACTGTACAGCTCAGTTTAATTGCCTCAGTTTTGACCTTGAAAATGCACAGATCCATCTGGCTTTTACAGTCCACAGAGTCAGGAAGTGCTTCTCGATCCTGCTCTGTGTTTGGCAGTTGCTTGAGCGGAGATGCGGTCCTACACTACCGAAAGCTACGGAGGCGTGTCTCTTCCTATTCTGCGATTAAGTTTAACACGGAAAACTTTTGGCTCCTGGAAAAGGAATTTAAAATGTTTCCTTTCACTGAGTAAGTGTCTCTTGTTGCTCTCTCTCTCTCTCTAAAGTGCATTGCTCCTCGAGTTCTTACTCAGCAGGAGGTCGGCAGGATGGTTGCTGAAATCACTCCCTCCGCCTCTCTTTCTGTCGCACGCAGCTGCGCACATCCCTCTCGCGCTGTTTTAGTCTTTCATTTCATAATTCATCCCGTTGAGTCACAAACGCGCACACATGGGCTAGAGAGCGGGATTGACACAGCAGTCGAGTGCTGAGGTGGGCGGAATTCAGAACAACTCCATGAAACGGCAAACAAAAAAATCGGCATCCTGCTTTACATGCACGGATACGCATCGCACACATCTGGGCCCATTCACTACTGGCACAATACCACCAACATCTTTTGACACTCTGAATGGCATCTTGCTAATGGAGAAGTATGAGGAAAGTTGTGAAAGGACAAACTTTTTTTAGCTGAAATTCAATTTGTCACCTGGTTTAATCTGGGATGAAGAAATGAGACATTTGCATCCATCTCCTCACCATTTCCTTGTTTAATTGGTAGCTTCTACCTGGGGGTGGTGTTGGGATAATCACGGGCACCTTCATGTGGCATTCATTATTATCAGAGGAACCAGTTGACTTAAGGTCAGATGGTTGCTGGTGTGGTAACACATTGTCAAGATATAAGGACAGAGTCACTATTTTAAATTAGGGAGAAAGAAGCATAAGCGGTCTAAGATACATGATTTCATCATACTGACTGAAATTGTAAAAGACAGCAGCCTCAAAATTTGTTTGGACATAAAAAGTCACTCTTAAAAATGTATGAATGTCGCTGCATTACAAGACAAGCACACTTACAAAAATAAAATCTCTATCTATCTATCTATCTATCTATCTATCTATCTGTCTATCTGTCTATCTGTCTGTCTGTCTATCTATTAAAAGTTTTTGAACATGTAGGAATGTCTTTGCATTACATGACAAGCACACTTACAAAAATAAAATCTCTATCTATCTATCTATCTATCTATCTATCTATCTATCTATCTGTCTGTCAAATGTTTTTGAACAGTAAAATTTTCAATATATATATATATTTTTTTTTTGCCGAGTCTCTTTTGCTCACCAAGCCTGCATTTATTTTGAAATATTTTTTTTTTTACTATTTAAAATAACTGTTTTCTATTTGAATATATTTCAAAATGTAATTTATTCCTGTGATTTCAAAGCTGAATTTTTAGCATTTTTACTCCAGTCACATGATCCTTCAGAAATCATTCTAATATTCTGATTTGCTGCTCAGTAAACATTTATTATTATTATTATTATTATTATTATTATTATTATTATTATTATTATTATTATATGTTGTTGTTGTTGTTGTTGTTGAAAGCAGCTCAGTAAAAATTTCAGGTTTCTTTGATGAATACAACAGCATTTATCTGAAATAGAACTCTTTTGTAACATTATAAAGGTCTTTGTCATCACTTTTGATCAATTTAAAGCATGCTTGCTAAATAAAAGTATTAATTTCTATAATTTATACCCCCTCCCCGCCAAAAAAAGCTTTTTATTTCAGATAAACGCTGATCTTTATGTTCTTCAAAGAATTGTGAAAAAAAAAAAAAAAAATGTACTCAACTGTTTAAAATATTGATAATAATAATAATGAAAAATGTCTCTTGAAAAGCAAATCAGCATCTTAGTATGATTTCTGAAGGATCATGTGACACTGAAGACTGGAGTAATGATGCTGAAAATTTAGCTTTGATCACAGGAATAAATTAAATTAGAAAATATATTCAAATAGAAAGCAGTTATTTTATGTAAAAATATTTCACAATATAACTGCTTTTGCTGTATATTGGATCAAATAAATGTAGACTTGGTGAGCAGAAGACAATTTAAAAAAAAAAAAAAAAACATTAAAAATCTTTTGACTGGTAGTGTATCTATCTATCTATGTGAAATGTGGTGTAAGTACAGTTTTAGGATTCCAGACCAAATATTTTTATAGTGCAATTCTCAAAGCTCAAGAAGGAGAACAGTGTGGGAGAAAAGAAAGAGAGATGAAGACCGAAAGAATCAATATCAATAATGAGAATCAAAAATGAGAAAGGAAATGGTGTTGACAGAAAGAATAAGGTGCAGCTTCTTTTTCTCTCACACCCTCTTTCATATTTTGCCATCCTTGCCAAATATTGCATGGTTAGAATGAGGTCATTTGGAGTTATTTAATTCTTAGTCTTATAACAACATGAATTACATTCAAATGCACTGAAGTAATATTAACTGTAGACTATGATGAGCACTGTATTGAATCACTCTACCACTGCAACACAGAAGAATGAATCAACTCTGTATGATTGGTATGATCTATCAAAAATGTACAAAAACTCATTTTTACAAAATTATGTTTTGGCCTCCTTTCAGCATATACAATTATGGTAACTTAGTTGCAAGACAGTTCACCGAAAAAAAATTAAAATACTGTTATCATGTACTCACTACCCACCGTCATATTGTTCCAAACCTTTATAACTTTCTTGCTTCTGACGAACACAAAATAAAATACTTTGTTATATATATATATATATATATATATATATATATATATATATATATATATATATATATATTAGTGCTGTCAAAGTTAACGCAAATTATTATTATTGATTATTTGCGTTAACGCAAATTCATTTTAACGGCACTAATTTTATTAACGCGCGATTAACGCAGCGCGCATTTTCTGTTTGACCCGTGGACTAACCCGTACTACTATAGTTGGAGAAATGGAAATGGATGGAGATGCTGACAGTGTTGCCAATTTAGTGACTTTTCAGACCACTTTAGCAACTTGTTTTATTTATTTATTTATTATTATTATTATTTTATTTTATTTTATTTTATGTACTGCCGCGCGAGCGCGAGGTCTCTCTTTCCCGCTGCGCACACACCTCTCTCTCTCCCTCAGCGAGCGGATGAGAGGAACAGCGCTATCAGTTAAAACAGATATTATGTTGCTTCTCTAATTTAACATGCAAGTATAGCCGAAATCACAGCACAGCTATTGTCTTTATCTTATGTTTATCTTATTTGATTTTATCAGACGATGGCTGGATTATAAATCAGGATTTTTGTGCAGATTAACATATTGGAAGGGAGAGCGGGTTGTTTAGTCCTATGGGTCGCGTTTCAGTCACTATTTCATATTCATTCCATTGTCTGACAACATAAACAGTAAATGAAAACAGTTTTATTGAGAATTTAGCTGCATCAAATACAGTATGTGGGCACAGAGAGGCAAACAAATGTAATAATAAATAATAAATGTACATTTTGCATGTTCAGAAGAAGTGAGCTGCCCTGTCATGCGGAAATGTAAACAGGTTTGTGTAAGTAAATTGCTCAGTGCAAAGAAAGAGAAGTAATGGGAACCTGGTATTTCTTTTTTCATGTGTCTAATAGACATGAGCAAGTTCTTTGAAACACATCTATGATCTTTGAAACATGTCTAGTCTTCAGGCTCTGTTTACTATAGTTTCACTAATAATAAGCATATATTGCATAAAGAATCCATATTTTTCATTGCCCATGTTGATTAGAGTATTTAAAACATGAAAAGTATTAATTTGAGGTACATTTAGAACAGATACAAATGTGCGATTAAATTGTGATTAATCGTGAGTCAACTCATGGCGATCATGTGTTTAATCGCGATTAAATATTTTAATCGATTGACAGCCCTAATAAATAAATAAATAAATAAATAAATAAATAAATAAATAATGGCATGGCATTCAGGAAAATTTGAGTATATGGAATGGAATGAAACTTGATTATATGGAATGAAAGTTTGAATATATTGAATGAAAGTATGAATATATGGAATGAAACTTGAATGTATGGAATGAAACTAGAATATATTGAATGAAAGTCTGAACGTATGGAATGAAACTTGAATATATGTAATGAAACTTTAATATACTGAATGAAAGTATGAATACATGGAATGAAACTTGAATATATTGAATGAAAGTTTGAATATATGGAATGAAAGTCTGAATATACAGATTAAAAGTTTGAATATATGGAATGAAAGTTTAAATATATGAAATGAAAGTCTGAATATACAGAATAAAAGTTTGAATATATGGAATGAAATTTGAATATATGGAATGAAAGTCTGAATATATAGAATAAAAGTTTGAATATATGGGCCGAAACTTGAATTGGGTGAATGACTGACAATAAAGAGTATGTATTTTGAAACAAATGAATGGTATCTTACAGGTAAAAAAAAAAAAAGGAACACTTGCTTGTGTGAACAGCACATTTGTGTAGTTCTGTAGTAATCTACATCGATGCCATTTTTGTCGACAAATAAAAATGAGACGAAAATTCCCAGTCAGAAATGACGTCCTGTGTGATAGATGTGCACATATGAATTGTAACGTTCTGATCTAACCGTGGGAAAACTCTGCGCTGTTGCATGTTCTGCAGGCTCGAACAACAGTGCTTCAAACTGATTCAGAACAGTTTGCAATAAATGAATAGCACACATTTATGGCAGGCAACTACTTATGAACTAATGCTGATTAATTATAGCGATGTTTACTTTACAATGTTGTATATGGTGATGTGTTTTAGACAGTTGTAAGAATGCATATTTTGTCTCCCTCATGAACTTGAATGAACAGCCTGCAAATAAGAATTCCGGTGTATTTCGGTCTTGTTTCGGGGATTCCAGTCACAGGAAGGAAAGACTAAGGACATTATTTGACATATTATTCAATAAATAGATTTTACTATCAGGATTATTATAGTTAACTAGAGCCATAAAAAGTATGCGTTAGGCCCTGATGAGCACAGAATTCAGCTCTATTTTGTGTCTTTTTGCACTTGGATTGTCAAAACACACACACAATTATGTCAAACTGTCAGTTTAGTCATGTATTCAAGTAATAGTTGTGTGATACTTAAATGCTTAATTAATGCATTAAAGTTTAACCAAATTCAGTAGATTTTAGTCGAATAAATCTACTGTTTTTTTTTTTAATCGACTAAAACTAAAACAATTCAAATGACTAAAATATGACTAAAACTATATGGCATTTTAGTCAAAAGACTAAAACTAAATCAAAATGTTGTCAGAATTAACTCTGTGTGAAATGTCAGAGATGATGGGATATCAAGATGATGGGATGTACACTCCAGACTGTTTGTATTGTTTGTTTGGAATATGGTCAGCTGTTGCCAAAATTTTTAGTTCAACAAAGTATTAAAATTTGAAGAAATTATATTTTTAAAGTCATTCAATTCAGAAAACTATTGCTCTGATAACAAGGATATAACTAGCTATAGTATATTATTATTCATTAAATACTGTCAAATTTGCATTTTAATTCCATACACTGCAAATTTCATTCTATATATTTAGACTTTCATTCCATATATTCAGACTTTCATTCCATATATTCAAACTTTCATTCAATATATTCAGGTTTCATTCCATATATTCAAATTTCATTCCATATATATAGAATTTCATTCTATATATTCAAACTTCCATTCAATATATTCATTTCATTCCATATATTCAAACTTTTATTCTATATATTCAGACTTTCATTCCATATATTCAAGTTTCATTCCATATATTCATACTTTCATTCCATATATTCATACTTTCATTCCACATATTCTATCTCCACATTATAGATGGCATAATTTATATATATATATATATATTAAATAAAACACAGGAATTTGCATCAAATCACTGCAAGTGCCACAGATTTTTAGTGAACTGTGTTGCCCCAGTAAGACAAACTATTTGTGCATTGAAAAAGAGCTTACAAGATTTTGGGGCCTACAGCAGCAGCTCTGCATTTAAGAGTTAACTCTATTAACTTTCTCTCTGTCTCTTTCATTCTCTGGTGGGCTCTCAGTCTCTCATCTCTAATTGAATGCCTCTCCTGACAAATGAGCTGTTGAGGCTACACCTGCAATGCACCATTGCGTTCTCAACTCTCATCTGACAATGAGTGTGTGTGTTTTGTTTGAATGTGTATGTGAAATGCACCATTTCATATCGCAGATCAAAGTACAGTTGTAACAGTGCTTTACTGCTGGTCTCAAATGGTTTGAATTTGAGTGGTGGGATATAGAAATTGTTGTGTATGTGTGTGTGTGTTATTCTCAGTGGTAAACACTTTGAGCGCTGTTCTGACAGTGCTGTGTGTAATAATGGCTTTGAGCCTCATTGTTAATGCTCCTCCTCTCTGTAGCATGAAACACACACACACAAACACGTGTGACCTCGACTCTCAAATCATTAGTTTCCATCTGTGGAGAGTGCAGCACAACTTTAATGCCCCTAAAATGCAACAACATCACTGGGCTTCTAAGGCATGCCTTGATTTAACACAAATTACTCTGACATTTTACTCCATCTTTTTGCCACGAAAACTGTGCAGTCTGGTATTCTGAAATGGAGACAGATTGGACATAATTGGTAGCTCACAGTAAGCATATCTGTTGGCACAAACTTCCTAATTATACCTGATTCTGGACCCCAACACAAGGTCACTGAAGTAAAGTCAGTATGTTTGTATAAGGGGCCAAAGCTTGAAAACGCAGAGTATTATATTCTAAGATTATTTATGCTATCATCGCTTAATTGGCTTTTGGCAAAGGTTCCTGGAAAACTAAACGCCTGCTGGTGTTCTGACCCTTTTCAGCTCATGTGTTGGCATGTGTGTCCTCTTATTTGAGACTGACAGAATAAAATTAGCTGTGAAAGTAAACATGGGGGAAACCCAAAACCTCTTCAGGAGAGAGTGAGAGAGGGGAGAAAGAGGATAATTGTTGGGTAGGACAGACCATGGAGTGTTGTAACACAATCAGTTTAACATATTATATGTTAGCTACAAGATGAAATCACTAGTTTACATGTGTCTACACTAGTGCTGTTAAAATTAGCGCGTTAACGCAGGCGATTATTTTTATTTTTATTTTTTATTTTATTTTTATTTTTTTTTTTTTTCTTCAGTTTAACACCTTAAAAATATTTAACGCAGTGGCGGGGCTACGGTTGGCCACCCCACTCACAACTGCTGTTTCTGTCTCTTTTACCGTGATAAGAACCATCGTTTATTTAAACGCAGAACGTGTTTATGATGACCACATCAAACCGGAGACGTTTCAGAAGCGCGCTCCAGCTTCACCTCAGCGCCGGGCACGAGTCAAACGAGCGCGGAAACGATACAGGGCTCGTAGCGCGTGCTCTTCCATTGCAGCACGAAGGTGCCGTTGCGCGCTGTAGCCTGTATCTTTTCATATCAAGTCGCGAAAGAAACTACGAGCATGCAATGTCACAGTTATGTCGTCAGTTGAGCCATGAAGTCACCAAGGCAATTAAAGCTGCCTTAAAACGGTGTATGTATGTATGTATTTGTTGTATGAGTCACATTTAAGAACATGTCTCTGAAATGCAAACTTTTCCAAACTGTCCTGGTGCATCCCAGCACTGTCTCCTTCATCTAACACACCCGATTCAACTCATTCGAGACTTAAAGAACTGAAGCGGGTCAGAACAGGTAAAGAGATGTGTGTCAGATCTGCGTTATGTTCAGCAGCGGAAGCTCTTAAAGGGACAGCAGACACACACACACACACACACACACACACACAAAACAAAATTTAAAAAAAAAAATAAATAAAAAAACTAATAACCAGCTGCTGTGATGTCTGGTAATCAAAGATCAAAGGGGAAAAATAGGAAATCATTAACTTTTGTAGCTTTAAGGATTAATCTATTTTTAATTTAGAATTTAGTGTTTGATAAATTTATTCAATTTATGAATGTTTCCTGCTTGCTGAAGGGCACAGGTAAATACATTTATGATGATATTTATTATAATGGGTTTATGTGAAGATTGTTTTAAGTTCACTTAAATTAGAAGTTATTTTAAGTAGTCCAATAAATGTTAAAATTGATAGCTTTGTAATGTTGAATGGCTGATCAGTGGTTAAATATTAAGGGGAAAAACTATTTCATAGAGACATCAGAGTGATACTGGCCTTCAGTCATAAAAAAAGATGCCATTATACAAATGTTAAAGATATACTGTCTTTATGTTGTTTATACATTAATTTGAAGACTGAATGTGAAATTATTGCAATGTAAAAGTATTTTTAAAAACTTTAATGTTAGGTGGGATTAATCGCGATTAATTTCAGAAAAAATGTGCAATTATTTATTTATTTATTTTTAATCGATTGACAGCACTAGTCTACACATTTTATACCAGCCTGTGTACAAAAATAAAGTACCTTTGGTACAGAAAATATCTTAAGGTCCAATTATTTATTTATTTATTTATTTATTATTTTGTGATCATGCTGGCATCTTCTGATTATGATATATAGCAAAGCTTTTCATGTTAAAACTTGTAGGTCAGTTGCAAGGGGTGGGATGTTCTCATAGAGAGCATCTGACAAAAGTCGATACTCCAAGATGTGTCATTAATTTTTATTTCTCCATTTTCCTGAAAGAGCAAGAACAAACTTTATAAAAACCTGTGTACCTGCTAAAACTGAGTTTTGTCAATATTTAGGAGTACTAAAAGTCATAAAACTCCAATTTCAGTGGGTCTTTTGTTTTTTGTTTTTCAGATAAATATGGGAATATTATATCAAAGAACACAGATGTTAATACATGTTACAACCCTCCACAGGCTCTGCTAGAGAAAGAGGGTAAGTGTGCCTGAGATGTTTATTCTTCAATTTTCCACTATTTGAGTGGTCTGCAACCCGGACAGTTTCTGTGTACACAAGTGGCAAACATTAAACCGGTGAAAAATTCCAGGACCGCTTGCCATGCACAACTGAGAAGAGAGAGAAAAAAAAAAAAAACAATAATCCAGAGACTCAGAGACTTCAGCAAACTGTGACAACAACACAACACATCAAAAAAAGGAAGCAATTTGCTTTTTCTTGTATTTACTTTATTATTTTATAATATTTTCAATATTTATAACCTTATTGTAGAGTGTATATATACATTTTTAAGCTAATTTCTTAGCTGAACTTGAAATGCCAACTGAACCAGAGGTCCTCGGCTCAGATATTTGATTTTGCTAATATTTTTTTTCTGAAGAAAGATAAACATGTATAGTGATGAAAGCCGAAATATTAAATGTCATGGATGAATATTTACTGAGTAATCCACTATTTTGTAGAGGGGGGTCAAAAGGGCAATTTTCACCTGAGATTCAAAGCCAAATTATAGGGGGTTAAAAATGACTTCAGAAAGATGGCAGCCTCATAATGTTATTTTTACACGGAGATTGGTAGGTCTGTTAGTAAAAAAATGTTGACTTTAGCAATCTTTATTGCATTATGTGCCAATGGTGACCATTCAAAAATGTGGGAAAAGCACTTTTCAAGTACCCCCTTCCAAAGCTTGCACGCCTGTAATTGCCCATTTAGACATTGGGTTTTTCCTTTTGGCATCTTCATTTTTAAGGCCGTATATGGTTCAGTTCCAGAGATATTGGAATCTCAATATGGCTCCAGGAGTAAATCGTTAAATTGTACACATTTTCAGTGGTCAAAAACCAAATGAGGGCCACTTTGCATAATATGATACTTATTTTCTTTTAAAGAGAAAGATCTGAAGAACAAAATGTTGAAACTAGAGATATATCTCGTTTCCTTCTGTCAAAACAGCTGTATTGAACATACCTGCCTGAGTACCATAAATATTCTTTTCAGTTTGCATGCCTATAACTCAGGAAGTATCAAAGATATCACAATATGATTTTAGATTCTAGTTCTTAAACTTTTCTTTTGGAATCTTCATTTCCAAGGCCCTATATCATTCAGTCCCTGAGATATGGTTTGCTAGAAACCACATGTACTTATCACATCATCAAACACAATGTAAATAAAACTGGCCAAAAATGTCAACAGTCTCACATGTAACCATTTTATCACCCCAAAGCATTCTGGGAAGAGGTCGAATGGGACTGAAGCACCATAACTATAATAATCAAGCAAATGTTTGCATTGTTTACTTGATCTAGGACTCCTTTTTTACCAAAAAGCATGCCCAGGCTCAGGGATACAGAAGCACATTTGAAAAAGCTAGCAAGCTGGATGTGTTTTTCATGTTTGCCCACACGTCACGTGGCCAAGAGTCACGACCCACGAGCCACGATATGCAAATGCAATTAGAGCATCTTTATCTCTTCAAAGAGCCACGGATGAGAGAAAGGGAGGAGGTGGAGGGAGGGAGGAGCGAGGAACTGAGAGAAAGAGAGAGAGAGTCTGACTTGACCTGCCGTAGATCCTCATCGCCTGTCTGAGACTCAAGAGGAGAATACAAATGTTACTACATTAACCCGCTCCCGCAGAGAAACGACAGACAAGAGAGGAGAAGAAAGGCTAGGAAGAAAGGGAGAGAAAATGAGGGAAAAATGGCTTTTCTTTGTAGTAAATCATATCTCAAATGAATGCTAATTTAGAGGAAGTGATAGAAGTGGTAATTGTTCTTTTCAGCTGTGGGGGCTCGGGCTCTTTAGAGCCGCACCTTTGATGGACTGCCATGTCAGCAGTGCATTGTGGGTACCAAATAGGCTAACCCCAGTGCACTTTGCTTCCTGTTGCGGTTTATGTGAGCATCTTTGTAAAACACTGTTCGTTTCGGCACCTGTACAAGTTTTTGATAAAGAACTTCCAAGAAGATCTGCAAATCATTGTCACTGGAGATGAATAATTTAGCAGTGAATGGGCTGAAAGCTAAAGCTAAAGCTAATTGCATATTAAACATTATATTAACATTTTACATGAATATCAAAAGGTCAATATAGTTTAAAAGTGTTAACATGACAAATAGCAACGAATGTGATAATATAATCTACCTCTATTTTAGCCATCGCCATCATGCCTTGACATGAGATACAGTATCTAACATAGATGCTAAATATATGTATCGTTATTTTAAAGAGAAATGTTTTTAATTTATCCTCCTGTGTTACATGATGAACTATCGTTGATCATTAAGTCCTCACACTTCAGCTCACACTCAGCCCTGTTAATGAACATTATTAGCCATGTTAACTCCAGCCACATTACTGTTCTGTGAATTATTCTTTCATCTTATCTCATCTTACTAATTATCTCATTTTATAAACAAACTAATATGCAACACAATTAAATGCATCAGAGTTCTCATGGGAGTTGGGGATTTTTATCCCATATTTTATCCCATATTTAATAACCCCAGATTGGTTATTAAATTTAAATCTCACTGACTCACTGAACTACAAGACATTACTTTTAACATATCTCAAAGATTCCTAATCTTTTTTGTCAGCTGAACCATAAAATATTTACTTGAATTTAGGTTAACATGTAAAATTAACGCATTTGCTTACTTATGGTTCTCTGATGTTGGTTAATGATAACATGACATGCAGGTAAACAAATTAAATATTTAATATATATTTTTAGTACATGCTTTATTTTTGTTGATTTTATTTATTTATTTAACTTTTCCAAAGCTTTATATCCATTCAGGGACCCTCTGCAGTTCCCTAAAATAAATAAATTAATTAATTAAAATTATAAAGTAGAATTGATTGCTCGTATTACAATAGTTAAATGTATATGTTCAGAATATAGTTCTGCTGTAATAAATTGCTTAATAAATTCCAAACAAATTCAGCTTCATGTTGCCCAGCTTTGTTGCTTTCACAAAAGTTGAACCAGAATCCAAACTGAAATATTGTTATACTTCTTACAATTTCCAAATTAGGTGACATAACTCAAAGCATCCTACTGTAAATATTTATTTCCAGAGCGTTCTCAGGTTCACCCCATACAACCTTGATTTCACGGAAGAGGCAGATTTGCTTGTTTATATATGCAGAGCAGGCACCACATCAATAGAGCATTAGAAAAGACACATTTTGTAATTTCCTTACTCTCATTTGCTCTGTAAATATTGATGGTTTTCTTTATTACTCTAGTGTTTGAGGAGAACTGGTGCCTCATCATTTTTTGTCGATTGATTTTGCATTTGCAGGGATTCGGGAGGTTTACAGAGTGAGTGAATGGCCTCGAATGAATGCACTTTGTATCCTTCTCATCCTCCTTTCCCAGGAGGAGTGGAGAAGAGAGGAGACTGCCAAACAAACCCCAGCTGTCCAGAAGTGTCATGGATGTTTTCAGGCTGGATAGTTGGAAAGCTCAAGTAGGCCTGCAACGACCAGATGAGAAATCCATCACAGATTCAATATTATTTACACACATTGGTTCAAAAGACAAATGAAGGGCTGAGGAGGAGATAGGTCTGAGATCTTCGAGCCTGGTATGAGGTCAAACTTGAAGCCAAATCACACTCCCTTGGGTTCTGCTATCTTTCAAAGCAACTCGGTGAACACACACTGACCTCAACCTTGTGAAATCTCAGCATCTCACAGCCTCATTGTTAACCCGGAGTTCACCGCCCGAAAGTTCACAGGATCCATTTTTATAGCTCATCTTAATCCGTACAGTTTGTCTTCCTTAATGCTCGGCTCAGCGAGGACTTAATCGTGCTTGCGCACACCGGAACAGTTACGAACGCAAACTGTGACAAACAAGATGTCCTGCCAAGCATGTAACCCTAAATTTGACAGAAAACAGTGCTGTAGGGGACTTTCGTAGTCATAAACTTCCATTTTTTTTGCACGGTTAGATAAACAAGTGCAGTGAGGCCAGATACGCAGATATCCACGTACACACGCCGATTAAATTATCCAGAACGTCTCTTCATCCGCTTCATTATTCACACACACTTCACATACATCTTTGGTACACTCTCCGAAAAAATCCCTTTCAGGAGGAACGGAAAAGAACGGAAGTGGTTGCTAGGAGACCTTTTGGTGAATGGCGTGCAGCTTTAGTGCGCTAGGAGATGCAGCCGTAGCCTGTAGGTAGCGAGGGATTTAAGGAGATTTAAGCGGAGAGAGGGAAGCTGGGGGTGCGATAAGGGAGGGAAAAAAGACCTGGTCTTAACACAGAGAAGAACACGGATTGAGTCAAAGAAAATGCATGTCAACCCAATTCATCCCCAATGAGCACAAGGGTGTTTGCTGCACTCCCAGTGTGAGTGTAGCATGGGCCCGACAGACGTCTTATTCAAAGCATGCATGGCAGACACAGAAAGCTATAAAATAATTACAGCCGTACTAGTGGAATTCATTGTCCTTACAGTGTGGCCACTGAGAATAAGGAACGTCAAAGGCAGGCGATTGCTTGCTTGAACCCGTGGCCTCGTAACAAATTCTGTTGGCATAAGAAGCGCAGGGGGATGCCGGGGGGCAATGCCAAAGGAGCACAAATGCACTTATCATCTAAGCGTTCATCTAATTTTATACACTGTGCTTGTATTCACTACACGGGTGAATTAAATTTCTAGTGGAAAAGCCAGAGGAAGTAATCGTGGCCACAAAGTCAATCTAATCATTCACAGATTGCATTAACATTCCTCCACTGGTAATTACCGGCAAATATATCATATGACGGAAATCAGACGGTAAACGTGCAAGCTGGGCGTTTGAAACTTCTAGATATAAATTATTGAAGAACAGAATGTGTGTTGTGATGAAAAAGGCACACTTCTGTTCCAGTCACGTATTGCAGATGTTATTAGTTGGCGAGGGAAGGATGCCAGTCACAAACAGGATTTTTTTTAAATGCGGCAGTTTAGTGAATAACCATGATAACACTGTAAAAAATAACACAATTTATAAATTCCATAATAAGAGGTGTCCTATCATCCTAGCAATTCAAGCTTTAAATGCCATTTCCATATTTTGAGGTGACGTGCCTGGCAACAGAATGGAACAGAATGCAGGGGTTTCAAAATGTGTTTTTATTAACTGAACTACTTTTAACTTGGCATGGCATCTGAAAACATTGCAGTCAGGACATGGGAGGCAACAGTCGAAGATGTCAGCTAGCGCAAGTGTTTGCATAAAAAAACGTTAAAAATAGGATGCAAGAATGTCTACCTTAAATGCAAAATGGAGTGCTTATGATTTTTGATTAGGTGTCTTATTCAATTCTAATATTGCCCAACAGCACTAAAGAGTGTTTTAGTCTCACTTTATTGAATCTTGGAAACTTCTTGTATGATGTTTGATGGTTTGAAACGTACATATTCTAATTGTTTCAGTAGTATAGCCACAATGTTATAATATGCATGTTACGTAAAGAATATGCATTTTAAAAATAGTTTTAGTGTAAAGAAAAAAAAAAAAAAACTTGCTTGTTAACCTTATTTTCTGTGTAAAGTTATATACAATTTTATATTTCATCAAATCACTAAAACAACTGCGAAAAGATTTTCTGCTTATTAATTGTCCAGAAAATGGCCAAAATGATTTTTGTGGTAATCAACATTATGCCACAAATGTGCTTAACTTGTACTTGTAATATTTATTTAATATGAGTCATTTTTACAGCCTAACATGTAATTGTTTTCATTACAATTTGTAATTGTATCCATAATTGCTTTGATCTCTCTTTATTTCCTTCTCATGAACACTTATCTGCACACACTCCATGAATACTTTGAATAGTTTTCAGTAGTTTCCATTGCTTTGTGCCGAGCTGAAAATAATTCAAGATATTTCTGTTGAAGTGTGGGTCACCTGGGGCGGTTCAAATTGCTGAAATGAACAGAAAAAGGTCATCCTTAAGGCGAGAGGTCACCTGTACCTACTTCACAGTTTAACACAGACCTTGAGCTTAGCTTCATTAGCAAGACATTCGAAACAGGAACCTCTCGCTCGAATTTCACTAAACAAGACAAGCAGAGAAGCCATTTGACCCCTTTAAACATCAGCTATCACAAGGCATACTTTGTAATGTCACAAAAAAAATGGGAGTTTTACTTACTCAAACATTCTGAGGGCAGAAAAGAAAATGATTGGTTTACAAATTCAACCAATGAAATTGAAGCAGAGGCGGGGTCAGGAAATTTGAAAGTGTGGAGGGAATACTTCAGACAGATACATTACTGGTGAGAGAATTTACCATGTATTTTCATGAAAAACATAAATATCTCTAACGTTTAATGAGATAATTAGCAAACAAAGATGCACAGATCAAATAATCATCAACTAAATATGTCATATAGTATGCATTTTCATTAGACTGCTTCATCAGTCGATCGCACCAAAGCTGCTAATGAAGTAACTGGAGTAAAACATGCTTTTCCAGTGCTACCGCGCTGTCTGTGAAACTGATATGAGTGAAAACAGAACTCGTTTCATCAGTCATTTAGCGTTAGCATTAGCATTAGTACTGCTCTCGGGGCGGAGTACTCAATATTCATATTACTGTTATTTTTACTGAACTATGCGCTGCTCTCAAGGGCAGGAGTAACGTTACTCAATATTCATATTACTGTTATTTTTACTGAACTATTCGCTGCTCTCAGGGCAGGAGTACTCAATATTCATATTAATGTTATTTTTACAGAACTATGCGCTGCTCTCAGGGCAGGAGTAACATTACTCAGTATTCATATTACTGTTATTTGTACTGAACTATGCGCTGATCTTAGGGCAGGAGTACTCAATAGGTCCCTATTACTATTATTTTTACTGAACTATGCACTGCTCTCAGGGCAGGAGTGCTCAATATTCATATTAATTCTCTGGATTCATTTGTAATTGTATAAAAATGGAAAGAAGTCATAATTATACTTGATTATTTTATTGTAATATTGGACCTGTAAACTCATTATTTTCAATCAACATTTCTTTCATTTTGTTCTTACACAAACAATCTGTACAACAGACATAGAATGAAATAATATTAGCAGCATGGCGAGCAGCACATAGTACACTAAAAATAAGAGTAATACGGATCTGTTGAGTATTCCTGCCCTGAGAGCAGCGCATAGTTCAGTAAAAATAACAGTAATATGAATATTGAGTACTCCTGCCCTGAGAGGAGCACATAAAAATAACAGTAATATGAATATTGAGTACTCCTGCCCTAAAAGCAGCACATAGTTCAGTAAAAATAACAGTAATAGGGACCTATTGAGTACTCCTACCCTGAAAGCAGCACATAAAAATAACAGTAATATGAATATTGAGTACTCCTGCCCTGAAAGCAGCACATAGTTCAGTAAAAATAACAGTAATAGGGACCTATTGAGTACTCCTGCCCTGAGAGCAGCACATAGTTCAGTAAAAATAACAGTAATAGGGACCTATTGAGTACACCTGCCCTGAGAGCAGCGCATAGTTTAGTAAAAAGAACAGTAATATGAATATTGAGTACTCCTGCCCCGAGAGCAGCGCATAGTTCAGTAAAAAGAACAGTAATATGAATATTGAGTACTCCTGCCCCGAGAGCAGCGCATAGTTCAGTAAAAAGAATAGTAATATGAATATTGAGTACTCCTGCCCTGAGAGCAGCGCATAGTTCAGTAAAAATAACAGTGCTATGAATATTGAGTACTCCTGCCCTGAGAGCAACGCACATTACACTAAAAATAACAGTAATACGAACCTATTGAGTACTCCTGCCCTGAGAGCAGCACATAGTTCAGTAAAAAAATAATATGAATATTGAGTACTCCTGCCCTGAGAGCAGCACATAGTTCAGTAAAAAATAATATGAATATTGAGTACTCCTGCCCTGAGAGCAGTGCATAGTTCAGAAAAAAACAACAGTAATATGAATATGGAGTACTCCTGCCCTGAGAGCAGCGCATAGTTCAGTAAAAATAACAGTGATACGGACCTATTGAGTACTCCTGCCCTGAGAGCAGCACATAGTTCAGTAAAAATAACTGTGATATGAATATTGAGTACTCCTGCCCTGAGAGCAGCGCATAGTTCAGTAAAAATAACTGTGATATGAATATTGAGTACTCCTGCCCTGAGAGTTGCTAATGCTAATGCTAACTGACTGATGAAATGTCACAGAGATTTGAACGAGTTCTGTTTTCGCTCATATCGGTTTCACAGACAGCACAGTAGCACTGGAAGTAGCACGTTTTACTCCAGTTACCTCATTAGCAGCTTTGGTGCGATCGACTGATGCAGCCTAATGAAAATGCATACTATATGATATATTTAGTCAATGATTATTTGTTCTGTGCATATACTATATGATATGATATATTTAGTCAATGATTATTTGTTCTGTGCAGATGTTTATTTATTTATTTATTTTTTTCATGAAAATACAAGGTAAATTCACTCACCTTGCAATAAATGCCTCCCACTAAGTGTCAGTAACCTATCTGTCTGAGGTATTCCCTCCACACGTTCAAATTTCCTGACCCCGCCTCTGCTTCAATTTCATTGGTTGAATCTGTGAACCAATCATTTTCCTTTCTGCCCTCAGAACATTTTTGAGTAAGTAAAACTCCCATCTGCACATAAAAAGAGGAAAAAATGAACATTCACTTTAACTTGAAGAAATGAAATGGAATGGAAAATGTTACACGGCACATGGCTTTTGAATTTGAAGCTCAGACAGAAAGGAAGATCTGACTAAACTTACATACTCCACTGAACTAGAGTGCGTTTGAATAACATAACAGACAATCAGTTCAATTATCTGGGCCTGGGTCAGGGCGGTTCGGCCTCCAGCTCAGGTGATGTAGTGCTTAATGTAATTTGTCAAATGATGGAATACATGTTTCATTAAATATCATCTCAATCCAATCAATTATGCTTTAATTCATGGGGAGAATGGGAGTCTCTCGCTCCACATAGCAGTTAATTTCTAATCGAGGACTAATTGTTTTTACACAGCCAATCAAGAAGGTATTTGTCACTCACTTTGCCTCACAGTTTAATTATACGGTTTGGGGGGCATTTCGAGTTATGTTTATGGTCTTCATTTTGCCCCTAGCCAGTACTGTTTTTCTAACTAAACTACATTTACATTTTATGCATTTAGCATATGCTTTTATCCAAAGCAACTTACATTGTGTTAAACATATACATTTAAATAGTTCATACATTTCCTATGGCATTGTTAGTGCCATGAAAAAAAATCATATTACCAATCTTATCCTGCTGAAAAAAAAAAAAAAAAATCTAAGCTGGTCTGCTGGTCTTAGCAGCTCTTATAACCCGATAAAATTGGTGTGTTGTTGATTTTATAGGGATTTCGGGAACTTTTAAACTGATCATGCTGAGAGACAAGTTGCTCGCCCAGCTAAACCAGCAAAACCTATTGCGAGACTAGACCAGCTTGATTCAGTTTGTTGACCAGTTTAAACCAGATAAGGCCGGTTTTAGCTTTTTTTTTTTTTTTTGGCAAGTAGTTGCATTGTCCTAGACAAACACAATCGCTTTATATTGCTTTGTATTAAATAGCAGAAGATAAAGGACAAAGAAAATGTGTGGTATGTGTGATAACCTGGCATAAGGACTATGAATGTGCTCGTTCTCTCTGACATCTAATAAAATCCTAGTTGACACCTGATTGGATCAGCTGGTGTCGGACTCTTCACTTCCTCAAGGGGGATATTTACTGTCCACCTGTCAGTCAAATCACAAGACACACATGTGAGGTCACGAGGCATGCAGATAAATAACCAGTTTAGGACAACTTTTTCTTCAAACTTTCACCTTCACTCATACAAGTATCATTTACAATAGTCTTTGATTCATCCACTGTCAAATTTCTCTCTTAGCACTGAATTTTCACAACGGAAAAGGGATATTTATTGCTTCTACTGGAGGAAACGAACAGAAATCAAAGCAGCGTGACTTTCGGCTTCTAAGACTTGCAAATAGATACATTAATGCATGTGGAAAGTGCAGGGCTATTTGCATTTAGATTTATCTTTCATTTTCATTGATCAACATTTTTCGCTTGCCTACTCGTTTGCGAGGCAAAATCAATGTTTTTTTTAGCAGCTCGTCTAGTAGGACTGCCAGACATGTTTAGATGTTTTACTGTAGAGAACCTGGACCAAGTGCACCGGTAAATCTGTCAATAGGGCGCGAGTATTTTTTATGTTCCCAAGATTCCTCTCTTGACTCCTGACAAAGACAGCAATGGACTGAAAAAAAAGACTTCATGATGTACTATGCCATTTCAATGATGGATGAGATGTCCCTCTTGGGAAAAAACGAAACGGACGAATGAAAAAATTAGCACACGGGACTGAATTGATGTTGGACTGGCTCGTTTCAGAAGTTGTAAATCAAACTGAATTGCTAATGCCTTTCTCTTAATAACCCACAACATGTGGTACATTTGAGCATGAGATCGGCTGTGTATCTTTGTTTCAGACCTCTTTCCACTGCTTGTGTGACACAAACTCATATAAATGCAGAAAATGCATGAAGTGATGGTTCACCCAAAAATGAAATTTCTGTCATCATTTACTCATCCTCATTTCCTTTCAAACCTGTAAGACTTAATTTATTCTGTGTAACAATAGAGTATTTTCTCTCAGTGTATTTTATTTTTTTCTTTTCTTTTTTGTCCACATAATGAAAATCAATGGAGGCCAATTGTGTTTCAGACCCAGCTGACTTTCATTTTGTGTTCCACAGAAGAAAGAAAGTTACACAGGTTTGGAACAACATCAGGGTTAGGAAATAATGAAGAATTTTCATTGTTTGAGTGAACTATCCCGTTTAACTTATATCTTATGCATTTATACAACTTCCTGTCCCATTAGCAGTGGAATGAGGTCTGAAACAAAGATCCATACTCCCTTTAAGCGGTAAGCAACAAGTGACATAGTCATTTTATTTCATCTAGAGGAATACATATGGAAGGCAATGAAGATGCACAACTTGGAAATGTGTTACCAAATCTATTTTGTAGAAAAGGCTTTCTACTTTTCTGATAAACACAGGCTTGCTTTTGACCTGACAATTCTGACAACGTGACACGTTTTGGCATATACCTTAAATAACGGCTGTGATTTAGAGGTTTATATTACTGTTGCTCTTGTATTCTACTGGCCCGGCTAATAATAGTAATCTGACACATCAATGCATGAATCCATCTGATTATTTTCTTCAGTCTGTGGTCTGTTCTGGTGTGTGACCGCATGCCACTGCGACATGTATTAAAAGGTTGTGTGGTGGTTGTGCAGCTTGAATGAGAGTAAGAAGGCTATTGTGCAGTGGACTAAATGCTTCTATTTTGCTGGCTGTGGTTTATTGCGTAATGGTAGACAGGGTCACATACTAGGCGTACGGAACGGCTTACTTTATTGGCAGGCCGGAAGAGACGATGGGAGTTTGTCTCACACATAGCTGCTCTCAGGCTATGTGTGTGACCCCTTGACAGCGACACGCAGAACTGGACCGGTCGAGCGAGTATCATGGGTCAATGAGCCCAAAGGCAGGTCATTCAGACACACACACAAACACCTGAGCGTGGATGGAGAAACACAAACTCTCCTAGCTCTGTTTTCCAATCTCTCTCTGTCTTTTGTTCCCTTCTTTCTCTCTCAGTCAGCAGTTTTCCATCAATGGCTTCTCAAAGCACGTGGGAGGTCATCGCGGGAACGGTTAGAAAACGTTTTAAGTGACTTTATGCAATTAAGGAAATAGCAGCTTCATAGGGAATCACAAAATGGAAATGGTCTGTGGAGTGCAAAAGAGACTGTCTGGAGCAGCTCATTGTGGAGTATTATTGTACACTAGAATATATTAAGTGGAGGACTGTCAGTCAAATAAATTTTTAAACAAACTGAATACATGATATGCAAATTGAATTAATCAAGTTATTTACATGAATCAACATTTGTTACGAAAAGCCCCCAAATGAGGTTTATTCAAATTGTGTCAGATGCATTAATGCATTAATCAATCACATTATTAAAATCTTTAGAAAACATTACTTACAACAAGGATAGTAACTATAAAGATAACGATAAAGATATAGTTCTAAAAATCATTCTCAATATTAAAGAATAGCAGAGTCCACACCACAACTATATCGATAAAGGCACAGAGAAACAATATCATTGGAATCACGTTCAGAACAATGTTTTTTTTCCAGCTGATGAACGATAAAAAACATTGACAGCCAATCAGAATCCACCCTGCTATCACGAGCTCCAGAATTTAAAGCGGCAGATGAGTATGTGCTTAGAATAAACAGACAATATTGTTTGCTGGTATGGACACTAAAGTCGTTATCTTTATCCCACTGATGCTTCGTGGTCACTAGAGTGGACAGCTATTTGGAAGCCATTTTGAACCATTTAGCATCATGTCCCAACCACCAACTGGCGAACCCCCAAAGTGTTGTCTTCAATTCCATTTAATTATTGTATTTTTATCTATTTTTTTTTTTTTTTTTTTTTTTTTTTTGAGATATTGCATAATTTATTCAAGATGGCTGTGGGAAAAGGGAATGCACCATGTACCTTGGGAATAAGTGATAAATACTTTTATTCTCAGAAAACCAGACAGGTACAACAAATATTTTTCATTTAAAAAGGATGTCAGAAATAGATTCACACAGATTTTAACAATATTTTTTTTTGTATATTTTTTTCTGTGACAGAAAATATATCTGTTCACTACAGTGGACGTCATGCACCAAAGGGTATAATTCTGCCTATGGGCCTATATATAGGTTCTGCCTTATTTGTATGTTTTATTAAAATTATGATATAATTTACACTTGAATGGTTTTATTGAACAGAAATATTATTATTAGTCTTCAGATTTGATCATTTATTTCAATGCTTACAGTCTATATTTATTTATTAGGTCATATAAATGTGTAGGCCATGTATCAGAATCAGAATCAGAATTAGCTTTATTGCCAGGTATGTTTACACATACGAGGAATTTGTTTTGGTGACAGAAGCTCCACAGTGCGACAGAATTATAGTGACAAGACACGACAAAGATAATAAAGATAATAATATACAAATATACAAAATAGACAATGCGCAAAATAGCACAAACACAATATACAAAATAGACAATTTAGTATGTACAGGTATGTTAGGTGCAAATTTGAAATGCAGTAAGTATGTGTGTTAAATAAATAAATGTATGATAGTGTTGTGTGTTTCATGTTTATTGTTAAGTGTTCAAGTGTTCATGAGATGGATTGCCTGAGGAAAGAATCTGTTCCTGTGCATGGTCGTTCTGGTGCTCAGAGCTCTGTAGCGTTGACCAGACGGCAACAGTTCAAAGAGGGAGTGTGCTGGGTGTGAGGGGTGCAGAGTGATTTTGCCAGCCCTTTTTCTCACTCTGGATGAGTACAGTTCTTGGAGAGTGGGGAGGGTTGTAACAATGATTCGCTCAGCAGTCCGGACTACCCTCCGTAGTCTTCTGAGGTCAGATTTGGTAGCTGAGGTATGTTTACACACTGAACCAGACAGTTACTGAAGTGCAGAGGATGGATTCAATGATGGCGGAGTAGAACTGTTTCAGCAGCTCTTGCGGCAGGTTGAACTTCCTCAGCTGGCAAAGGAAGTACAACCTCTGCTGGGACTTTTTCACAATGGAGTCAATGTGAGTGTCCTACTTTAGGTGCTGAGAGATGGTGCTGCCCAGGAATCTGAATGACTCCACCGTTGTTACTGTTGTCCATGGTGAGTGGGGGGAGTGCAGGGGGGGTTCTCCTGAAGTCCACGATCATCTCCACTGTTTTGAGTGTGTTCAGCTCCAAGTTGTTAAGACTGCACCAGAAAGCCAGCTCTTTAACCTCCTGTCTGTAAGAAGACTCGTCGCCGTCCTGAATGAGGCTTCAGGAGCTTTACAGAGGGGTCTTTAGAGGTGCAGTCGTTGATGTAGAGGGAGAACAGCAGTGGGGAGAGGACACAACCCTGAGGAGCTCCAGTGCTAATCGTACGGGTGCTGGATGAGAATTTTCCCATTCTCACTAGCTGCTGCCTGTCTGTCAGGAAGCTGTTGATCCACTGAGAGTTAGAGGTAGGCATGGAGAGCGGAGTTAGTTTGGGCAGGAGAAGTGATGGGATGACCGTGTTAAAAGCTGAGCTGAAGTCCACAAACAGGATCCTCACATAGGTCCCTGGTCTGTCCAGATGCTGCAGGATGAAGTGCAGTCCTATGTTGACTGCATCATCCACGGACCTGTTTGCTCTGTAGGCAAACTGCAGGGGGTCCAGTAAGGGTCCAGTGATGTCCTTCAGATAAGCCAATACCAGTTTTTCGAATGACTTAATGACCACAGACATTAGAGCCACAGGTCTGTAGTCATTAAGTCCTGTTATCTTGGGTATCTTTGGGACGGGGATGATGGCCAGAGCGTTTGAAGCATGAGGGGACTTTGCACAGCTCCAGTGATCTGTTGAAGATCTGTGTGAAGATGGGGGCCAGCTGGTCAGCACAGGATTTCAGACAGGCTGGTGTCACACCGTCTGGGCCTGGTGCTTTTCTTCTCTTGTTCTTTCTGAAGACCTGGCGCACATCATCTTCACTGATCTGGAGTGCAGGTGTGGGGGAGATGGGGGTTGCTGGAGGTGTTAATGGTGTTTTTTCAAACCTGCAATAGAACTCATTCAGATCATCTGCCAGTTGTTGATTCTCCACAGTGTCTTGTAGTTGGTGATGTCTTTCAGACCTTTCCACACTGAAGCAAGATCACTGTAAGAGAACTGGATCCTTAGCTTATGTATACATGTATACTGTATGAGTCCAGATATGTGTGTGCATGATTGCGTTCGAGTGTGTGGTGGGAGGGTGTGTGTGCTTGTGTGTGTTTGTATTTGTGCTCACATGTGTATAAATACCCCTTAGTTCTACTGATTCACTTTTTATACCTTTGATGCATGGTGTCCACTACAGTGGACATATATGTAACTCCCTCAAAATATAATATATTGACAAAAAAAAAAAAAAATTGGCATGATTTTTCACTTGTTTAAAAGTAAAAACAAACATGTAAAAAAAAAAAAATACTTTGTGATTTAATAATGCATGCGTCAGAGGGTTAAAGTTATCGTTGTTGGTGTGAACTGGGCTTTAGAGGCCTTTCACATGTTCTTGCTTTCATCTTTATGTGTCAGATTTGGTCACTGCATTACGATTACGTCTAAAGGCCTGTTCACACCAAGGATGATAACTATATCGATAACAATAACTATAAAGTTTCAATTATCTTTCTAAATATGTGGAAATAGGGTAATCTTTCACAGATATAACAATAACAGTACAGAGTGTCAATATCGTTGGAATCACTTTGAAAACTTTTTTTTTTTTTTTTTTCCAGTTGATGAAGAATAAAAATTGACACCCAATCAGAATCCACCCAACTTGAACATTTAAAGCAGCAGATGTCAAAATGGTAGTGTGTGTTTATTATAAACAGAATGAGGATGATATAGATGCTATTATAATTATTTTTATCTTTACAGTTTTTGTTATTGTTCTTGGAGTAAACGGGCCTTAACTGTTCTCTGCAGCATTTTTACAATCCTGCCAAGTAAAAAGTTAAAAAAGCAAAACCCCTGTTTTTCCAGTACACTGTCTAGCTGTTTTACATTTTATTTAAAAAAAAAAAATAAAATAAATGTTAATTTGATCATTTTACTTTTTTTTTTTTTTTGTAAATAATAAATCACTCTAAATCAACATGTTAAATTGAGAGCCTAATTGAGTTATAACTGAGTTTATTCTTAGAAAAGAGAAACACAAGAGAAAACATGCCTGTTAATTACTGCTGCTGTCTAAGATTAAAACTAGAGGTACAGTATGCAAGAGTTCTAAAGTCATTATTCTATTTTATTCATGTTTAAATTCCCTTCTCCCTGTAGATCTCATTTTTTCGTTCTCTGATATCACTGCTCTGGAATGGCATATGTGATACAGACAACAGTAATTATCTGTTGAACTTAAAAAATAAAAAATAAAAATCATAACTGCAGTATTTACTTCTAATCACCAATTCTCTCTGAACCATTAGAGCAGTAAAAGTTTTGAATTTAGAGTGCGTTCCTTTGCCTGAGTGCATTAGATAACTTTATACGTACTGTGTAGTAAATTATGTCTTTAAAGCCATAAAATTGAGCAGGCGAAAAGTTAGGAGCAGGTGATGCACTTGTTGAAGGAACCATGATTACTAAATCAATCAATACAGCAATTTAGCAGTCATCCTCAACCAGTGCAAGGTTAAACGTATGGCCTCCACGCTTCAGCTAAACCTGCTCAGGAAGATATCTTTAGGTTTGCTTTGTTTGTTTTTTTTTTCTTTTTCTTACCCCAGAGAGGGCAGCAATCGAAGATATTGCACACACACGGAGGTAAAGGCAGGCATCTTCCCCAAACCCATCTCCTCTCCTCACTTTTCTCCTCTCCAGTGGTAATGGAGCAGCACTTTATTTTGATAAAGACGTCAGGTTGAAACTGACTTAGAGCCTGTCAGCAGTCATAATTGCGGGTCATCCCTCGGGAAGGCCAGAACAGGACCCTGAGGAGAAAACACAATCAGTTTAAGAGTGCCCTCCTCCCCTTCGCAGCCCGGCACACAGAATTGGATCAGCCGTGCTCCGAACGTTTGTTCCAGCCCCGGCGCCCTGATTGAAAGCCCCTCCGGCTGAGAGGCCGGAGATATGCCAGAGCCGGTCAGCCAGGAAAATACAAGTCAGACAGGCAGTGAGTTACAATGATGCAAGTGTGTCATCAAACTGTCCCTGTGCAGTGTGTGATGGAGGCCATAAGGTGTTTTAAAAGCGTTTAAACAAACACTTAATACTACGTAGAGTGACTTGACAAATGCAAACACAGTATATCATCTTGATGTATCATCATCTTTATTATTATCTTTTAAACTTTAACGTCTTTAAGCAACACTAGTCACTGTAAAACAACAGAACATAATATAACAATGTAATGTAATATAATATTAGTTGACTTGACTGAAACACGCTGATTTATTATCTGGCATTGCCATTGTTTGGACAAATGGAAACAGTACTAGGCTTCATACAAAAGTAATCAAAAATGCCCTAAAATAAAAAAAAAAAAAATGAATAAAATAAAATAAAAAAGTATCATTAAAATAATATTATTTATTTTGACAAATAAAATCCATTAAAGAAAGTTACCGCATAATGCTTATTCTAAGGTTAGCTTATTTTTCCTCAATGTATTTGGTAAATAAAACCAAAATCTAAACACCTGTCATAATTTCATATGATTTCTCCTGCAAATTAAACCGAAGTTAAAGTTAATAAAGTCTATAATCTTTAATACATAATAGAAGTGAATAGAAATAAAGGTGCAATTGAAATGGCCTTGATAGATAAAACCTAAATTAAAAGAGGTCATAATTTCACATATGTATTTATTTATTGCTTGCTTGCTATTATCTTTAATACATAATAAGAAAGAAGTATTTCTATTCATAAGAAGTGAATAGAAATAAAGGTGGAACTGAGATGGTGGAGGGATGAGCTTGATTATTACTATGACCCACAAACATTTTACCACTGTTGAATCTGGCTAAATAAAATTAAAAATTTTAACTACATGCAAAATGTGCAGTTAAAATATTTTCTGCAAACCACATGTTTGACAATCATTGTAATTTCATGCCACTGGTTTATGACAGTCAGACATTATGTTCAGTTCATCCAATGATGAATATGTTTGTGGCCTTAACACTGAATTATGCAAATGATCCATTCGCGCTGGTTCTGACCCAAATATAACCACAACCTCCATCTCTGGCTTGACTCTACATTGCAAAACTCACTTACTTTCTATTTTAAATACAGGTTCTCTGTTCTGGTCTGATTATAGGACGTTCTATCATGGGCTGATGAGCCCACCTGTTGCACAAGTCGTACTCTTTAAAGGCTGCAAATGGAGCTCTGACAAAACTGGCAATGTCTAACCAGTAGTTTTCGGTATAGTTGCATTGCACGTCAGCATGCCAACTCCCTGGCCTGGCAAAGAGAGCTGGCCAGTGCCACGGTCTTAGCTCTCATCTGGTCAGCATCTGTTTCTCATTAGACTGATGGTGTCTGCTGGAGTCCACTTAATCTGTCAGTCTATTAAAACCTCCAGCCAGAGCTGGGAGAGCATACGCCGAGAGGGGGTTATTTGAGAGCGACACAACCGTGAGATGTTACATATTCTCTTCCAATTCTGCTTAATGCTATTTGTTGGCTTCAGGTGGTTTTGACTGGGTTAGTAAGTGCATATGTCAGTATTTGGGAGAGCGCGAAGATGTCCACACACACATACACGTGCGCAGATGTGCCTGCCCGAGTCTTCAGTCATTTAGTATGCATCAAACAGCTCCTCTGACCCCGCTCATCAGTCAGACCCAAATTAATGAAGTCACTAGCCCCTCTCATAAGTGAGAGAACTAATCTTCCTTTTCCCCTCTCCCCCTCTCTCTTCTTTTCTCTGAAACTTGCACAGTTCTTTAGAAAGCAATATTCAGAGTTGCTGAATTAGTGTTACTGCCACTGTTTATAAGAAAAAAATGTGCCACGTCTAATTACATTTTATTTGGGCCTTCAAGTATCTTAATAAAATCACTTCAACCAGCTGCACTGCGAACAAAGACTATTGTATTCTGCTGGCTGGATGGCCATGAAACATTTCTCAGAGATTTTGAAAAACTTGTGTTCGGGTTTTATCCATATCTTAAAGATAAAACTAACCATTATACTGCACTTTTGGCAAAGTTTTATGAAACAAAAAAAACTTGAAATATTCCTTTGAGACCCAAGAACACCGTGTAAAAAGAGGATTTGTTTTATGACAGCAAGTAATCCTACTTTTCATGCAGTTGCTCATTTGTTTTAATGAAGTAAACAATTTTACATATTCATACTTATCTCCAGTGCTGGGTTGTGAAAAACAGATTCAATAGCCTGCACTGTCATTCTTGAACAAGCAGAAGTCTAACAAAAATTTTAAAAACTATATAATATAATATAATATAATATAATATAATATAATATAATATAATATAATATAATATAATATAATATAATATAATATAATATAATATAATATAATATTAGGGCTGTCAATTTAACACATTAATCTAATTAAATAGTTATGGAAAAAAATAACGGACCAGAAAAAAATTTTAACGGACCAGATTTCTTGGCCATTAATTAATCTCCACATTGTGTAATTAATTAGATTATAATTTTTAATTTATTGACTATATAATATAATATAATATAATATAATATAATATAATATAATATAATATAATATAATATAATCTTTACTTAAGATCCTAATGATTTTTGGTATAAAAGAAAAATCAATAATTTTGACCCATACTTGTTGGCTATTGCTACAAATACAATGGGGGAAATATATATATATATATATATATATATATATATATATTTGATCCCCTGCTGATTTTGTACGTTGGCCCACTGACAAAGAAATGATCAGTCTATAATTTTAACGGTAGGTTTATTTGAACAGTGAGAGACAGAATAACAACAAAAAATCCAGAAAATCACATTTCAAAAAAGTTATAAATTGATTTGCATTTTAATGAGTGAAATAAGTATTTGACCCCTTTGACTTAGTACTTGGTGGCAAAACCCTTGTTGGCAATCACAGAGGTCAGACGTTTCTTGTAGTTGGCCACCAGGTTTACACACATCTCAGGAGGGATTTTGTCCCACTCCTCTTTGCAGATCCTCTCCAAGTCATTAAGGTTTCGAGGCTGACGTTTGGCAACTCAAATCTTCAGCTCCCTCCACAGATTTTCTATGGGATTAAGGTCTGGAGACTGGCTAGGCCACTCCAGGACCTTAATGTGCTTCTTCTTGAGCCAATCCTTTGTTGCCTTGGCCGTGTGTTTTGGGTCATTGTCATGCTGGAATACCCATCCACGATCCATTTTCAATGCCCTGTCTTGCTTCAATGCCCTGGCCCTGACGGTACATGGCCCCATCCATCGTTTCTTTGATGCGGTGCAGTTGTCTTGTCCCCTTAGCAGAAAAACACCCCCAAAGCATAATGTTTCCACCTCCATGTTTGACGGTGGGGATGGTGTTCTTGGGGTCATAGGCAGCATTCCTTCTCCTCCAAACACGGCGAGTTGAGTTGATGCCAAAGAACTCGATTTTGGTCTCATCTGACCACAACACTTTCACCCAGTTCTCCTCTGAATCATGCATATGTTCATTGGCAAACTTCAGACGGGCCTGTACATGTGCTTTCTTGAGCAGGGGGACCTTGCGGGTGCTGCAGGATTTCAGTCCTTCACGGCGTAGTGTGTTACCAATTGTTTTCTTGGTGACTATGGTCCCAGCTGCCTTGAGATCATTGACAAGATCCTTCCGTGTAGTTCTGGGCTGATTCCTCACCATTCTCATGATCATTGAAACGCCATGAGGTGAGATCTTGCATGGAGCCCCAGTCCGAGGGAGATTGACGGTTATTTTGTCTTTCTTCGATTTGCGAATAATCGCACCAACTGTTGTCACCTTCTCACCAAGCTGCTTGGCGATGGTCTTGTAGCCCATTCCAGCCTTGTGTAGGTCTACAGTCTTGTCCCTGACATCCTTGGACAGCTCTTTGGTCTTGGCCATGGTGGAGAGTTTGGAATCTGATTGATTGATTGATTGCTTCTGTGAACAGGTTGTCTTTTATACAGGTAACAAGATTAGGAGCACTCCCTTCAAGATCTCAGCTCCTAATCTCAACTCCTTACCTGTATAAAAGACACCTGGGAGCCAGAAATCTTGCTGATTGATAGGGGATCAAATACTTATTTCAGTCATTAAAATGCAAATCAATTTATAACTTTTTTGAAATGCATTTTTCTGGATTTTATTTATTTATTTATTTATTTGTTATTCTGTCTCTCTGTTCAAATAACCCTACCATTAAAATTATAGACTGATCATTTCTTTGTCAGTGGGCAAATGTACAAAATCAGCAGGGGATCAAAAAAAAATTCCCCACTGTATACCCATGCTACTTATGACTGGTTTTGTGGTCCAGGGTCACATATCATATCATATCATATCATATCATATCATATCATATCATATCATATCATATCATATCATATCATATCATATCATATCATACAATACAATACAATACAATACAATGCTCCAGCATTCCACCACCCTAATTGGTTTGGAGAATGAATGGAAAAACTAATCCAAAGAAAGAAAGAAAGAAAGAGAGAAAGAGAGAAAGAAAGAAAGAGAGAGAGAGAGAGAAAGAAAGAGAGAGAGAAAGAAAGAAAGAAAGAAAGAAAGAAAGAAAGAAAGAAAGAAAGAAAGAAAGAAAGAAAGAAAACACTGCAGTACAGCTTACAAGTAAGCCATGCAAGCAAGTAATGGAGTCAGAGTTGTCTTGTGTTTGACCTTGCACAGTTTTGCTCAGGATTTATTCTAAATACAGATGATTATATGATCAGTTATTTTACTTTTATTGTTCCCGCCTGGTTGTCGATGACCCTTTCTGAACCGTACCCCACCAGTTGAGAACCACAACTTTAAATCTGAACTGTTTGAGATATTGTTTAAATACAGTTAAAACTTCTTTCCCAAGTTGCTGAATGATCTCAGATTTTCTATTTCCAAGTCTCAAGTGTGCTAAGAAAAAAATTAAAGTTAATCTGTGAGCATTGTCAGGCCAGAACCAAGTGGTACTGAATCCCCGGCCTTGTTTTAACACACTGTCTGGAGAGCTGCTTTCTGATAAGGTTAATGCCAGTCCATAACCTTAACCATGAGAGTTTCAAAAATCTTTACCCTGGAGTGAGTTCTTGTGTGGTTCAGAGGGTCATACAAACAGCAAAGAGAGAAAGTCAAAGAGCATGTCCCGTCCTCATCCCTTCCTCATTCCCCCTCTCTCTTTCTTTTCTCGCTCACTATGTATCTCTCCATGGCCCCTGACTCAGAGAACAGCGCTAATATAGATTAGTTTGGAAATTCATTACCCTTCCATTATCTCGCACTGAGCGCCACGCTGTAATGGCTCCCCAGGGAAATGGAGGACACTGCAAGAGCTAAAGGAAGAAATCTTCAGCAAAGAGAGAGAGAGAGAGAGAGAGAGAGAGAGAGAGAGAGAGAGAGCGAGAGCATATGCGGCACAACACCTAACATCTGTGTCTGCCTCTCAGATCTGGAGGAATGCCATTATATGCATTTGAATGTTCCTCTCAATCTCTCTGTGCAAACAACCATTATATGATTAAGAAATTTACGACCGACTTCCACTTTTTTTTTTTCTACCATTAAAGGGGAAATTGTCTCATCATATATAATTTACTCATCCTCTCAATTAATTTTAAATTAGATTTTCAGTAAAATAATTGCATGGCTTCAGAATAGAGATGTTTATTCATGATGCTGGTTTGCATGTTGACCCAGATGGTTCATTTGCTTAGTGTTTTGTTCTAGGTCAGGTAAACTCACATTATTGTGGTGGTTGTAATCCTTATGTAACAACATGTTAGCAAACACATTTTTAAAGCAAACAATTCATATTTTAAAGCATTTTTTTTAATGCATACCATTCATGTTTGAATTAATTTTGGTTAACATTTTGTAACATTATATATGTCACTTTTGATTAATTTAATTAATTCTTTCTGAGTTTTAATGAGTATAAGAGTGCTTATTTCTTAATATGAATGAATGAATGAATGAAATAACTAAGTCAAGACATTTGAATAGTTCTTCTTTTACTCATAAATCCAAAGCAACAATTTTAAAAACCCATGGCCTCTAGGTTTTAGAAATACAAAATTGCCGGGTTTTTATTTTATTTTATTTTTTATTTTTTTAAGAGCTTGATAGACCACTTGCTGTTTGGAAGAAGGCAGTGTGGACTTTCAGCATAATGTATTATACTGGCTTTTCCAAAAACCCAAATTTCAGACCATTTTAAATTTTGTTGTTGTTATAATCATTATTATAAGAATATTTTTAGGCTTGCTTTTTTGTTTGTCATAAAAAGAAAGAGTCAATTCATACTATGACACATGAATTGCAATACTGGTTTAAATCTTTCCATCCAGACTGACAGCAACAACAACAGAAGCAGCAAAGGAAAAAAAAAAAAAAGGTTTCAAAAACTGGTTGTAGATTGTTAAATGATGAAACCTTGGAAAAGGGGTTGAAATGAATAAAAAAATAATCCTAAATCATAAACGCATTCCATCTCGCTGTCTTCTATTCAGAACACATTCACAATACAGACAATATAGAGCTTGCAATTACTCGCCGGAATTTTCAGCTAAGATAACTAAATTGTTGTAGCAATAACCAGAACATAACATCAAAATAAAACAGAGCCACAGGCAATGCTAATGCAGTGCTGTTTCATTTGAATAACACACAAAAACATCACAGGACACAAAACAAATAAAAACACCATGTAACTATGTTGGTTTTGTCTCCATGTGTCTGGTGGATAGAATTATCTGCTCAGTTGTATCAGTGTTGATTCAGAGGCTAGTCTGCAGCAGAAGATAAATTCAACACTCAGAATATTATATGAGCCCAAATTATCCCACCTACCCAGCTACATACCTCTCACAATTTCACCAAGCCCCGTCTTACAAGGTAATGTAACTATAGCAATGTTTACAAAAACACAGTTCTGTGGTTGCTTTAAGAGCCTTGGTTACATTTGGATGTCAGTATTATCATTAATACTTATGTAGCTGGATTATATCTGTTCAAATAAACATTTTTGTATGTATGCTTTGTGTACAATTGTTTAAATATGTGCCAGCCCAAGGAGGTGAGTCTCATTCCTCCCAAGATTACTTCATTCATTTATTTAAACTTTTTTTTTATTTTATTTTTTTTTTTTTGCTTTCTTCAGCTCTGTCGCCTTTGGCTGCTTGCTGGGTGGTTTTGTAAGACACTATTCTTAGTAAAGCTCCTTTGGAACAATCGTGAAAGCACTATACAGACAGACTGAACTGAACTGAACTGAATATCTTTGACGGCTGTGATTCAGTTGTATTTTTCATGAGAAATCAGAGTATTGTGTCAATGTTACTGTCAGTTAACCTACCTATTACTTGTTATACATGTATAATACCAGTCAAAAGTTTGAGGTCAGTGTTTTTTTTTTGTTTGTTTGTTTGTTTGTTTTTAATAAATGAATACTTTTATTCAGCAAGGATACATTAAACTGATCAAAAGTGACAGCAAAGACCTTTGCATTATGAAAACTGCCATTCTTTTCAACTTTTTTTTATTCATCACTAAACCCTGAAAAAATATCTGTCAGTTTCCACAAAAATACATGAAGTTGCATTCAATTACATTAAAATATATTAAAATAGTTCTATATATAAATATTTAAAAAAAAAAAAATAAAAAAATAAAACATTATTATTTTTACTTTTTTTTTTTTTTTTTTTTTTCCAAATAAATGCAGCCTTGGTGAGCTTAAAAAAAGAAATAAATAAGTTCCCAAAACTTTTAAACGCCAGTGTCTGGTTGCATGATAACATTCATGTTGCATTATGTAAACAGTGGATTATATTGACCCATGTTATTTATAGAGCAATAACACACAATTATGTAATTCATACAGTACTGCAATTAAAAATACATCCCCATGTAGCCATTCGTAAAAGCCATCCAAAAGTAATCAGGAATTCTCTCAAACAAAGTAAAAATGACTATGGTGCACAGATAAATGTTACTCAAGTGACATTTTCTTGTCAGAGTGTGTTATCCAGGGGCGTAGAATTGGGGGGGGATGCCAGGGACGTGTCCCTACCAATATCCAGCGACTGCCAAACTGTCCCTAGCAATAATTTTGATCAAACAATTAAATATATGTATATGTTTTTGTAATTTTGTACGAATCTGAAATGTCATACTGTTAAACATATAACAAAAAAAATGTTTAGGAGTTATAAATATGTACAAACATAGACTTTAGGTGACGTGAAACTGTGGTCAAAATGGGGGGGGGGGGGGGGTTACTTCAGTTTATGTCCCCACCAATGTCAAAAGCAACAAAAGCAAACCAACGCCCTTGGTGTTATCCATCTAATTTCATATCTCATAACTGAATAATAAGCCCCAAACCTAGATCCATCGCCATCCTCTTACAACATTCTTCCTTCCTGTTATCAGTCTTTCATGTGTTTAAATTGTCATTCGACAGTCTGCTTGATAAAGCCGGTCTTACCAATTTGATTCTGGTCCTTTGAGTTTCCATTTTCATCTTTGCTGAACATGTCATGCGTCACAGGTTACACCTCGGCTCGCTAAATTACTGCGAGACAGGGTACAGACACACACACACACACACACACACACACACACACACGTGTGCTGCCGAACGCCGGGATCTGAAAGTATAAATTCCTAATCAGCCCATAACATTCCAGACAATTAGAGGGGATCAACACAATGTCTCCCCTCATATTTCACATTAGAGGGTGACAGAGAACAGATATGACTATGTGCTTTCACGTAACCACGTGGATCACATTACAGAGGAAAAAGCAGTCAAGTTGATAAAGTGTTCTGCTGCACCGCTTACTCTTCAAAGCATTGGCACGGGAGACTTGAGACTCTCTGGAAGTGTTTGAACTTTAACAAACACCCTCTTTATTAATTTCTCTTAATCAAAACGAATCTAGATGAAAAATGTTTGAAAACAACACTGCACCGGTTGCAAAGCTCAGAGACTTTTAAACTGGTGCTAACAGGAGTAGTGTCTAGGTCAACTTCCTGCCAACAGACTGTAGCTCAACACCCACAGAAGCTTTTGATGCTTGAAAGTACCTGCAAAGCAGCATGAATTATACAATGCGCTTTAACATACTCCTACTAGTCTTTTTATGCTTCTGTTAAAGTCTTTGCTGAGATTGATTGAGGAGACAAAGTCCTTCAGAATAATTAAGCAGCTACTTCAAAAAGAAAGAGCAAACACTGTTTCATGGATTCTTTTGAGCACTTACAGTTTGCGTTTGTTGGAGAGCTTGTATAAGACCTCATTAACTGTTTTTAATTCACAATTTTAATTGTGTATTTATTCTTTGATTTTCATATTTCTATGAAATAAAAGACTTCCTGGATTGAAATATACAGTATTGACACTATTTGATGGAAATTCACCTTTCGGTCTTAATATGAATAATATGTATATTTGTTATACCTTGAAATGTTTCATTGTTTTCTCTGAAATTTCATTAAAAATATAAAAGAAGCATAAAAATATATTACAAATTCCACTGCAAGCATCAAAGAGGTTATGCTAAGAGATTTGCAAACGGCTGCCTAAGGAGAACTCTGACTATTTTCAATACAGTCAGACACGACCTTCCCCTAAGAGAGGATCCAAGCTGCTTCCAGACAAAATCAGCTGGATCTGGCCAAAAACATATTTCAGCTTTTATCAGCCAGAGGGAATGATGGGAAATGGAGAAAAAAAGAAGAAGAAGAAAAAAAAAAAACAGGAATGCACTACACAAACTCATGCATTTACTAAACAATAAATGCAATGATAAAAGGAGATGAAATGGAAAGCACAAAAAAAAAAAACTGTCAAGTGCAACAAAGGAAATCAGAAGGAGTTGTATCAATGTAAAAATGTAAGACCACTAATATGTCTATTTTGCATTATTTTCTCATTTAATACAAAATAATTAATTATAAATTATATTATCTGATTAACAATTTGAAAAAAAAATGTTTAAATTAAAAATTAAGGTGCATTTCAGAAAGTCTTAGCATTTGGTTTGACCCCTTTTGCTATAATAATAGTACTTGTCTGCATGAACTGAATAATAATAATTTGAAAATTACTTATGTGTATATATATATATATATATATATATATATATATAAATGAATATGTGTGTATATCTACAGTATATAGTGTACACACATACATAAAATTTACATATATGAAATATACATTCTCATAAATAGAGAGAAAGTACATATTGACTGATTGATTGATTGATTGATTTTACAGTTAATTTAATATTATATCTGACTCTTGGGCTTTAATAGTAAGTGAGGGAGAAAGAGGAAAGCTATTTGTGTGTGTATTTGTGTATCTGTCCTCCTTTCCACCCTCAAGCCGTGTTTGTGAGGTCTTTGTCGTTATGAGTAAGAAGATCTTGGCATTGGCATGGGAGCAGCCGTATTATTCACACGCTCTTACGAATGCAATTTCTCAGAGCTTAAGATGAAGATAGCAGCCGTTCTCATTTATAAGCCCACAGGATGGGAGTGAAAAAAACAAAACATCTGCTTAAGAAAGTGAGAAAAAGACAGGGAGGAACGAAAGAGAGGCAAAAATGCGTGAGGTTGATGGAGAGGTGAAAATTCTCCGCATTATCTCCGAGGCCTATCTCTTTATCTCAGGCTCGGTAATTGTAGCGGCATGTATAGAGGAAGTCAGCACGTTTGGTGCAGAATATCTTGGCCGGGCTGATTGAATGTTATAATAAGAGCATTATGGCAATGTTTATACCTCATGTATTATTCATGCGCTGGTCTTAACTTCTCCAGGGATACTTTTAGCACAAGTAAAATGGCGTAGCGTGGTT
Organism: Spinibarbus caldwelli; assembly: GCA_039654775.1. Classification (NCBI taxonomy): domain Eukaryota; kingdom Metazoa; phylum Chordata; class Actinopteri; order Cypriniformes; family Cyprinidae; genus Spinibarbus; species Spinibarbus caldwelli. Next base: position 14,202,261 of record CM077246.1, on the reverse strand, counting down.
CGCCGGTGCTGGATGAGCCATCTGAGAGCATAAAGTTCAACATCAACATTAGGAGCAGCAGACTAAAAGAAACGCACAGCAGAGACAATCAGAGCAATGCATCGCTGAGGATTTAAATATGGTAAAACTGAGACATTGGGACTCGTGTGTGTCAGCGCATGTCTACAGGAGGATTACTGCACCTGCGAGAAGAGTTGTTGCGGAGGTGATTGAGAAGTTGATACACCATCACGTCGAGCCAGGTGGTGTATTTTCACACACATGGGAGACAGACCACTGTCGAAGGATTAGTTCTGGAGATATGAATATGTAGTTGTGTCTGGAAAAGCCTTAGAGTCTCTTTCTGGCTCTCTTTTCCCACTTTCCATCGCTCTTGCTGTCCTTCACCTTGCCTGGCTCTGAGCGAGCTTATTACACAACTCATAGGCTGCAGATGGGGCACGTCTGACATCCCACAAACACTCACACACACCGAGAGCACCACAATCGCACATACACACACAGATGGGGCATGCAGGGACAGAGCGTGGACCAAGGCAAAGGGTGCGAGTGTGACAGAGTGTGACAGGGTGTGACAGAGATCCGTCACTTCGGTGCAAAAAGCATCCGGAGCACCCCCAGAGATGAGGTGCTCTGTGACAGCCCCGATCTCCACACACACACACACACACACACACACGTATACTCAAGCAGAGTTTTCATTGTTTGCCCATATGTATTGGGAGGTTTAGGACTGGAAGTCAGTCTAGAATGGAGTATAATTAAGTATTAATATAATTAAATGAATAATAAGTCACTCGTTTGCTAACTTAAGCCAGACTTAGCCACTGAATTAATCTGCCCCTCAAAATTACTGACCACACCCCCAATCATTTTACACAGCCTAATAATAGGTGTGATAGGTGATTTTGCAAAACACCTATTACAGTTATATCTGACAGGTAGTAGGGTAAAATATAATGTGATATTTTAAAAATATAATATTGTTATACAGTATATAGATTTATATTATACAGTATATACAGTATAGCCTATCGAAGTATATTATTCTTTCTTTCTTTTCATGCCATCTATACTGGAAAGAAGAAAAAAAAAACGTTTAACCCATTAAACCCTTGTTTTTTGTACTTTAGCCAATCAAAATAAATTTAAAATATAATAATAATAATAATAATAATAATAATAATAATAATAATAATAATAATAATAATAATTGTAATAATAATAATAATAATAATAATAATAATAATAATAATAATAATAATAATAATAATAATTCAACTATTATTTATTATTATTTGAACTATTAATTGCCAGTAGTAGTAGTAGTAGTAGTAGTAGTAGTTTTAGTAGTATTTATTTGTTTGTTTGTTTGTTTGTTTATTTGTTTATTTGTCTGTCTATTTATTTATTTATTTTTACGTCATGTAACTTTTTTTCATGTCATCTACTGGGAGAAAAAAATATAAAGACACATACGTTATGTACTTTAGCCAATCAAAATGAATGTAAATCAAGTTAACATCTAATAATAATAATAATAATAATAATAATAATAATAATAATAATAATAATAATAATGGCTACTATTATTTTAACTATTCATTACCATTAATAATAGTCTATAATAATAATTATAACAACAACAATAATAATAATAATAATTATTATTATTATTATTATTATTATTATTATTATTATTATTATTATTATTATTATTATTATTACACCATGTAACATCTGCTGGGAGAAAAAAAAAAGTAAAATGTTAAACATTTATTGACGCCAGTCAAAATTAAGTAGTAGTAGTAGTAGTAGTAGTAGTTGTTGTAGTAGTAGTAGTTGTTGTTGTTTTAGAATGACTTTTTTCCATTTCAATATTATCAGACTCAAAAGGCACGGTTGAAGGATATGCTATGAAAAGAAATGTTTTTAGTCTTCAGCTCTGAACAATGATTTCAAAATAAATAAATTCATCTCTGAATAAAAGCTTTGACTTCCTGTGGCTGATTCATTCAAGAGGAATTGTCTGAATGAACTGTGCGAGTGAACCACTACCACTCGTTTACGCAAGTTCATTTGGGGGTTAGTAGTCTATAGCCTGCTTATCCATAGATTTATGCAATTAACTTTGTGTGCAACTGAGTGTTGTGCACTCTGTGTTTGATGTTGCAGCCGTTTAGCACTAAATTTCCCCTCAGGGATCAATAAAGTGTAAGCGGGAAGCTTTCTTTTTTCCTTTTTTTTTTTTTTTTTTTTTTTTTTTGTAAGCAGACAAGGCTCTGTTCAGTGTACATTGCTCTTGTATATTGTGCATATGCATGTGCATACGTATACGTCTGCTAAAATGAACGGTTTAAAAATAGAGCTCCATTTTCTCAACCTGTCTGACAGTGAAAACAGATGAAGTTTTAAAAGTGGCACAGAGCCACAGTGTTGCATATTTGGGGAAAATCACTCTACAAATAGTGTACTTATATAGTTGTCTCTGCATATTAAACTGGGACACAAGCAAGTATTTTAGTAAAAAAAAAAAAAAAAAAAATTACACACTTCAACCTTCAAACCACTCCTTGTGATTTCCAGACTACTCCCACTCCCTGTCTGAATTCCACAGACTGTGAGTGTCAAACAGCCCCCCACCCCACCACAGCATATGACCTACATTATTAAAAATCAGCACTGACCACTGACCACTTACACACACACACACACACACACACACACACACACACACACATATCAGAAGAGGAGTCACTGTGGACCACATCTTCAAAGCAGCACCTTAACATTGACTCCCAGAGAGACACCGTGAGAACATCAGACTGAAAACACATCAATTCATCTCTTTGGTCATCAGAGAAGCTACTGCATGATAAATATTTCTGAATTCCATTACAGATACATACAGTGGCCACAAAATATTATGACTTATTACTTAATCCAAAATTTAGTTATAAACAAATAAATCTGTGCCTATCTATATCAAACAAGTAAAGAGTGCCTATCTTTACCTATCTTTATCTATCTATCTATCTATCTATCTATCTATCTATCTATCTATCTATCTACAGTGGCGCTCAAAAGTTTGGGATCAGTGAGATTTTTAATGGTTTTTAAAGTTTCTTATGCTTATGAAGGCTGCATTTATTTGAACAAAAAAATACAGAAAAAAAAAAATTGTGAAATATTATTGGAATTTAAAATAACAGTTTTCTATTTTAATATACTTCAAAATATAATTTATTCCTGTGACACAAAGCTGCATTTTCAGCATTATTACTTCAGTCTCCAGTGTCACATGGTCCTTCAGAAATCCTTCTAATATGCAGATTTATATTCAGTGTTGGAAACAGTTGTGCTGCTTAATTTTTGACACTGAAGACTGGAGTAATGGAGTAATGACTGACGAAAATTCAGTTCTGTATTGTATTTTTTTATAGTAAATTAAAAATAGGAAACCAATATTACAAATTGCAATAATATTTCACAATATTCCAGTTTTTTTTTTTTTCTGTATTTGATCAAATAAATTGATGAGCATAAGAGACTTCAATAAAAAACATTATACATACAGCTATGTAAGAACACTATTTGTAGACTGTGTAGACTGATTTGCCAAGCATTTTAGAAAAAAAAAAAAAAAAAAAAACCTTTTAGTAATTTAAAATAGTAATTCATAAATGTGATACAAAATGTTCCACATTAATGAGGGCACATAGATCATAATGACGATAGGGTTGGACTGACCTTTATGTACAGTTGTACAGTCATTTGCAAATTTGAGTTCAGTAAGGAAGAAAAAAAAGACTCCAAAAAGACAGACTGACATCTGTTTCTGTTTCTGTCCTGTTTAAAAGGAGGGGAAACGAGAGAACATTCTGCTAATCCGTGTTACCAAATCTCTGACTAGATCGCTCATCAGAAATTAATAACTTTGATCCAGGTCTCCATGGCAACCCTTGGCTGATTTGGGTCTTAATCTCTCTTAATGTTGTGTAATGTGTTTCTTAGGGGCCTAAGCGCTTTTTATAATCGTACACAGTTACACACCCACCCACATATACACATGAACGCTTCTGGTCAGTGATAAATATGACTGTGAGAACAGAAATAAAGACGATGATGTACTTTGTATAGTAATTAGTTCTTAGGGATTTGTAAAAACTAGGAGGGAAAAGTAACATTGCATGTAAGCTATTTTTAAAGTGCAGATTAACCTATAGCGCTGTTTGCTGAACAGATGGAATCTGTTGTGTCGCTTCTGAGCATACAGCTGTGATCGTATGCTTAAGAAAGTGTAACGTCCACGGATATGTCGTGTTAAAGGATTGTCCGGTCTGACACAAAATAAAACATGCTCACTCTAGTGCTTATGAGTGCATGTTTGTTTGTGTCTTTTAAGTAATCTATAATGACTCCATATGTGTTTTTGTGCTTACTGAGATAATATGGTATAAAGTGGTGTTTATCTCCATGTATCCTTCTGGTATTCTCCCCTCACTTTAGCCTCTTAATCCGGCTGCATCCACAATAATATTCCCTACACTGCTACTGCTTACTTCATGAGAGTCCCATTTCTTTTCAGTCCTGTGGGAACAGGGAGAGAGGGATCTTGTTTGAAAGAGGACAGGCTGATTTATTTATTGGATAATTTCAGATATGCTGTGAAAGTTCATAGAAATTATCCATTAGTGTCAAATGCACACAGACTTTCTGAGAAGAGGCTTTCCACTCATTCAAGGCACGTAACGTTTCACTTTTTTTTCAAAATGCAGTTTGCTTGACAATCCATATCATAAAAGTGAGTGAGGACTGGGACTGCCAGGATCCAAAATGATAAAAAAGTGCATTTAAATTAACATAAAAGTGGTCCAAACTTTATCCAAGTCCGCTGAAGTCATATTTTTTTTGTGTGTGAGACACAAAAAAGAGAACAGTGCTAAGTTTCGATATTTGCTAAACATTCACTAAATAAAATAATCCCACTATTGCACCGAGAAACAACTTACTGGAAGCAAATTTTAGTCAACAACCACTTTTTTCCTCACACAAAGTTATCATTTGGCTCAGTATTGTTATTGTGAACAAAAACTATTACAAATTGTTCTGGGTAATTAAAATTAAGCTTAAGTAAAATGAAGATATTGAAAGAAAACCTTAAATTGACCTTAATCGAAACATAACTTAGCCAAGTTAAGTTTAGGTTGAAGAACTAAAATAAATAAAAAATTGCTAAAACTTAAACTAAACTAAACTAAACTAAACTAAAATAAAATAAAATAAAATAAATAAATATTGAATATTTAGAACACTCAAACTAAAATTCAAATGAAAACTGAAAATATAAAGCTCAAAATAATAACTATAAATACTATAATAGCATATAAATAATACTAAAATAACACTAGTTTGTCTTAAAAAAAACGAAACACAAAAAAACTTTATGGTCACTGTGGAACTTGAGCCTCATTCTCATTATCTTTATTATTATACTGAAAAGTGCGGCCATGACATTCTTCAAAAACTCAAAAAGTACTTTATGCAAAATGGTATTATTATGGTAAATAACAATTTTTAGAATAACAGAAAATAGAATTTTCAGTGAACTAATCCTTAAGAATTAATAATGAATAAGAAAGCAAAAGACAAAAAAAAGAGAAGGATAATTAGTGAACGTTAGTTTGCTTTAAAACATGCATAAATATTTCACAACTGTTTTGTCAATTCACCCCTCTCTGTCTAAACACATAAAGACAGATATTCATATACACACATGCATGCAAAGACAGGCGGAGAATGCTTTCCTGCTGTATGAATCTTTAAAACATGCAATGAAAGTTTGATCAAAGTTCAGGACTCGCGCTGGATATTGAGGCTGTTGTCACGATAATTACACAAGATCAAAGAAAGCAGTCCAGAACGAGAAAACCAGAAGCTATTGACAGTCCTTATTCCAAGTTTTGAGACCATCAGCGAGAGTGTCTTTCATTCATAGTAAAACTAACACCAGTTTAATTTTGATCTCTTTGTATCGTCCTCTATAGTTCACCACTGTTAACAAAGATACATAGAAAACTTAGCTATTATACTTTAGAGTTCCACTTCAAAATGATTTGAAAGTAGAATTATTTACTGCTTCACTCTGATCTGGTTCATTTTCATGACAGATAAATGAAGGCCCAACACCACAGGAAGTCTGCGGAAAGATATAATCAATGCCTGAGAGAGTAGCTGTGTGTGGGTGAGAGCGTGTTTCATGCGCACAAAGCTTTGTAAGGGAGAGGCCATTGGCACGCTGCAGGCTGGCATGTCATGTGCCAGCGCTGACAGACGCTATGGAGAAATCCGCTGCTCTGTGTCCTGACTGCAGAGAAGGTCACAGCAGACCTGCAGGACAGATGACTGTCCAAGACCCCGTCGCCCCCAGTACCACCCCAGAGCAGGACAGACTGGTCCAGAAACTGATTCTGCCTCTTCATCTGGCCCTTCTGCCATATGCATAGGCATATAAAAATATAGTAAATATGTAAGCTGTACACACACTTGCTGATTTGAGTTTATGAGGTTATATTTCAGGACTGAAACCTTTCCAAAGGTGCGGTTGCTGCATAGAAAATTCAACCAAACCTGTTTAGCCATCTTACTGTATATTGCACATGCCTAATAACTATCTGATTTGATTTAATGAAAATATTAAATTAAATTAAAATAAGAAAATGCATTGCACAAATATTCACTGACAAAAATTACAGTAAATATAAAACATATTTTACACATAATTTTATGTAAATATAAAAATGTATGTACCGATATTTGATTATTAAAAAAAAGAATTATTTTATTTTACTTTATTTTATTTTTTTAACTCCATTTGCCACATCGAATGAAACTTAGACCATTTTTATTCTGGCCAATAAAAGTAAAAAATATCAAAAACATGTTCAATTTGTCAACAGTAGTTAGTTTATTAAGAATGAACTACATTTTTGTATAGTAGTTATTAATCTAGGTTTATAAATATATAAATATTAGTATTAATTTAGAAATATATTAAAAAGGTCTTTCACATTGGTTTTGTTCTTTGCCAAATTATATTATTTCTTTGTAATACAATTTTATGAAGGTCAAAAACTGAAAATGTTATAATTCTAACAGACTGACCCTATAGTGTTATAATTTTGCTTACAATTTAGCGCTATGAATTCAAATAATAGAAATAAAGAATGAATGAATGAATGTTTATTTTTAATTTTTAACTCTTTTGTTTGTTCGTTCGTTCATTCGTTCATTCATTCATTCATTCATTCAAAATCTTGCCTTTCAGGAAAATAACCTGCACATTGGGAACGTGCATGTTGACGTAAAATGCTGGCTAGGCAGGCAGCTCACTGGCTCTTGAAAACAATATAGAATGACACAGTAATGTATGGAAAATCACATTAAACACTTCAAGTGGTCTTGGCTTCAGGGGACACAGTCAAGTTTCAGCATAATTGGGGTCTGCACACACTCCCTGTATTCAATACTACTGAGGACTCATCAGTACAAAGTACAGAGGACCTGTGTTACTAATCATATTTATATTCTCCCTGGGGCTGATTCCACATTCTATTGGTATAAGTTACAATCCCAGTTATAATTGGTAAGAAATGCACAAACTCACAACCATAATTACACCCTAAGACTGGGTATCTAAGACAGCTTTAGTGAGTTTTCGAGAGAGGTTCTGACAGCTTCCAACTCTCAACTCACAGATTATTTCCCACGGACTGGCAAACAGCACAACGATTCAATTTCAGACGCTCACATTGATCGGCAGCTCTTTTCCGTGGCGGAAGAACTGTCATCTCGGTGACTGCAACACCTAAACTGCCTTATCTAGGATTGAACCTGCATTCCATGAACTTGGATTGAACCCGCAGCGTTTGCAACAGCAGCTCGAACTCTCATCCATTAGGCTATCATGATCTCTCTCTGTTACAAACTTTTTAGATTCATTGCAAGGACAGTGCCCTTGGGCAAGCAGTAATTAAATTACTCTCAAAGACAACTGTGATAGAGCACAATATCTGTGTTACTCGCAGAGTAAAAAAAATACTATTGATCCCTGAGGTGCAAAAGCAGGTCTTTAAACCATTAGGTTACCATGACCTGCTACTTAAACTTGCAGGCAGAGGTCTTCGGATCATCTGGAGGTGAAACGCTTTTCAATAGAGTACAATATTTGCATCACACACCTGAGTTTGAACCAGCAATGTTTCCATTAGTAAACCAGGGCTTTAACTATTACGACTATTATAGTTTCTTCATTGATTTAAGACATAAAACAGTGCCTTGCAGCTACCAGTGATTAAATATTTCTCTGACAAGTGTGAAGCAACTGTTTAATTAACAGATTCTGTATTTTTAAAGCTCAGCTGACATGGGTGTTAATATATGTCATTATCTCTAAACAAAAACATGCCTTGCAAATATATTGCTAAATTAAAACTGCTGCTTCTACTGTCTGGCCATCTAAATTAGCAAACTTAAAACACCATTTAGTTTATTTATGAACTGCTTTTTGCCCTTGGAGGCGACCCTTAAATGGAGTTTTTGTCACATTTAGCTTATTTGTCAACAAATTCGTCCATAAAGTAAGCCCAGGGTAGAAACACTCACACATACACTCTCAAAGAAGCAGTGGACCGTTGCTGACCACTGCAGTTTTTAAGCTCCCTGTGGTTGTCACCATTGTAAACAATATAATCAGTTACACCTAACAGCATTAAACAGAGAGCGGAGCTGTATGCAAATAAGAGCTAGCCAAGCTTTCTTGTACCTCAGCTATCTCTGTGCTTATTTATATAATCTGATAAATCTGATTAGGGGGGATTGTTTTGCGTGTGGTCATTTGGATACGATGAAACAGACGCTCAAACACTTGCTGACAGTGCAGCCATGAATACAAAGAGGGTGCGGCTGTTTAATCTTCAATTAATTTTCAATCTTTAATGCTGTGCTAAAAAATGGGCCGCCAAAGTTAATATGTTAAAGGTGAAGTGTGTACATTTTTCTGAGTTAAAATACTATTTGCTATCTCCAGCTTGATATACAAATATGTAAACATTAAAAGGTTGAACAGTAAACTAATGGTTCTGTGGTGATTTCAATCCATTGCTCTGTTTGTTTGAAAAAATGCTCAACATACAGTAGCAACATCATTTATTTATCTAACCAATGACTGTTCGGGGAACTTTTGGCAAAATCATGATGCTAATGCAATTATGCTAATGGCAGAATATATGTCTGCAAGTAGTGGAGTAAGACCGTTTTAATGGTACATTATCGATAAATGAATTATATAAAAAATGACATAGTGAAAAATTCTCTTGATAATATCAAAGTTCTTAAACTCCATCTGCACTGCTTTTTAGTTGTTTTTCAATGCAAAAATGTCCTTGTGAAAAGCTTTTTGCCTATTCTGTGCTGTCTGTACTCTGTATTTATTTATTTTAATCAATATTATTTAATTATATAACTAACTCACTAAGTCACTCTCACTCACTCACTCACTCACTCTTAATATCAGGTGTAAACAGGGCCAAAAATTGAATTTTGGGAATAAAAAATGCTATATTTCTCTAAATAAATAAACCATTCCTTCATTCATTCAAAAAAAATCATATGTACTTTTTGCTCATGTTGCGTTTCTGTTTTATATTTATTTATTTATTATTTATTTATTTTTTAAGAAATGCATGACTCTTTGGTGTAAGCACACTCTGGGCAGAACTAAAGGTCTATCAGATCTCCTGCTGTGTGGAGACCTCAATGACAGCTCCATCTTTGTAGGGTACTCCACACCTCAGGCTCAACTTGCTGCTCCATGGGGGTTCTGTGCCTCTCTGTGGGGGGTTTGTGGCTTGTTGCCTCCCCTCACTCGCTCTGCAACACAGTGGGGAAAGGTTTAAATGTGACATAGTGTTGCTTTTCCTTGGGCAGTGGGCACATCTCTGTATAAGTGGCACACACACTGCTGAGAATGGTGTCTTTTTGCCTCCTTCTCAATCTCTCTCTCTCTCGCTCCCTCCCTCCCTGGTTTTTCATCCTTGTTCTCTCTCCGTATCAACCTATCTCATGATCTAAAGTACAGTCAGATAAATTCAGCCCTGATTGCCATATATTAGCATATGCTTTAAGGGCAAAATATGCATTTTCATCTTGCTGCCAGAGGCTGAGTCCAGACACACAGACTCATAGACGCATATCTCAGTGACAGCTCTGTCCCAGCATAGAAGGTCAGTTAGACGTCAGGATGTACTTACTAGTCATTAGGATGGCTATATTCTCCCTTCTCTCTCACGCTCTTTTATTATTTATTTATTTATTTATTTATTATTATTATTATTATTATTATTATTATTATTATTTATTTTGCTAATTGTAACTGCTACACTGTGTATAGAGTAGAATTAAGGGGGCTACACAATTTAGACAGCTTTGACATGCATACAATTCAATTCAAGGGCTTGGAGAAAGCCAAGTCAGTCTAAAATAGAGCAAATATAGAATTACAGCGAATTAGATTTCCAAAAACACAATCAGTCATCAGTTGTGTCTTTAGAAGGGGCATGCAGATTTGAAACACTGCAGAAACACAGATTTATAATATCATATTACAGTATAGATAATCCCATAATATTTCTATAATCTATATACAGTATAGAAATCAGTGAGTGGAAAGCAAGTCATGAATTATAATTAATGATTTTACAAGTTATTCTAATTCTACATGCTGTATTTCAATCATTTTAAAAGTGTGATGTTCGGAGCAGACAGCAAGTATCAACTGCTTAATGTAACAAACATATAGATTTAATACATTGTATAAATAAGTGATATAAATTAATTTTCATAATTTTGAATTGAGATGTAGTTATTTTGGGTTTATTGTTCATAACATCATTTTGTTTTCTTTAACTATCAGGCAGTCCACATTTTTATAAAAACCTCATGTAATTGTTGAAAATGTATTATATATTTGTATTTTTATTTTCTCTTCAATTTCTCTCCCACAGAACACATATTAAGTACCGCCAAGGGGTTGTTTAGATTTTATGATCTTTTTTATGTACTGAATTAATTCCTAAATTGAATAACTTGAGGCCATCCACAATGGTTTTCTCTCATAATTAAGCAGCATTTCTTAAAATAATCCCCCACCTGATTCACAAAGCCCAGTTCCCAATACAACCTATTACCTGATTGGATATTAAATTACCCTGTACGCAGAGGAAGCCAATCACAGCTGGGTCAACACCGCAGGTAACCGCGACAACCAGTCACCTAGGTGATTTGTACCTGTTAATTATTCATAACGTTAAACAGAGCATGGATTTGCAATTGAGAAATGAAAGTGTCGTCCATTGAGAACACAGGGCTTGGGATAATATGTGGAAGGAAAAGGTCGAGCACATGCATTTATGGTTTTATTTTAGGCTGTTCCCACGATGATCAATGCCGCATTAGTGATATTGATGAGGATAATGATTTAGCTCGACGACGGACCATAGATCCTACAGCTGCTCTAACAAAGTACAGGGATCAATTAAAATCAAATTATCTTTGCAAAAAAAAAAAAAAAAGCTTAGTATTAAAAGGCTTGTATTGAGGAATGGACATTAATATATCCACATATATTAGCCATAACTGATAATAGAGGTCAGAGAATGACAGGCTAGATGACCATAATCACAAAAATGGCAGAGCTTATTTTAATCTGCCAGAGCAGAGACCATTTTCATAAGGGACAGGAGTGATCGTTAAAGTCTCACGTCTCTCATACGCATTACGTAACTTTGTCTGTCTTTCCCTGTGTGAGAAGTTCTTTGTCAGATGCCGCTCTACAGGCGCAGAAAGCCAAGCTGTGGAGCTTTAGAAAGAGCATGAGAGATTTGAAATAAGAGCCAATCTTGCCTAGCTGATTCCCATAAAAGCCTTATTGACGATAATTAATTCTTCTGTGTTTTAATTGCAGCTGCCTAAAATCTTTCTCTGCTGGTCGCAAGAGTGTGCTTTGGTGCCAGGCTTTCAAAAAAAATAAATAAATAAATAATAATAATAATAATAAAATGCCACAGCAGCACATTAAAGTCGCTCTCTCAACATGTACATGCAAATCACTCCTATTTTCCTTTGATGTCCTTTTCATTTCTTTTAATTTTGGCAATTAAAAGAAGAAAAGGGGGGAAATCTCTGTTGGTTTTCCAAGAATAAGAAAATCTTTTCATATTCTAATAGCAGCCTACTGTTCTCAGTTTGAGCAGACTTGGCTTCCTCTGAAGACGGAAATCAATCTTTCAGCAAGGTCAGAATCATGCTGCCTGTAAATCACTGACTAAACAACCAGTTAAAATAAAAAAGAAACATAATTCCTGCACATCTGAGCCGGTCCCCTTATGGTGGGACCTGAATAGTTAGCGTGACTATGCTACTCCTTGCTGGAAACTAAACTGATGGTGGTTAGAGAGCCGTGATTGGAGGGCTTAGTGGCAGTTCAGGTAAGCCTGATGCTAATCCAGTGAAGTGATTGTGAGCACTGATAGATCACTGATAAAGTACCTTCTGAAAACTGAGCTGAACACGAAGGACGAACAAAGACGTGCTCTCCTGGAAAGCTGAAAGTTTCTCAACTGGGAAAAATTATGTACGGTAGTCACAAAGACAGTTTGAGTTTGGCCAACTCTCAGCCAAGAGTGTGGCAAAATACTAACAGACACATCAGACCAACTAAAACTGAGGTATAACTTGAGGAACCTAGCATAGGCAAAGCTGTTAATCAACCCTGTTCTGTAAGCGTCCAGGTCCAAGCTGTAGATGTAGTTTTCAAAATTCCAAATATCAGCCATTCAGTCTGCCTAGAATGTGCTTTCAAATAGCATCATCAACCTGAGGTGATTGTAGAAATCATTGGAATCAATGGTATCTGCAGTCTACAAAGGCTACGAAGTTTTTAGGAAATGCAGCCTAGTTCGTCTTCTTAGCAAAGGCAGTAGAGTAGAAAAAACTTCAGAAATGTAAATCCAAAACAGGTGTTTGCACTAGGGCATATGCACTGTATTGTATGTATTGTTAACTTAAATTAAAACTATTAAAAATATTTTATCAATTAAATCTGAAATAAAATATACATTTTAGACCAAAAAGAACTTTCTTTAAACACAGTAAAATCTCCAATGTTGAAATCCCGGTGTTAAGGACTTTTAGAGTAAAGAGTTAAAGTTGTGGTGTTGAATTTTAAAGGATTAACACTAGCTAGCGTAAACAGCACCCTCTGGCCGATGTAAATACGGAGAATTACCCTCATTAACGCTGCTGAGTGTAATTAGTCACATCCGGGACATTTTCTCGTGTGCGCGCCTAATACGTCTGAAATATTTTTCACAGACGCCATTTTCTTTGCTCGCGATGCGGAGCATATTAGGACGGAAAACAGTGAAATAAAGTGTTTAATCTTACTCACAAAATGTGTTTTGTAATATCATATCGTTTTATAATGATATTAATGTGTTGTGTGCGCCTAAACTTTTATCAATGGCATTTCCTTTCACTCGCGATGCGGAACAGACGAGGACTTTTCTAAAAGGGAAAATCCGAAAGTGTTTTTATCTCATTTAAAATATGTATTTTATAATATCATATTAATTTATAGCGATACTTATGTGCTGTGCTCTCCTAAACTTTTCCTCAGAGAGATATTTTCTTTCTCTCGCGGTGCGAGCAGACGGGGAAGTTGGTTTAAACAAGGAAAACACCGAAAGTAAGTGTTTTACCTCATTTATTATATGTATTTTATAAGATAATATTACTTTATGATGATATTTATTTGCTGCGCGCACCTAAACGAGCCTAACGTTAACCGTTTCTCACAGATTTATATTGCTATGCAGCGCAGACGCGGAGGTCGCTTTTAACAGAAACACCTGAAGTAAGCGTTTTACCTCATTTAAAATATGTATTTTATAACATCATATTGATTTATAGTGATATTTGTCTGCTGTGCCCTCTTAAACTTTTTCTCAGAGATATTTTCGTTCACTCGTGATGCTCCGGAGCAGATGAGGATTAAAGGAGGAAAACACCGAGAGTAACGTTAAGTGTTTTACTTCATTTACGATATGTATTTTATAAAATAATATTACTTTATGACAGTATCTATAGTTGTGCGCGCCTAAACGATCCGAAACGTTTCTCACAGATGACATTTGAATTTGAAGATAAATGCCAAAATGTTTTACCTCATTTATAATATAGTATGTATATTGCAACGTTATTTTGTCAAATCCACTGTAAACTGCCCAAATCTAAATAGCAATATAAGTAATTTGTTCTTGTGTGTCTCATGACCAATTTTTGTGATTTCATTAAGCATGAATTGAGTTTTCATGATGCTGATGTGTCCTTATATTGGATTTGAGTGCTGTTTTAATTTAATTAATTTGAAAATAACACTTTCAGTAAACTCAAACTCTTTGTACTGAGTGAATCTTTAAGCATTAAATTGTGTAATTTTTAATTTTTTTGTGTGTTTAGTTTCATTTTAAGTAAACTAGTTATTTAATATTTTTACAGATGGTTCATGCTGGTTTAACAGAAAAATCAAAAGGAGATGATGTGCTTGAAGAGTATGAAGCCACCAATACAAGGGTAAGCCACAATTGCACATTTTAAGATTATTGATTGTCATGTTTATTTAAAAAAAAAAAAGAGACTGATTTAAGTTTTTGATATGCTTGGACTCTCATTTATTTATGTGCTGTCCCATTTATGTGCATTAATTTTGATAGGAGTCATTCAACCTCAATGCAGAGAGATCAGTATGCACTTGGAATTGTCGTTAGAAGACCCTTTTTCTAGTAAGACTGACTTTCTTTTTACAAAATACATTTACAGTGAATGAAATGCTTTTCCTTAAAGGGATAGTTCACCCAAAAATGAAAATTAAACGGTTAGTTCATCCAAAAATTAAAATGATGTTTTACTCACCCTCAAGGCATCCTAGATGACTTTTTTTTCTTTCAGATGAATCCAATCTGAGTTTTATTAAAAATTATCCTGGCACTTCCGGGCTTTATAATAGCAGTGGGTGGGTGTTGCTGTTCAACAGTCCAAAAGAAGTGTAATAAAGTGCATCCATCCATAATAAAAAGTGCCTCATACGGCTACGGGGGGTGAATAAAGGCCTCCTGTAGCGAATCAATGCGTTTTTGTAAGAAAAATATCCATATTTAAAACAAACACTTTCCTCTAGCTTGCGCTAACTGTTGTGTGCGCAAACTGCTCCGGGTGGATGACGTAGGACTTTAGTGAAGTTTTGGCTCCAGTGAAATATGCTAGTCTCGCGAGAACCAACGTTTGTTTACAGGAGCAAAGGAAGCAAATTTTCCTTACTTTAGCAAAGAAAAACCACTCTCTTCTTGGCTTACATCGAAATCCTCTGACATTTCTCTTTACAAATCCTTGTTTTGTATTTCTAATTCATGATTCGTTTGTTTTGCTCTCTCCTCTGCTCTTCCGCTTTTGTCATTTCTCAGCGGTGCATGCACTACACCGACGTCCTGCGTCATCTGCCTGGAAGGGCTTACACGTACAATATTTAGCGCAAGCTAGAGAAAAATATAAAACGTTTATAAATATGGATATTTTTCTTACAAAAACACATGGATTCGCTACAGGAAGCCTTTATTCACCCCCCAGAGCCGTGTGAGGCATGTTTTATTATGGATGGATGCACTGTATTGCACTTCTTTTGGACTGTTGAACAGAAACACCCACCCACTGCCATTATAAAGTTTGGATTAGCCAGGAAATTTTTTAATATCACTCCGACTGGATTTGTCTGAAAGAAGAAAGTCATACACACCTAGGATGCCTTGCAGGTGAGTAAATCATGGGGTAATTTTAATTTTCAGGTGAACTAACCCTTTAAGTTATTATTTACTTACCCTTGTGTTGTTCTAATGCGGTATGCCCTTCTTTCTTTTTCGGAAAAGAAAGAAGGGCATCTTTTTCTTTCTTGTCCTTATAATGTCACTATATGCCAATCAATATCAAGCTTTTAAAAAAGATGCAAAAGGATCAGAGTGGTCCCATGTATTTCTTCTGTAGATTATTCAAAATATAACCTTTTGTGTTCCTCAGAAGACAGAACGTCATACAGGTTTGGAACCACATGAGGAAAAATAAATAATGACAGAAGTTTCAGTTTTGGGTGAACTTCTTGTATTGCAATTCATACTCGTCTCTGACATTTCACTTGATAATAGTTTTTATAAATGGATGTGAAATGATCCTGTTTTGGTTTTGTATTTATATTTATTTATTTTTCAATTTTACAAGGGCAGTTTTGTGATGCTGCAAATAGGAGTGGATATCTTGCTTGGCTGAATACTGCAGAGAAACGCATCTCATCGTGCTAAAAAAAAGAATGAGACTATTCTCTCCAAGGAGGTCCAAACACCAGCACAGACTTTGATTAGTGAGCATTAACATGCATTCATGCTGTTGTTTAACCTCCTAAATGTCAGCATTATAAACCTTATGACATTAAGAGTACCTATGGACCAAATAAGAATGTTTTTTGTCTTTGCACTGATTTTCTTCTACATTATGATGTTTAATTGTTGTAAGAACATGTTCTTTACATGTATTGAAAACATTGAGTGTAAAGACATTTTGGTGCAGGGAAAAAGATTTACAATGTTTCAGTAAAATAAATGTAAATGTGTATTGTTTTGTGAGTTAATTTTTTAATATTTTCACCTGAACACTGGTGCAGTGTTGACCAGTTAATCCATAAGTGTTAACTTTCAACACCAACTTTGGTGTTCTCATTATCAGTTCTGGTGTTAATATTTTACATTTTAAAAGTTTGTTAGTTAACACTGTCAGAGTGTTAAAAATGTTAACTCTTTCAAAAGTGTTAATTTAACACTTTAGCAGTGATTCCCATATATACTCTGGGTAAGTGTTAATTTTAACTCTGAGGGAGTTAAACTCACTCTTTTAAATTTGCTGTGAAGGGAACATCGGATGCTCATGATTCTTTAGGGTCTTCATGAAATGCCTGCAACATACTATGGTTAAAATTCCTCAATGGTGGTGCAAAACAAAACCTTTTTACCTTACCTTTTTAACCTTTTGTCAAAAACAACTTGTTTTGGTGAATGTCTCTTTAAATGATAAAAAGGAATTAATTTTTATTATTGTAGGATGGTTGTGTCCACACAAGTTTTTATTTATATACAAACGTGAATTTCCAATTTATATGCAAAAGTGAATTTAGCATCCATTGTCCCCTTTAAAAAATGAAAATTTTAAATGTTGTCACGAAAGTTCAAATGACAAACTAGCTAGAAATATAAATGTTAAAAGCACGTTACACAAAAATACTAAAATTAAAATGAAAACTGAAAATCAACTAAAAACTCAATATTAATCAATGCTTTAATAGTATATAATTTCTACAAAAGTACTACTGAACATATGGAATGCTAACACATGCACATTAACTGAATTAGCCTGGATTTTAGAAGTTTTAATTTCCACATTGAAGCACGTTATTTAACAATCTTGACCAACTATTTTGAAGATAACGGGCTTTCTCTGTGCAAGCAGATATGAGCTGTTATCTGTAGAAAATAGCTGCCTGTGGCATTTGCAAGATGGCCACTGAGTGAGCTTATTTGCCCTAAAGGAATTTTAATGTTGGTCAGCCACCATCAACAATTTTTTTTTTTTACCTTTATTTTTTTCCTAGTCTTCTTTAGTCCTCAAAATGAAATCACACATATTGCTTTGTTTTCTCTACAGATGTACGCACCACAAATTACTGAACTAAAAATAACACTGTATATGTCACCAGCATCTCCTTTCTTGATCTTACAAAGAAATACTACTTTTCTAAAAAGTCCTCTCAACTTTAATATCTTTTTTCCCCTTCACTTGTTAATCCTCAGACAGACTGGCTGCTACGGCACAATATGTCTGTGGTCAGTGTGGCAGCTTTTTAAAGGCCACTGTGATATGGTTGAATGAGGTGATCATACGTTCTGATCAGCGAAGCTTCTTCTCTGGCCGATGTGTGAGGATGTCAACGGTCCGCTCGGCTCTTAGCTTCCCCCCTTGGGCCTGCACTTTGTTACGGAATTGGGGACGAAGGAGAGAGAAATAGAAAGCTGGCACTCCTTTAAGAGAGAGGAATAGCATTCAGCAGTTCGATCAATAGGCCTGTGGCCTCAGACAGGGCCAGATGCTCCCGAGAGAGAGAGAGAGAGAGAGAGAGAGAGAGAGAGAGAGAGAGAGAGAGAGAGAGAGAGAGAGAGAGAGAGAGAGAGAGAGAGAGAGAGAGAGAGAGAGAGAGAGAGAGAGAGAGAGAGAGAGAGAGAGAGAGAGAGAGAGTCCCAGTGTGGACATACACATGCAGGTAGGTGTAAAGTCACACATATGCTCTTTCCTCCTGAAAACGAACTTTTTCTGTGCACTTCGCTTTTCGGTAAGTGTTGAGGGGCCACTTCAAAGAAAGCATATGCTGATGACATCATGATATATCATTACAATCAGCTGCTATCTAACAGGTCCTCTCCTGCAGTGTATTTCTTCTATGTGCCATTAGTGAGCTTTAAATCCTTCCCTGTAGGGTTCAAAAAGCATAACCAGACCACCTGCTGCTCTGTTACACATGGTCAATGTCACTTAAAGCTTTTGAAATGGTATTTCGCTCAATTGTCATCAACTGGTATAGGCGTTAAAATGCTTCTCTGAGATTACGGAGCAAATGCTTCTCACATTGAATCTGCTGTGAGCTATGAAACTAGCTTTGGGCAGCCTGCCCATTTCTACACACTTGGCATATTTCTGCATGAAACAAATCCTAATGATAATAATTGGACAGATGAAAGCCTCCCCGAAGTCTGAAATCCTGGCCTGCAGAAATGGAAAGATGCATGTTAGCGAGGGGAAAGTCTCTTGAAGAGCCTTGTAACAGTGGTGGCCCTGAGAGTAGGGAAAAAAATAATAATAATAATAAAATAATTCTTATTAATCAATACTTTGTTCGGGCGCCAGACAGTGTTTTAAACCTGTCAATAAATAACCTCCGGATAACTCATTAAAACCACCAAAGTACATAAGAAATTCGTAAAGGGGAAATGAACCAATTTACACGTACAATACACTGCATATGCAAATTCATTACACAGCAAAACCACGTCAAATACAATGCAATGGTCTGATACAATCAAGACGCGTTGAGTCAGTTTTACATTTCACTTAAGCACACCATATAAACCAGGGGAGGAGAAAAGTAGTAGTAAAAATAAACAAAGGGGGAAAAAAAAGATAAAGACTGAGGGAAAAGACCATAATAATAATAATTTTCAGAAACCCGACTCGAGTAGGTTTGATGCAGTGCCGTTTTCTCAATGCCGATTTCATTTCCATGAAACCTTAAGCTTCAGACACAATGGAGCCCCTCCCTACACCCCAAACATGAGAAAAATAATAACGTGGTCAGAGTAAACCCTTAAATAATAGAATTTATAAATCAATTTCCCTTTTCCACATTTTACACAAAAAAAATTAAAAATAAAATAAATAAATAAAAATAAAAATAAAAACAAAAAACAAATGTATGCGTATGTATAACAGGTGTCTTTTGTATGGCGTGCATAGCGTGTGTGTGTAATGTGTGTGCGTTAGCGTTTTTAGAAAGAGTACATGGCGTGTGTGTAGTATGCGTTTCGCTTGTACCGTGTGCAGCTGGTCTTCGGCTTGGAGCATTAGGAGTACAGGTGGACAACAGGATTTTCGTTCACAGCACGGACTAGAAGAGGTGTTGTGCCCATTTTCCACCCCTGCCAAATTATTACCCCCTCTCGTTGAAATCGCTACCTGATTGCCTAATCCTAACCCCACCCCTAATCCTAACCCCTCCCCCACACCTAACCCTAAACCTACCAATACTAGGGGGGTAGTAATCTGGCGGGGGTCAGAATTTGGCACAGCGCCGGTAATGAGGCATAATCCAGGGCACGCACCTCTACCAGCAACCAAAATAGAGAGTTTGCGTCACACAGCTAACCCCACACAACACATCTGACATGGCATCCAAACCCAGATAAATCCTGTCACCTCTTCAGGCCACTGTTCGCGTCCTTCACCTCACTCCCCTACTTCCAAACAGACTCACTCTTCACACCGTACCACGCGCTACTCCCACCTCGCCACATCTCCACAGCAGCAAGACTTCTCACACTTCCGTCATGCATGAACCAGGCCATAACCCTCCTTAAATAGTTTGTCCTTAATTATCAGTTTGTTCTGAATGGTCAGCAACGTAAACAATCACGTGGTGACCGGTTTCCGTTTCGCCACAACCTGAAGACTATTTATTTGTGGATAAATGGCAAGAATGTTGCATGCTTTCCCACAGAGAAGACAACAAGACAGACCTCTTAAAGGGGCACACAGAGAGAGTTTACATTTAAAGTAATTGCATTTCTTAGCAGGAGGAGGTCTCTAAAAATGTTGTTTCGCTACTGTGATATTGATGTCCATATCAAACGAAAAAAAAGACCTTTAACATTTTAAAAACTGGAAATGATATTTAGAGATTTATTGGATAAAAGGAGCCACAGATGTCAGAACCAGGAAATCTACTTTAAAACTGTACAGTAAAGCTAATCTTTTGAAAGAAAGAAAGAAAGAAAGAAAGAAAGAAAGAAAGAAAGAAAGAAAGAAAGAAAGAAAGAAAGAAAGAAAGAAAGAGAAAGAAAGAAAGAAAAAAGTCAGCTATACTGCAAAGTATCACACTTGAATATATAGATTAAATTTAAATGAAAATATGTCAGTGTTGTTGTTAATTACAACTAAATCTATTTAAAAGCATGTTCATTGATAAAAAAATAAATAAATTAAAAAAAAAGTAAATATTAGAACTAAATTAAAACTATACCTAAAACCATCAGAAAAATTGAAATGTTGCTGTGGTAGCTGAAATAAAAAGTTGGGTAGCACTTTATTTTACAGTACGTGTACTTCCCTTCCCTACCGTCAATTACTCAATAAGTACCTTGGTCCATGTTTATACCCCCCAACTTGAGTACCGCAAAACTTATTCTGTACATTAACTAATAGGTACATCCACCAGTACATACATAGTAAGTATATGGAAATAGGACTGTAAAATAAAGTGCACCATTTTACATAAATATTGCACAGGAATTACCAGTTCTTCAAACTTTGTAAGCACGGTTGTGGAGAGCAATTTAGCATTAACAGTCCTACACAAGCAATTGAAAAACAGCCCTCTTTTTAGTAGGTAAGGTTAGGACTTACCAAGAGTACCGTATATACCAAGTACAGTATGTGTCTTGTTTGTTACCGCATAATACCACATTTTTCCATTGGTGCTACATATTTACCATGTATATACCATTAGTAAGTATAGTAATGTGTCTTATTAGTTACCATATACTGACACTACCTGTAAGTGACCATTATTACACACACTTGTTTGTAAGTACTACATATTTACCATGTGTATACCAAGTATAGTATGTGTCTTGTTTGTTACCACATAATACCACATTTTTCTGTAGGTGCTACACATTTACCATGTACATATCATTAGTATTTACAGTAATGTGTCTTATTAGTTACTATATATGTGCCTGTTTGTACCCACTTGTCCGTAAGTACTACATATTTACCATGTATATACATTAGTAAGTACAGTAAAGTATCTAATTAGTTACCATGTAAACGGGCACTACCTGTAAGTGACTGTTATTACCCACGCTTGTCTGTATGTACAAACTAATTACCATGCATGTACGACTGTTAAGTACAGCCGTGTTTCTTATTTGTAACCATGTACATACACTTCAGGTAAGTACCTTGTGTTACCACTCATTTGCCTGTAGGTACAAGATATTTACCATATATGTACCAGATAAGTACACGTACTGTAAAATAAAGTGCTACCAAAAGTTGTTCTTGAAAAACCTGAAGAAAAAAAAAACACCTCATTAGTAATACTTAATAGTACTAAATAATACTAAAATAGCACTGAAACATATTTAAAACAGACTGATACATTTACTATTGATTAATATTATAACAATATATAAATGATACTAAAATAACACTGATATATACACATTTTCTCTAAATGTAAAAAAAGGAGAATATAAATGAGACAAAATCTGCGGTTGATATAAAATGACACAAAAATACATAATAGATTTACATGAACTGTCCAAAAGAACAGATTCACTAAAATGAGAAGTACTAATGGATAGTAATGGTGATAGAATGGAACATTTTAGAAAAGTACGTCTGATTACTGTCTCATCTTGCTCGGCTGTAAAGCACAGAAACTATGATGTAGCATTTTGTCATGCTACACTTATAAAGTAGTTTATAACAGGGAAAACAATTCTGAAAGCAATTGAGATAAGATTACTCTTCTGAAAAAACATTGTTAAAGTTAGCATTGTAACTACATTTACTGTTTACTCAAACACCAGACTGTAACCACATTCTAAAATGGGAGGGTAGTAAACATAGTTTGTTTAATCATTTAAGAACTGGTACAACTGAATATTTTTGACCTCACATCTTAATATTTGATGTTTATGGTGGTCACGGCTCTCAATTCTTTGCCTACTATTTCCTTTGTCCCCTATCTCCTCTCCTCTCTTTTCCGCTCTCCTCTTCTAACAGGTTACGCTTTGCTCTATTAATTTTGTGGTTGGTGGATTGATCCTTGAGGCAAGTGGCTGTTTATAGTGACGTTAAGGTTATTTTACAAGACAAAGGCGGCTGTGAAAACATCTCCAGCTAAAATTCATCCTTCATCACCACCCAGAGTCTTCTCCACATACGAATGCCCCACTAAACTGCCATGTTAGCAAGAGAGCTGCGCACCCTGCTAGGCAGAAAGCTGTGTTTTGTTTTGCAGTTATGGAAGAAGGCCAGAACCGAAAGACTGTTTGGAGTAAACCCAGACTTCAACAGAAAAATAAGTCATAAATGTGAGAGTGAGAGCGAGGGAAAGAGATCAGTCCTGTACACTGTAAGGTCTTGAGGAATGAGGCAAACTGTGAAACCACATCAGTTCCTGTTGCTTTTGTTTATTTTTCTCTTCGTATTTGTAATGCATTCATATTCATCCCCAGACACTCAGCTGTACAACCACTTCTTTACCAGGCCTCTTCTGCTATGCACACATACTGAGACTCCGTGAGGAAGGATCTTTGGCTCGTTCCAGCACACACACACAGACACATGCACATCGGGCCTTCAGAGAGAATATCTTTGGTCTATCTCACTCAGGGGAATTCCCTCGTCTGACACAAATCAAAATAATAGGAGGCTTTACTTGATTTCTTTCAACATTTGCACTAGGAAAATGTGTAAATATGTCAACAGCTTTGTCCAATGGTGCATAAAATTACAAAAAAAGAGAGAGAGAAAACAAGTGGAGCCCTGAAGGGAAAGAGGTGAGAAACAGGGCAGCTTGGAAGCACAACAGAACAATTTATATGTTTAAGACCACACGGAAGGCCCTGTTTTTGCATCCAGCGCACAGAGCCCAGTGGCAGTCTGGGAGGGAGCTATTCATAAACACTTATTCTAAACACACTCCATCGGGTCAGTCACACTTGGCTGAGGGCTGATACCCAACACAAAGTACTGTACCAGAGGGGCACATTTGCGTATGTTAGCTATACTTTAGGGACAAATTTG
Organism: Spinibarbus caldwelli; assembly: GCA_039654775.1. Taxonomy (NCBI): domain Eukaryota; kingdom Metazoa; phylum Chordata; class Actinopteri; order Cypriniformes; family Cyprinidae; genus Spinibarbus; species Spinibarbus caldwelli. The sequence goes on along the minus strand of CM077246.1, from coordinate 14,178,465 downwards.
TCTCCAGAAGCTAAACCTAACAGAGCTTCCCTTACGCGACAATCAGATACATCAGGAACAAAAAAATCAAAACAAAACAAACTGTAAAGGACTGATTGTGACACAAACACATACATACACAAACAAAACAAAACAAAAAAAACAAACAAACAAAATGAAACAAAAAACAAAGCAAAACTATAAAAGTCATAAATATTGTAGTGTAGAGTAAGGGTTAGTAGTAAAGCACAACACAGCCTTGAAGACCTTGTTTTTGCATCCAGTGTACAGACAAAACAAAACAAAACCACACACACAAAAAACAAATAAACAAACAAAAAACATAGAACAAAATAAAAGCATAAACACAAAAACATACACACATATTAAAAAAACTAAATCAAAAGCAAACAAATAAAAAAACAAACAAACAAAACAACTAAAAATAATACTATAAACTAAAATACAGTAGGGTAAATGTTATAGTAATTTTAATTGGCTATATATAAAATCAAAAGAAATCCATGGCACATTTCCATTTAGTTAAGTAAATGTGTGCGTGTGAAGATGAATAACCATTTAAAAGTCATTAAAGGAGCGAAGGACAGAATGAAATGTACAAATTGAGATTTAAAATGATGTATTAATCGCCTATAGATGATTCATTGTCAGTCCAGCAAGGTGGGATGTTGAATGGGGATTTAGAAATGATGACCTTGTGTAATGATGTGTGTTGGTGTGTATATGTGTGCAGATAGGTGGTCTGTTCAGGGTGACGGGGTGCAGATTCAGTTCTCTGACACAATGTAGACACAAAGTGAGTGGTAATGGTAGCTGTTACAGCTGCCCACTTCAATCTTCAGCATCATTGACACCATATAAGGACTCAGAGAAAGACACAGCCTAGAAAGTACCACAGAAATGTGGTACATTCACTATTGGAGTGTTCGTATGGATGGGTTTTGTGAGGTGACACCACAGCCATGAGCACAGGAGAATTACACCCTTTAACCCAGTAAGAACAGGGGAAAGAGATAGAGTGAAAGAAAGAGAGAGCGAGTGAAATAAAAAGAGTGCATTGACCCTGAGCTTCAGACATTCTCTTCACAGGCTATAACCATGATGGATGGCTCCACTGCATGACCAGATTGCTTACCCAGACATGAAGGAAAATGAGGAATAAAACCGCCTGATTCTCTCAACCTCTTCCCTCTCTTTTTCTTTCCTGCTTCCTCTCTCACTCCTTTCGTCCTCTTTTTTAAAGCTATCGCTCCCTTTTCTGCATTAATATAGGTAAAGTAGGTTATCACTGAATAACATGTCTGATTAAACCATGAATAAATTTGCTTAGAGCTGATTTCATCTCTTTGAATTTATATCACATCACTTGTACCTTCACAAGTCCACATCTCAGACCGTAACCCCACCTGTCAATCACACTACATCATTAAGCATCTTTCCACTTACCTCCAGCTGTTATTCAACAGTATATGCGAGAAAGGGAGAGAGAGAGTAGCATATCTCTGTATGTTGCATGAACAATACTCAGTGGCCATTCAACTCATTATTTGTCACATGGTGGAAACTCAACTTATAATAGAGGCAGACGAGGTTGTGGGGTTTAATTGAAATTCAGTTTAAATTCAGGTAGAGAATGCATGATGTAGGAGACTTGCAATATTTGCTTCTGGAGGTCATACTGTAGCTCCACCATCTCAAAAGCGGCTGACCACCTGGGATTTTCACACACCACAGAGTCTGGAGTTAATAGGGAACGGTGTGATTAGGAAAGTTCTCTCACTCCTGCTATGGCAATGAGAGACCAGAAAAGAAATGCCAAGGCTTGCTGAAACTAACTGAAGTAACTGAAACTAACTAACTAGGATCACAGAGAGAGAATGAAAGAGCAGCTTTAGAACATTGGGCCACTCTACTATGGAGTTAATGAGTAGGCTATATTATTATATATTTTTTAATCATTTGGTCAGACTTTATTTTAAGGTCCGATTCTCACTATTAACAAACAATTAACTATGACTTTTGGATCAATAAAAACCTAATTTGCCACTTATTAATAGGTAGTTGTTAAGTTAGGGTTAAGGGTAGGGTTAGGGATGGTGAATATGGTCGTGCAGAATATAAATAACATATAAAGGTATCCATTTATTTCATGTTTAAAAAAATCAATATATGCTGGATTATTATGCATGATATTATAAAGGAAAAATATGATAGAAACACAAACAGAAATGTTGTAAATTGTCAATGAAATAAGTTCATTTTATTAAATATTTACTACTTTTAAAACAATAGATAGATAGATAGATAGATAGATAGATAGATAGATAGATAGATAGATAGATAGATAGATAGATAGATAGATAGATAGATATAGATACTTTAATATTTTAATTTATACTTAAATATTTCATGTCTATATATTTTACTGCATTTTACTTGTTTTTACTATATTTTAGTTCACAACATATTATTAAAGAACAATGTATGTATTGTTGAACTGAGGCAAAAAAAAAAAAAACAAGAAAAAGAAAAAGAAAAAAAAAAACAAAGCTTTAGAATGCTAGTAAAAAATTTAATAATATAACTTCATATTTATATAGAGTCCAAGGGTTCATTTATGAATACATATACTTGGGATAACAGATGGGCTGCTAAAGACTATGTAAGGACCATTCTCATCAACTATGAACAGGTTTTCCAAAATTAAATGACTGAACATTGGAAGGATTTTATTGATCTGACAAATCTGCAGCGTACAGATGGTAGAGTCACAATTTGACCCAAAAAAAAAAATCCACCCCCTAGATCTTGCAGGCTTGGAGATGGAGTATAATGGTGTGGGGGAATGGTTTCATGTCGCACATTAGGGGCCTTTATACCAACTAAGCACAATTTGAATGCCACAGCGTACTTAAGCGTTGTTGCTGTTATGTGCGTCCCTTTATAGCCACAGTCCATCGGTTTTCAAATGGATCGCTCCGGTAGGATAGTGCAACAGGTCATAAAGCTCGAAACATCTCCAGTTCCAAGAACATGGCATGGGTCTTTATTTCCCACTAGCAGCCTGCACAGTCACCTGATCTTAAACAAGAGTTGCTGTAGTGTGGCCAAAATAGATTAATAGATTCTGCAGCCAAAATATCAGTACAAACAGCCCAGTATTATTGAAACAGCAAGGACCTTATTCCCTTAGAAATGTCTCCAGCACCTTGATTAAACTGTTGCAAAGAATGCATGTCGTTTTAGAAGCCAAATAGCTGACACTGGATAGATGGACCTAAAGTGGCCACAGACTGAATATATAAAGAGACCATATTTAAAGAATACCCCTCAATTTCATACATTTTCTCTTTCCCCCTCTGTCTTTTTTGCTAAAGTAGCACCATGCTCCTGCTGCGCTGTGTATTGGACGGTAGGGATCACTCTCTCCAATCTAGCTTCTTGCTGTTAGACCCCACACCTACTGCTGACCCCATCTCAAATCAAATGTCCACCGATGGTCAGACTCCACACACACACACGCACGCACACACAAACACACGCACACGCATTTGTAATCCAAAAGCTACATGCTATTTTGCTATGTTCAGTCTGGTTCAGAATTGAAAAGCCTGCGTTATAGGACCCTAGCAGGTGGGACCAAATCCCAAAAAGACTCTCTCTCAAGGTCAAAACTAATCCAGAACAAACACACAGAGAACAATAAATAAATATAATTTAGAGTTAGACCATCATATCTCTAATTCTGCACACTGCATAATAATACTTAACATTAAGTCAAGTCACCTTTATTTATATAGCGATTTATACAGATTATTTCAAAGGGGATTCACAGTAATAAACAGGAAAATAGAATCAATGATGTAAACTTTATCAAATATGATACAAATTAAGCTGTAAAGCAGCTTTAAATGGGTCATTGGATGCAAAATTAACTTTACAAGTTGTTTGAACATAAATGTGTGTTGGAAGTGTGTGTACACATCCATCCTATAATGATAAAAATCCACCCAGTGGTTTTTATAAATCCCTATTATAAAATCCCCTTTCTCAAATCAGGCTGTTCTGAGATTCCTGTCAGAATGGCATAGTTCTGTACAGGCCGCTCCCACGATAGTTGATTGACAAGGCGGTCTTACCTTAGACCCGCCCTGAGTGAGCTGAGCTGTCTGCCATTGTGTCTACTCCGGTGTAGGGGAAGACAAGCGCTGCATCCCAATGTGCCTACTTATACTACGCCCTTAAAGTATGTACTCTTTTGGTGAAGAAAAAGTACACACTTTTGAGTGTGTAGTAGAAGAGTACACAAGCTTTGGGACATACTATCATGTCACACAACTGCGTGTTTAATGGACTGCTCTGTTGCATCTGTTACACGCACCCTGTCACCGTAAACTGACCTGTCAATCATCTTGTCACAGTTAACATCATCCACATTTAATTTCATTTAACTTCCTACATATTGGAGAGAAAAGAAGTAGTACGTTGATCTTCCAGTCACTGGTCTTTCATGCGGAGAACTCTGCTCATATTTTCTGCATAATGATGCATTTAAAAGTTAACGACCAAATGGATGTTTATAAAAGTTCACATTGCTGTTGCAAATGAAATATAACACGGATAACAATAAATAAATATTTAAATGTTTATTATTAGTTACTCAAACCTCTTTTGTGTGTGTGTTGGAAGTGTGTGTACTCCTATAATGATAAAAATCCACCCAGTGTTTTTATTTATTTATTTATTTATTTATTTTTTTTAAATCCCTATTTTAAAATCCCCTTTCTCAAATCAGGCTGTTCTGAGATTCCTGTCAGAATGACGTAGTTCTGCGCAGGCCGCTCCCACGATAGTTGATTGACACTAGCGTCTTACCTTAGACCCGCCCTGAGTGAGCTGTAAACAGTCTGACCGCCATTGTGTTCGACTCCGGTGCAGGGGAAGACAAGATGTCTCCGATTAAGCGATTGAGGTAATTTGTTGTTGGATGTAATAATGAATATAGCAGTCGTCAGTTACTCCTGACATATGAGCCGCTGAAGACACAGAGGATTAACGTTACTTTCGTTTTGAAGGGAATGTGCCGATCTCCCTAAATGCGTCTATGTTCGCGCGAATAATTCGTGATCCAGCTTCATCTACAGAAGAAGTGAGTATAAGGTTTTTTTTTTGTTTGTTTTGTTTTTTTTTTTTTTTTTATGAAACTTTGCAAATGGCCTTTCCTAATAATGTGCTAGTTATCCAGTTTCGTGGCTGAAGTTTAAAGTATGCTCGTCACTCCACAGAAGAGAGGGGCGGGGTCAGCAGAGTCATTAGCATTTAAAGCAACATGGACTAAAAAACGGCTTGCTGAAAACAGAGCTGATTTTGACAGGGGAAAAAATGTGTTTTTTACACTACCATTGAGAAATTTTAACCAAAGTATGTTATAGACTTTTCATTAAGACCCTAAAGAATCATATCAATTTGTTGAAAATGGGCATCCAATGACCCCTTTAAGAGACAAGTTCATTTCAGATGTAAGCAGCTCTACATAAGACAATAATGTCATTATTCAGTTTGAGTCAGTTGATTCAGTTGAATAACAGTGTTGATATTGCTAAATTCATCAATTATGAAATGAATTTGATTCAGCTATAAATCAGTTCCCTATCAGTCAGTCACGTTCGACGTTATATCAGAGTGACTGACACAATTGGGATCAAAACAAGCCAATGACAGTTGGCGTGCGTGCTTTGCATCGCGCACCCCGCCCCACAGCGCGGGTATAAAAGGAGAGCGCGTGCAGACGCACATCAGCTTTTCACTTCGGAGCCGAGCCTTCCTGTTTGTGCAATCACCGAAGAGAGTGTCTACAGACAGTGAGTGTGTTTGCGTTACGGCGTGTCAGCGGGGGTTGCCGATCCAGTGCTGCTGCTTCTTCCGGGTTGGACGGCGTGCTGCAGCTCATCAAACTGCGGTCGGCAGTGACCTCTCCTCCGGGGCGTTTCAAAACTTTATTTTCTAAAAGATCTCCACGAGCGACGCAGGCGTTTTTTCAAAGATGGCCTTCCGCTCATGCGTTTCTGGGTGTGGTTGCTTCCTGGCTCCGTCTGACGGTCACAAACACTGTGTCTCATGCTTGGGCTATCAGCAAGCTGAAGGCCGACAAGCATCGCTTCTTGGACTCCCCTATCTCCCAGGCCGGCCTATTTGGCGAAGCAGTGGAGAGCTTTGCCCAACAGTTCTCCACCGCACAGAAGCAGACGGAGGTGTTCCGTCACATCCTGCTTCGGCGGTCTGCTGCTGTCTCCACCCCACTGCCGGCTGCAGTCCCTCCGCCTGCTCGTCACCGAGGGTGCCCTCTTGCTGCCTCCACCTCCGCTCCACCTCGGCCTCAGCAGCAGCCTTCACACCGGCCGCAGCGTGGAGTTGGCGGCAGGAAAGAGGCGCAGCCCATCTCTGCCCCTGCCAAGCCTGGAAAGCGCCAGGGCAAGCGGCGTTCCTGAGACGGGCGACCCGGAGCTTCTGGATTCTGCTCTTCAGGAGATGGTGACCACACTACTCCTTCCCCCGTAGAAGGGCCGGGTGGAGAATCTTTTGTTTCCTTTTTGTTCTGTTCCGCCGCTGGCTCCCCAGCCAGTGGTACCCAAAACCTCAAAAAAAGAGCAGTTCCCTTTTTCTGCGGGTCTCAAGAGTGTGAGGATGGCGGTGCACGAGGCGCAGCCTCGACACCCCCGTCCCCCTCTCCTTTCACCAGTGGGCAGCAGGGCCTGGCTCGTGGACGCTATGCCTCCTCACGCGCCCCCTACCCAACTGTGGAGCCAGGTAAATGTCGTACCACGCACTCAGACCCCACTCTGGGATGCTCTGCCTTTTGGGTCGGGTCCCTGTGCTCCACCTCACTGCCCCACTGCGGGTACATCGGTAGTTCCCATAATCCTGCTTGTTCAATCTCTGGGGGCCTGGCTAGCGCTCCCCAGACCGTCTCGCTGGCTCTCGAGAACCATCAGACTCGGCTATGCGATTCAATTCGCCCCGCATCCTCCCAAGTTCAGGGGCATTTGGTTCACCTCTGTGCTGAACAAAGATGCTCCTGTCTTGCGTGCAGAAATCGTGGTCCTACTGGTGAAGGAGACGATAGAGCCGCTCCCTCCAGCCGAGATGAAGTCAGGGTTTTCCAGCCCTTATTTCATCGTACCCAAGAAAGGTGGTGGGTTACGACCAATCTTGGACCTGCGTGTTCTGAACCGGGCCCTTCACAAGCTCCCGTTCATGATGTTGATGCAGAGACATTTTTCAATGCATCCATCCTCTCAATTGGCTCGCAGCGATCAACTTGAAGGATGTGTACTTTCATGTCTTGATCCTCTCTCAACACAGGCCGTTTCTCCGCTTTGCGTTCGAAGGGCGAGCATATCAGTACAGGGTCCTCCCCTTCGGGCTGTCCCTGTCACCTCGTGTCTTCACCAAGGTCGTGGAGGCAGCCCTTGTTCCATTGAGGGAAAGAGGTATTCGCATTCTCAACTACCTCGATGACTGGCTCATACTGGCCCAGTCTCGAGGGCAGTTATGCGAACACAGGGACACAGTGCTCAGGCACTTCAGCCAGTTGGGACTTCGGGTCAACTGGGAAAAGAGCAAACTCTCCCCTGTGCAGAGGATCTCTTTTCGCGGTATGGAGTTGGACTCGGTCAACTTCACAGCACGTCTCTCAATAGAACGTGCTCAGTCGATGCTGAATTGCCTGGAGTCTTTCCAGCGCAAGAGGGCGGTTCCACTGAAACTATTTCAGAGGCTCCTGGGGCATATGGCATCCGCAGCCGCTGTTACGCCACTCGGGCTGCTTCATATGAGATCGCTTCAGCGTTGGCTTCATGACCGGGTCCCAAGATAGGTATGGCAACGCAGCACTTACCGGGTCCCAGTCACCCCGTCTTGCCACCAGACCTTCAGCCCGTGGTCGGACCTTGCTTTTCTTCAGGCAGGAGTTCCCCTAGTGCAAGTGTCCAGGCATGTTGTTGTATCAACAGATGCCTCTGCCATGGGCTGGGGTGCCATGAGCAACGGGCATGCAGCATCAGGACTCTGGACAGGGCCCCGACTGCAGTGGCATATCAACTGCCTCGAGCTGCTAGCAGTATGGCTTGCTCTGCGCCGCTTCAAATCGCTGCTACACAACAAGCACGTGCTGGTCCGTACAGACAACACTGCGACCGTTGCGTACATCAACCACCAAGGCGGTCTACGCTCCCGTCGCATGTCGCAACTCGCCCGCCATCTCCTCCTTTGGAGTCAGAAGCATCTGAGGTCGCTTCGCGCCATTCATGTCCCAGGCGAGTTCAATCGTGCAGCCGACGAACTTTCACATCAGCCCGCCCTTCCGGAAAAATGGCGACTCCACCCCGAGACAGTCCAGCTGATTTGGAGACGCTTCGGGGATGCTCAGGTAGACCTGTTTGCCTCCCCGGACACGTCCCACTGCCAGCTGTTTTTCTCCCTGTCCGAGAGGACCCTCGGCACGGACGCGCTGGCACACAGCTGGCCTCGGGGCCTACGCAAATATGCATTTCCCCCAGTGAGCCTTCTCGCACAGACTCTGTACAAGGTCAGGAAGGACGAGGAGCAGGTCCTCTTAGTGGCGCCATACTGGCCCAATCGGACTTGGTTCCCAGAGCTCCTGGTGACAGCCCCTCCTTGGCAAATTCCTCTGAGGAGGGATCTCCTTTCTCAGAGGGGCACCCTCTGGTACCCGCGTCCAGACCTATGGAATCTCCATGTATGGTCCCTGGACGGGACGCGGAGGTTCTAGATGGGCTACCTCCAGCGGTGGTGAACACCATCACTTCACCCAGGGCTCCATCTACAAGACATGCTTCCAGGCTGAAGTGGAACCTGTTCGTCGATTGGTGTTCTTCCCGCCGGGAAGACCCCTGTAGATGACCGGTCACGGTCGTGCTCTCTTTTCTGCAAGAAGGGCTGGAGCGAAGGCTGTCTCCCTCCACTCTTAAAGTGTATGTTGCCGCTATTGCCGCTCATCACGATGCAGTAGACGGTAAGTCTGTCGGGAAGCACGACTTGGTCATCAGGTTCCTCAGGGGGGCGAGGAGGTTAAATCTCCACGCCCTCACCTGGTACCCTCTTGGAATCTCCCCTCGGACCTGACGGCCTTGAAAGAGGAGCCGTTTGAGCCTCTGCAGTCAGTAGAGCTAAAGCTTCTATCGTTAAAGACAGTACTCCTCACTGCTTTGGCCTCGGTCAAGAGGGTAGGGGACCTGCAGGTATTTTCGGTCGACGATTCGTGTCTAGAATTCGGACCGGCTGACTCTCACGTTGTCCTGAGACCCCGGCCTGGATATGTGCCCAAAGTTCCCACCACGCCTTTCAGGGATCAGGTGGTGAACTTGCAAGCGCTGCCCCAGGAGGAGGCACACCCAGCCATTGCTCTGCTCTGTCCCGTCCGTGCCTTATGCATTTACGTGGACCACACACAGAGCTTCAGGACCTCAGACCAGCTCTTTGTCTGCTTTGGAGGACAGCAGAAGGGAAAGGCTGTCTCTAAACAAAGACTTGCCCTCTGGATAGTGGAGGCTATAGTCCTAGCTTATCAGGCCCAACGGTTGCCGTGCCCCCTCGGAGTAAAAGTACACTCTACGAGAGGCGTTGCTTCTTCTTGGGCATTGGCACAGGGTGCCTCGATAGCAGACATCTGTAGTGCTGCCGGCTGGCAACACCTAACATCTTTGCGAGATTCTATAATCTCTGTGTAGAGCCCGTGTCCTCCCATGTACTTGCCTCAGGTGGCCAGTAACACCGGACCCGCTCGGTGTCAATCACGATTGCTGCGCCATTCCCCTCTACGGACCGGATACATGCGCCTTATTGCTTCTCAGTTCAGTTCCACTTGGCGAACCCTGTTGAAGTTCCTCCCGCACCATCGGCGGCCAGGTGTGGCGGAACACCAGGCGCCAGGTCCATTACTTGTGTGTGTGCCCAAGGTCAGCCCTTGTGCTGGGCTAGGTGCCCGTGTGTAGTGATTCCCCCTTCGGGTGATCTCACATGTGTATTCTTCCACGGTACGGCTCCCCTCACGGTGAGCCCATGTCTTTCCCTGGCAGAGAACTTCTGCCGTCTCTGCTGTGTATTGATCTTACCCCAGGCTGGCTGAGTCTACCGCAGGAACTTCCATATGTAGTACTGCCGATGGCCAGTCCATTTGTGTAATTTCCACATGATACCTCCTACGTGCAGGATGTGGCTTCTGTAGCGTTCCCTTACTTAGGTGTGCTTTCCCAGTGTTATCCATACCCACTGTACGGAACAGCAGTGGCTACATCTCTGCTTAAGTCCTGTCCTATCTTCCGTCCCAACTGGCGTGGGGAGACTTGCTGGCTTCCGCAGGGCACTGGAGGGGGTCAGCAATAGTGGCGTTTCCGTAGTGATCCCAATTGCGTCAGTCACTCTGATAAAACATCGAACATGACTGACTGATAGGGAATGTCTTGGTTACGCATGTAACCCTCATTCCCTGAAGAAGGGAACAGAGACGTTACGTCCCATTGCCACAGTTGCTGTGCCACCGCTGTATGGCCGAGGCACATTGTCTCAGCTCCTCAGCGAAAAACTGATGTGCGTCTGTACGCGCTCTCCTTTTATACCTGCGCTGTGGGGCGGGGTGTGCTATGCAAAGCACGCACGCCAACTGTCATTGGCTTGTTTTGTTAACACTCAAAGGTGATTGGGCTTTCTGGCGAGATCCCAATTGCGTCAGTCACTCTGACGTAACGTCTCCGTTCCCTCCTTCTGGGAACGAGGGTTATGTACGTAACCGAGACGTTCTACTGTACAAAAACAACAGTGTCATTATTTAGCTCAATTCAGTTCAACTTTTGTTTTCATCCAGTAGTGTCAGTGCAGCCAAATTGATAATATTACTGAATATTAAAATTCTTTCTAAATAACCCAAAAGCAACAGTGGCAAGGATTTCAAACTCCATCAGGTGAGAAAAACGTTATTAAACTTTATTAATTTGACACAATGCAAAAACTATCAGCAGAAACTGTGACTTTTTGTCATTATTATTCTTTAAGCATCCTACAATTCTAGCACCTGCTTTGAAGTTAACTACAGCTGTTCCATTAAGCACAGTAATAATACTTCATTTTGAATACTAGTTCTGTTATAATACCTTAAGAGATGTTTTTGTGCAGCTGCATCTCCCATTACCTTTTAAACAGGTGGTTTGTATTGAGAAGACACCAACACCTGAAGCATTGAAATTGAAGTTGGCAGTGAAGTCCAGGTTTGAGTGTGTGCTCATTTTTTCTACTAGACAGACAAGGTCAGATGTGGGCCCATGGCTGGGCAACAAAAGAGACAAATCTATATTAGGTTTTATTACACAGTGGCATCCAGCATGACAACCGATCCTTGGACTGGGTCACTATGGTCTACTGCAACAAGATGAATTATAAAAACGCAAACCAAGATTTGTAATCCACACCCTGGTCCATCCTCAGGGGAGGACAGGCAACCGGGAATGCTGTCGTTGGGGGTGAGGGGGCAAAAAAGTGTGTTCCTGGGTCCCTGTTCATGAATGTCAAAGATCTACAAATGCAGATGAATCCCTCTCCTCTGTAGAATCTGGAAAATTGAAAATTAGAATTAGTTTAATTTTAATTAAGAATTCACCAGGCTTTGGCCTAACAAACAAGTCGTTTTATTTGTAATGAGGACCTTAAGTACCAATATGGGGCATCCATCTGGATGTGACGGCAGCCAGTCTGGGCTAGTGCTCTCACCACGAATCGGACATCACGGCGATGCGCTGATGAAGAGGAGACTCATATGAGGCCATAAGCAGATGGAATGAAAATGTTTTAAGTCGGGGTTTTGGCAGAGTTACCAGACTGATATGGCTCCCAAGTTGTTTTGTTAATTTACTTTTATGTAGCAAAAAAAAAAAATGTGTAGAAGAACATCGTCCAAAAATTAGCTGCATGTTCCAAAATTCTCCTTCAGGATTATATAAAAAAAAAAAAAAAAAAAAAACTCCTTGTTACATCTTGAATATTGGGTTTAGTAGTGCAAAAATAATATTAATTATACAAATTATGTCTTATTCAGTATTTTAGTCTAGTTACCTCTGGGAAAAAAAATAAGTATGATTAATTATTTTACTGGGAAATATGACTAAAATACTAATTAAAAGTTTTTTTTATTTATTTTATTTTATTTTTCTGTTATAGTAGTTATCTTCATGGAAAATAATATAGCTTGTTTCTCATATTTACCTAGAGTCAGAATGCAGTAGATATACCCAGTCATACACACTCTCAAATGCTGTAACCTTTATGTTATGCTGTGAGTCAGACTGACCTATTTTAGAGCTTATCATCATTGCTATGATATGTTTGCAGTATGAGCCTTCATTTTAGAGAGAAAAAAAAAAGATTATTATAAAGGGAAAAATGACACATTTATCATAAATAGATGTGAACCTGCTGGAATCTGACCTGGCAGCAAAGAAATTAGGGCTAGTGCAGTTCTTGTACACAATAAATCATGTCTGTTGTTCATACAGCATTTAGCTTTGATAGCCGAGACACAAGACTGTCTCAACCTGAGAGTTTTGTGGGATAAGTGGATGAAGCGCTTCAGTGAATGAAATGTATTTTCCTTCTTATTCTTTCTGACACTAAATGTCAAGGAAGTCGACAAATATGGAATAATAACATAACAGGGACAAGCAATGTCCATTTCAGCAGCTGTTGGAACACGAACTGGAAAACACCTGTAGAGGCACCAGAAAAGAACCATGAAATATAAATGTGGTTGGAAGTGACCCAGTTTCTGGGGTCACTGAGGATGTCTGTAAAATATCTGGAGAAAGTCATCCGTTAGCATTCACATTCATCTCAACGGCAGCTGTTTGTCTGGTGCAGGACCCTGCAGATTTGAAATCTGCCATCTTTGCTCATGGCAGCTCATGGGCAATAGATGTTTTGAGCCAGCCGCCAGAATTGAAAAGCCAAGTGACTATGACTTTGAAAAATAACAAGCGACAAACCTGAGCTGCAGCTGAAAAATATAAGCCCGTTTCACACTTTTTAAGAATCCACCCTAAATAAATAAATGATCAAACAAACATTTGGCAATGGTAAGTATCTATTATACTTTAATGAATATTTGTAATTACATGCTGTTTGCACAGTTTTATTATATTTTTTTTTATTATTAATTTAATTTAATTTAATTGTATTTTATTTTATTTATTGCATATTACTGCAAGACAGTTAAACTGTGTAAAAAATACTATAGCATTATATTGTTGGCAAACTGTATATTTGATTGAAAGTACTCTAATATTATTCTCAGAATTACAAATAACATAAGCAAAATAATAATATTACTACAATAATCATAATTTCTATTCTTTCAGCAGGAATTTATGCCAAATGCAGCAGTGCGTGCCTGTATTTTCATTCTGAATGGCAACAACTGATGCGTTATCTTTCTCTGGAGAAATGGATTCCTGAAGTACTGTACAAATTCTAATACTGGAGGAATTCATCACCATTAGTAGCATGACTGACACAATGCCAGCCGCTCTTGTTTAGATGACAGCCAGATCTCTTGAGATATTTGTGTGTAATTGTAAGCAAAAGAGAGAGAGAAATTTATATGTATTGTAAGCTTGCCAACCTATCGTCTTAGGTCTTCAGCATATGGGCTGTGGGCCTTTTTGGTTGGAGGGTAAATTTCAAAATGCTATACAAAAAAAACAAAAAAAAAAACAACTATGGCCACAAATGTAGTTAACAAACAAAATTCAGCAGTTTGACAATCAAACCTGCTATTATACCTCAGCTCTCCCTCCCTCATTTTGCTTCATTCTAGAGCTCTCAGTGGCTACATTCACACAGCAGCAGAATACAGTTGTCAGTCCTGTTCTAAAGAGCTAAATACAGTTCTTTTCATGCTCATTTTAGTTAAAAAAGGAGAGTGACAATCACATTCTATAAAAACAAAGTAGCCTAAATCAGGAATTTGGTTAAAATGTACTGTATAAATGAAGCCACAGTCAACTGGTTGTCTGTTGTGTTATTGGAATACAGACAAAATGTATTTTTTTTTCTACATCTAACAAAGACAAATATTTAAAAAAATAAATAAATTGACTACCAGCCATGATTTTTTTTTTTTTTTAATAAAATAAAATACACTCTGTTGCTATAACTACAGAATTATTTAGCCGCTTGTTTTATTGCATAAAAAGCACAGGTCATTGTGTCACTTGAGATGAGTCAGTCTCCATCTTTGAAATTGCAAAATTGCACCTGTCCCAATTTTTAAGATCCAATTAAATTTTCTTCTGTTTATTTTCACTTTTGTGGCTTATTCCTGGATGTGTAAAATTCAGCCATCCTAGATACATTTTGGATGGTGACGTATCTGATCTTTGAAGGAATTTTTTTTATTATTATAATTTTTATATATATATATATATATATATATATATATATATATATATAATTAAAAAAAAATATATATATATATATATATATATATATATATACTAACTATGGTTTCACTAATAATAAACATATATTGCATAAAGCATCCATATTTGTCCATGCTCATGTCAATTAGAGTATTAAAAACTTGAAAAGTATTAATTTAAGGTAAATTTAGAACAGGTAAAAAAGTGCGATTAAATCGCGATTAATTGCAATTTAATCACACTTTTTTATCTGTTCTAAATGTACCTTAAATTAATACTTTTCAAGTTTTTAATACTCTAATTGACATGAGCATGGACAAATATGGATGCTTTATGCAATATATGTTTATTATTATTGAAACCATAGTTAATCTAGAGCATGAAGACATGTTTCAAAGGTCATAGATGTTTTTCAAAGAACTTGTTCATGTCTATTAAACACATGAAAAAATATCATAGAAATACCAGGTTCCCATTGCTTCTCTTTATTTGCACTGAGAAATTGACTTCGACAAGCTTGTTTACATTTTCACACTACAGGGCAGCTCACTTCTTCTGAACATGCTAAATGTATATTTATTATTTATTATTACATTTGTTTGCCTCTCTGTGCCCACATACTGTATTTTGATGCAGCTAAATTCTCAATAAAACTGTTTTAACTGATATATTTTTTTCATAGATATATTTTCTGTTGTCAGATAACGGGATGAATATGAAATAGTGACTAAAACGCGACCCATTAAGAACCAGCTATACCTTCCAAGATGTTAATCTGCACAAAAATCCTGATTTATAATCAAGCCGTCGTCTGATAAAATCAAATAGCCTAAACATAAGATAAAGACAATAGCTGTTCTGTGATTTCGGCTATACTTGCATGTAAAATTAGAGAAGCAACATAATATCGGTTTTAAAGCAGCACTATGTAACTTTTGGCGCTCTAGCGGTTAATAAACAGAACTGCACGCATCCCGCGGAAGAACATTCTAACCGGAGGTTACTTCTCTAAGTTTATGTCTATGGCGATTCACGCAGGTATGTGTTACTCCGCAGCGGTGACGACCCGACCAAGCTACAATAGTCCATAAATAAGCACTTATTATAAGTGTACCGTAGTGATTCGAGATGAGACAAAAACGCTGTTTGGAAGATGAATTCATGATGTACTAGTTCATTATATACATTTTGCAAATTCTGAACACAGAAAAAGTTACATGCTGAACAGAGCAGACGCAAAGAGAGAGAGAGAGAGAGAGAGAGAGAGAGAGAGAGAGAGAGAGAGAGAGAGAGAGAGAGAGAGAGGGGGGGGTGTGCACAGCGGGAAAGAGAGAGCTCGCGCTCGTGCGATGTACAGTACCGGATAGTCTCAGAAACTAAATAAGGCTTGGGCAAAAACTAAAGATTGGTCGCTAGGCTCTTTTCGAAGGGGGGTAAAAAAAAATAAATAAATAAAAAAAAAAAAAAAAAAAACCTTGCTAAAGGGGTCTGAAAAGTCGCTAAGTTCGCAACACTGACAGCATCTCCATCCATTTCTCCAACCACGGGTTAGGCCACGGCTCAAACAGAAAATGCGCGCTGCGTTAATCGCGCGTTAATAAAATTAGCCCCCTTAAAATGAATTTGCGTTAATGCGTTATTAACGCATTAACTTTGACAGCCCTAATATATATATATATATATATATATATATATATATATATGTGTGTGTGTGTGTGTGTGTGTGTGTGTGTGTGTGTGTTCCTTGAGGTTTACTTATAATGTTAACAAAGTTTTTTGCACCAAAACAAATATGTGGAAAAACTATTCTTTTCAACCCTAACTCTGAAACTCTGTCTAAAATGATTGTACCTGTTTTAAGGGGCGTGCAATATATGTATATATATATATATATATATATATATATATATATATATATGTCCCCTCGCTATGTTGTAACTTTTGTTACAGAATAATTATTTTATTTTCTGAATAGAAGTACATACTAAGTGTGCTGAGAACGTTGTTTATAATTTTAGCCTTGTCACGTCCTCCTGTCGCTGCTTTTCATTTTTATTCTGAAGTAAATGAGTTTTCAACATGACCTCCGTCTAAGCGTTTCAATTCCACGCACTTTCACTAACACCCTACTGCTTATTTTTTTAACAACATGATCAAAATAAAACAAAAGGTAATTTTCAGACAAAGCATTATGAAATCATTTACTAACAGTTTGTGATGCAGCTGCTGTCAGATCTAGTACTGCTTCATTTTTCAATACTTTTCTTTGTAAACTCTCCATGACACGGTGCCTCTTTTACAAAACAAAATGTCCCGAACAATCCTCAGACACGATCTGGGATGCCATTAAAAATAAACTATCCACTTGTTCCTTACACTGGGAACCTTCTGATATCTGTACAAAGACGTGAACGTGTGACGTGAGCTGTTTAAACCATGCTCATCAAAAAGAACGTTCTTTCACTCCATTTGTCCTATTGACGACAGACTTAAGTGCATGGACTGTGTCAGAAAGCAAATGCACATCTGTATACTGTATCCAAGATAGTGGCAGTGATTGTAATTTCTATTTGCTTTGAACGCAACGCGACACTCGCATTTAGCATAATCAAGTGTCAGCCGTTAAGCGACTGAACACCAATGGGTGGGGCCTATGGTGAGAAGAAGACTATTCGTCGAAGTCTTGCTCTTTGTTTATGCAAGCGACTGTCACCTGGCACCTCAGATCCAAAGAGTCGTTTTCTGAGGGTTATTACATTAATGTTTTTTTATTATTTATTTATATTTTTATTGATGATGAGAACATTTTAAGTTATGAAACTTGCAGGATGTATTAAGCATGCAAAGACCTCTTCTTCAAAAGATCAAGGGAAATTTGGTTTCTCATGTCATGACCCCTTTAATAGACAGTTTATATGTCTGATTCAAGCGTGCAGCATCGAGTCCTGAAAGTGAAGCCAGAGCGTTTCGATTGCCCCCAGGTGACTGGCTGCAGTACAGGTCATAAACCCCACCATCTCCATGTAATCTAAGACAGTGGTTCCCAACCACGTTCCTGGAGGCCCCCCAATACTCCATGTTTTCCATGTCTCCTTAATCAAACACACCTGATTCAGATCATCAGCTCATTAGTAGAGACTCCAAGACCTGAAATGGGTGTGTCAGACAAAGGAGAGATGAAAAATGTGCAGTGTTGGGGGGCCTCCAGGAACGTGGTTGGGAACCACTGATCTAAGGGGACATGATATGATTGTTTTCACTCCGAAGTGCCCTTCAGAGGGCGATATATCCCGTTTGGAACGCACCGTTACTCAAGATGGCAGTGGCCATACTGAGATGCTTTGGCTTCACTTTTCTGTAGGGCTGGACAATAATTCGATATCAATATGTATCGCGATATAATTTTTTTCAATAACGGTGATATGAGTTTTAAACACATTTCCGATATTTTGATATACATTTCCAGTGTTTCCAATACATTGATTTATTTGTGGCATTTGACTTCATTGAAAAAAACATGAGCACTGCACGTTTTAAAATCAAAACGCAGCGCGGGTGTTTTATACGAATGTATCTCTGAAGGGAACCGACTGTCTTCAGAAAAGTTTCGATGACATTTTCATTTTATCTGATAAAGTAGCGTTCATGAGCGGAGCTGCTTTGATTACAGCCATTACTGGAGAAACCGCTAGTTTTATCACTCCCACAGCGAGCGCCTCCTGCTGGCAGAGAATCCAAAGTATAGCAAAAACAGTAAAATTCTGAAATATTTTTACTATTTAAAATAACTGCTTTCTATTTGAATATACTTTAAAACGTAATTTATTCCTGTGATCAAAGATAAATTTTCAGCATCATTGCTCCAGTCTTCGGTGTCACACGATCCTTCAGAAATCATTATAATATGTTGATTTGTTGATTACCAATATTTAAAACAGTTGAGTACTCAACAACAGTTGAGTTTTTCATGATTTTTTGATGAATAGAAAGATCCAAAGATCAGCATTTATCTGAAATAAAAAGCTTTTGTAACATTATACACTATTCCATTCAAAAATATTATTCCACTATTCCAGGGGATTATAGAAATTAATACTTTAATTTGCATTTTAAATTGATCAAAAGTGATGATAAAGACATTTATAATGTTACAAATGATTTCTATTTCAGATAAATGCTGTTCTTCTGAACTTTCTGTTCATCAAAGAAAGCTGAAAAATTCTTATCAGCTGTTTTCAACATAATAATAATAAAGTTTTTTTTTAAGCAGAAAATCAGAATATTAGAATGATTTCTGAAGGATCATGTGACTAGAGGTAATGATGCTAAAAATTCAGCTTTAAAATCACAGGAATAAATTTAATTTTAAAATATTTTAAAATAGAAAAGTTATTTTAAATAGTAAAACTATTTAAAATGTTACTGTTTTTGCTGTATTTAGGATCAAATAAATGCAGGCTTGGTGAGCAGAAGAGACTTCTTTAAAAAACATTAAAAATCATACTGTTTAAAAACTTTTGACTGGTAGTGTATGTCAGCCTATAGTTTGAAGTTAAAGATATTAATATTAATGAGGTGAGTTTGAGACGTTTATTTGACAGTAATTTCACATTTCTTGTTTGTATGAAGGGTAAATACAAATAAAAGGTGAACATTTAATTTATTTGTGTCTGTTTTTTTTTTTTTTCTTAAATATTATATAGTTTTATAGGAGGAGGTTTTGTAGACTTGGCAAATTCATTTTTCATAAGTTTAGGTACAGACATCTGTTGTGGGCATTCTTGGAAGTTTTTATGAGGCTTTTTTTATAGTATTCATATCGTAATCGTAATTATATCGTATCAACCGAAATTAAGAAATATATCGTGATATAAATTTTGGCCATATCGTCCAGCCCTACTTTTCTGTAGTGGAAGGAAGTGGAGATGCGTCATCCATCTTTTTTACAGTCTATGGTCTGATTTGAATTGCTATTATTTACATCAATTAATCATATTATTATTATTATTATTATTATTATATTTGCAATTGCAATTATAATGTTACTAGCCAAATAATGAATTCTGTCTCCTCTACCAAAACCAATTCTGACTCGCATTTGGTGCTTGGCAAGTGCTAATTTTGGACCCTGCCAACAAGGTTCTCTTAATTTAGATACCCAAAAAGTGTATTATTAAAAAAAAGAGCAGCTTCTGACTCACATACGCACTTTTTCTCTCTCCCTCGAGTAGAAAAGTTCACAAGTACAGTTGGAGGAACTCTGTGGTTACCAGCCTTGTTGTAAATTGGAATTGAATCCTATTAATAAAAGCAATTGGATTTAAGGTGAGCCACTTGAGTGGACGGATCGTGATTTAGACACTAATTAATCAGAGAAATAAGTTTGAAGATTATGCAGGAAGATAAGACCATTAATTCTGGGACGTGAGAGTTGTGGGTGAAGTCTGCAAAGGTCACACATGACAGCGTTTTAAGGCTCCGATTTAATGAGAGAGAAATGGATGAGAGACCGTGAGGACACAGCATTTATTAATACAATGGGAACGAGGCCAGAGCTTTATTACAGCACTGTGTTTGTGTGTGAGAATCTAAGTGCGTATCTGTGAGCATTCATTACGTCAAGCACGAGCATGTGTGTGTGAGAATAAAAAGAACAGGAGTTTGCGTGGGTGAGAGAGAGAAAGTCGCGACTGTAGACACGAAACTTCAGCTTGTGACCTTTACGTTTCCCCGTCCGTGATCCATGCTTCATTTGAGAATGGGTAGAATGGGCCGTTACTCTCGCTGACACTAATATTTCTCTCTCTGTGTCTCTCTCTGAGTGTTTCATCTAAAGCAACGGGTTCATCTTGTGCACCCTGTGGCGGCAGATGAGCACTTTTCACTCATGACACATTTTCTGAATCACAGCCACATGTGAAACATGAAATATATTAGGTTATGTTACCTCTGCAGCCTGAGAGAGAGAGAGAGAGAGAGAGAGAGAGCTTGAGCAGTGTTGCCAACAAATTTTCAGAGAAAGCTGCTAAAGGAAGGTCGATTTGTTGCTAAAAGTTGCTAAATGACGTTATGATGTCATTGCGTGATGACGTCATTGCGTAATCACGACACAAAATTGTCACAACATCAAATCTCAGCAATGTTGCCAACTGCTTTCAATTGAAAGTAGCTAAAACTGGTAGCTAAAAGTCACTAGATGGCATCATAATGGCAGATTCACTGATCTATATAAAGATGAATATAGATCAGTGGGCAAGATGAGAACTTAGAGAAGGTTTGTCCAAAAAGTTGCTATATGTGTCCCTAAACTTTTGAAAAAAAGTCTCAAAGGGGGTGGGGAAGTCGCTAAATCTAGCTACAAAATTGCTAAATTGGCAACACTGAATCTCAGCAAAAAATATATTTTATATATGTTAATTTAGATTTGTTTGTAAAATAATATGCATAATATAATATTAAAATATAAATAACTGTTTTAAACATTGAATAATTGAACAGCTAGTAAACTAGTAATACTACTCATTCTCAACAATTATGCTTTAAGCAGTGTATTAGTAGGTAGTTAGTATGCTACACTCTAAGAAAAGTCTGTACAAATAGGGCACAATCTATTATGTTAATATGAAAGAATTTTTCATATTGGTTTTTTACCTGCATTTTAAATTACACGTGTTTTTGGGTTACTGGGTTACAATGGATAATGGATAATGTTCTGGAAAATTACCAGTATCTTTTCTATTTTTCTAACAGTGTACTAACTGATCAACAATCACAGGTGCAAGCTACTAACAAAGTGTATCATAAATGAACAATTATTAAATTATTATTAAATTGAACAATTGAAAACAGCAGCTAACTCAATTCACATGATGTGTGTACTGCTAGACATCTTTGGTTTCCTCTTTTTGTGTAATTTGGATGGGAAATGTGTGCCTTTTTATTGTCTGAGACACTTATCAAAAGTTGCTAAAAGTTGCCAAATAAATTTTAAAAAATTGCTAAATTTGTTGTTAGGTGCTTTTGGAAGAAAAAGTTGCTAGGGTAGTGTGAAAAGTTGCTAAATTTAGCAACAAAATTGCTAAATTGGCAACACTGAGCTTGAGGGGTGTGCATGAGGGTTTGTGTCAAGAAGAAGAGCAGATGCTAGAGAGACGCTGTCTACGTTCCGTCACACCTGTCTGATATGAAAGAGAGAAAGAAGAGATGTCATGATTTCTTCCCCTTCAAACATCTGTGCGGTAAGCTGAGGCGATATAAAGCAGGAGTGTTCAAACTTTTGTTGTTTTAATGCATAAATCTGAGATTCCTAATCTTCTGGGTCGATTCTTTGTGGACGATACAGCAGATTTATATCTGATTTATATCTTTACTGAATCTGTACAACATAATTTCACCACTGCAATATAGACCTTCACGATGCCTAAAAATATATCATTTAAATATTTTCTTAAAGGGGTCCTATTATGCATTTTCACTTTTTGAATTTTAGTCAGTGTGTAGTGTGTATGTTTGGCATAAAAAGATCTACAAAGTTACAAATCTCAAAGTCCACTCCAAAGGGAGATATTTCGATTTTTAAAAAATCCCTTTTCAAGAACTACAACGAACGGCTCGTTTGGACTACAAAGTTGATTTCCGGTATTTGTGAAATCACAAAGCGGTCCATTAGAATATCATTAAAATAATTCCCGCCTCCGGAAATTCGAATGGTTGGGGGTTGGGGAAGGACAAGATCTGGTTAGAAGGCTTGGTTGAGTGCATCAGACAAGACGACGACGAAGAAGAAGTGCTGCTGTAGCTTCAAGTTTTCCCAAGTTATTACACATGCACCTGAATAATTATGTATGTAAATATGTATGTTACAATTATGAAAACGTATGTTTTTATAAATTGCTGACAGTAAACTGTAACCGATTTTTGTAATTTGAACAGTATTTTACTGTAATATGTACAGTAAGATACTGTAAAATGTATATACAGTATTTTACTGTAAACTGCAAAGGATTATGGGAAATTATATGGTCACTACAGTAAACTACTGTAAATTTACAGTAGTGAACTTGCCCGTGAAAAACTGACCAATCGCAAGGGAGATTTATTTTGTTTGCTGTTTGGTGGAAGCAGTGCTAAAAGGACAAAAGAGACACGTTGCCCTGTTAACTGGACAAAAAGGTTAGTATATTATTTCTGTTTTATGCAAAACTGAGATATTTTAAGATGTTTTAACTTGTTAACAGCAAACTAACGTTATTCATCGTGTCGTTTTTCATGTCGGGAGTTGGGGCCTTTTTTCTTAAAAAAGGGCCGGATTAATGCCGCCATAACGTTGATAACATTGACTGGTGAGTAAATTAAGGTCACCTATATTAGTCGAAATAAACCTTAGTTAAACCGAGAAACACGTTTGTAGGTTCTGCTGCCCTTTAATGTTAGTTAGTTAATCTGGCGAGTCCTTACTTAACCTTAAAAACAAACTAACGTGAAATAACGTTACTGATGTAAAGTGCCTATATAGGCAACACCACTGTTTCAGTGGATATTTTAAACAATTTTTTCAAGTACTTCTTTTGTTTGTTCTTTTCAAGTTCTAGTCTTGATGTCGTCTGCAACATCGAAGGTGTATTTTGGAGCCTCTTCTTGTGAATGCCATCGATAACATCAACTGGTAAGTTAATAATGTCAGTTAGCCGAAGTTAACGAACAAAGAGAAGCATAATATCTTTTGTACACTGCCTCTTTATTGCAAGTGCAATTATCTTCAAATGCTATTTAAGTTAGAAACAAAGTTGGAGTCTTTTCCTGTGATTGCCGTCGTAACAACAGGTGATCTTTCATCAACTTAACTAATGTTACTAAAGCAGCCAAATTAGCCATGGGCTGCTGTTCTCCACTAACTCACAGAACCAGTTTACTTTTGAAAGAGAGCAATATATTAATATAGTAAGTTTTGCTAATAAATATTAAAAATGTGGTAACACTTTACAATAAGGTTCATTAGTTAACATAAACGTTAGTTAAAAACATTAATGAACAATACTTCTACAGCATTTATTAATCTTGGTTAATGTTAATTTCAGCATTTACTAATGCATTATTAAAATCACAAGTTGTGTTTGTTAACATTAGTTAATGGACTGTGAACTAACATGAATAAACAACAACTGTATTTTCATTAATTAACATTAACAAAGATTAATATATAGTGTAATAAATGCATTGTTCATTGTTTGTTCATATTAGTTAATACATTAACTAATGTTAACAAATGACACCTTATTGTAAAGTGTTAACAAAAATGTTTATTTTATTAAAAATGTTTGTATTACTGTACGGTAGGTTTTTTTTTTTTTTTTTTTCTGATCATAAACTATAGTAACACTAAAAGGGTGTTGTGACTCTGTCTGTCACAGGAGATTTCTCCAAGCAAAAACAGGATCCTGACTATGAGGGCCGAATCATCATACAGCCAGCTGTCCATTTTACAGAAATCCAGAATTAGGTAACCCAAAATACATTTTGTTTTATATTGCATTTACATTCATGCATTTGCCAGATGCTTTTATGCAAAGCAAGTTATATTGTATTTAAAGGAGCACGGGGCACAACCTAACACTGTTAGACTTTCTTAGTTTGTGTAAATCCACGTGGGGTTCAGAGTATAATTTTTTTATACACTTTTAATTTCACACTTGTCTAGTACAAATATGTTGCGTTGTTTCATAATTAAAGTGTATATGTTTTTCGTTATTTATCTCAAAAGAATGGAAGTGAAAGGTGACAAATGCCCCTTAGGTGGGGTACATTGTAACATGTGAGGGGCACATTGTAATATAACCATATGACAGCTTAAAATAATATCGGATCTAATGAAAAATATATACAAGACAAAATAAAATATTTCGTCAATAAAATAAAATCA
Source organism: Spinibarbus caldwelli (assembly GCA_039654775.1). Taxonomy (NCBI): domain Eukaryota; kingdom Metazoa; phylum Chordata; class Actinopteri; order Cypriniformes; family Cyprinidae; genus Spinibarbus; species Spinibarbus caldwelli. Next base: position 14,154,063 of record CM077246.1, on the reverse strand, counting down.
TTAACTTTTTCAAATAAAATAATGGCGTTTTTTAAAGTCAGCATGAAAAAGAAGTTACGACTGTCTTTTTTTCTCTACTGTGACGTATATCCGAGTGAAATGGCATCTGAAATGAGAGGGCAGGACTTGATTTCGTCCTTCGAGAATTGATTGGATCGTTGGAAGTTGGGGCATTACTAACAAAATGGAGGCAGATCTGAAATGCCAGTTTGCAGTTAGTGGTGGGGGATTTCTCACCACTGGATTCACTGCCGACACCCAAGCATGAATAAATGAGTTATTTATTAGGGATGACGACCACGATCAACAGCACAAAACATGCCTAAACAGCGTGCGCGTGCGCGAGAGAGAGAGATTGCCTGAATGACTGAGCGCGTCCTCCATCAGGTTAAGTCATATTCATAAAACAAATTAGTTTGCGATGTCCTTAGAGTAATGTTCTCGTAATATCCTAATATCTTTTCAGTGTTTAAGGGTACTCCCTCATGGCTGGTGTCAGTGCTATAAAGTGAAGCATCAGCTTCAGCTCTTCCCCTGTCATTTACCCCTTACGTTACTAGCTCCGCCCTTACGCCATCACTCGTGACCAGAAGACTAGAGGAGTATTTTTGAGGGGGAGGGGAGGTTAGCATTTTTGATTAAAGATTACGAGGGCACATGAATTTTAAAAAAATAATGAAGTGCACGGATAAATTATTTATAATAAACACTACAGTATTCCATCAAAAAATAAGAATATTCAATTTTGATTTCATGCCGACTTTAAGAATTAAAAATAATCAAATTTTGGAGTTTGACAATGAACACATTGCAACCATGCTTGAGACGGCCCTGATCGCAACACATAGCTACGTATACAGTGTAGTTCAAAACAGAGTCCGCAAATGAAGAAACACATTCAGAAATTCATAAATGATACACTCCCCTCCCTCCACACACATCTATCATAGGACACAGGACATGAGACACATAAACGAGCCAAAATGCTTTACATTTCTTGAAATAATAATTTCTGAACATTAAACATCGATTGTCAGTCTTTATTCACCTGCTTCTTGTGGCTTCTCATTAAAACTCATAAAAGTAAATGGTGTAAATTGCATCGCTAATGTCATAGAATAGCATAGTTTAATAATAGCGGGGCACATTGTAACACAGTGTTACAATGTTCCCCATCTGTGCAACTGAAATTTAAAACTGGTTAGTGTCTTCTGTTAGTCAGCAAAGCATTACAAAACTATCTAAACTGATAAATAACAGATTGGAGATTAAAATAATAGCAGATTTGTCTAATTTTAAATGAATACTAAAAACTGAGATGACAAAATTTACTTCAGCCAGAAATGTACTTCTACTTTGGTAGAATAAATATTCAGCGACATCTTCAAAATATTTTTGAATTTTGGTGCACTTTGTTCTCTATATAGTGTTGATATGGCAGCTAGTAAATACTGTAAATTTGGTTATGCTAGCATGTGTGGTAATATTTAAACCATGTGTGTTACAACTAACCCTGTGCCCTGCGCTCCCCTACAAATTTTATTAAGTTATTCATTCCTTGGGAATCAAACAGGGGCGGCGCTAGGGGTGGGCTAAGGGGGCTGAAGCCCCGAATGTTTTTATTACCATGTCTTGTGCGCATCAAGATTGAGTTTTCATGCGTATTAAAATTATTTCTGTTAAACCAGCACTTAAACAGCAAAATACAGCTGCTTCAGGTATCTTTAGCTTACTGTAGCCTATAAATTCATAATACCGATATCCCCATCTGACAAAATTAGATTACTGTTACTATATAGCAACAAATACAGATTTTTAATCATGGTATTATAAGCACAGATTTTCTAGGACACACAAACACATTTAGAATGACTAGATTATATGAACAGATTGGTTAGCATTTAGCATGGTCTGTGGCAGACTTTACTAAGTGTCAGGGCAACAAATTTCAATAAACGAAGTTAATATTAAGTGATTTAAATCATGAAGAAAATATTGTCTTTTTACTCTATTTCGCAAAAATGGTTCTAAACAAAGCCATGTTGTGCCTCTGCACACAACAGTGTTTCACTACTGAAATTACTGATTGGTAATTTTAGTCTCATTTTTAAAAGTATCATTCTATTTTTTTTGTTTTTCCCTATCATTACATATTTTTGTGTTCAAACTTTTTGTGTTTATATTTAAAACATTAATTTCATAATATTATTTATGAAATTTGTAAGTGCAAATTATAATTAATTACACTTGTGGCTTTAAAATAAAATTAAGCCACTTAGCCAATGTAACTTTTCAGCATAGCCTGTTTTATTTGACTTGTATCCCGTGTATTCTGATACATAAATTAATGTCTCTGGGCTAAACCCCGGATATCCACTCACCCTAGAACCGCCCCTGGAATCAAACCCATTAATTCAGCATTCTAGCACTTTGCTCTACTGATTGAGAATGCATTGTAAAAAATGGAGCTTTAATAATTTGAATGTGATGGATTATCAACTAATTATGTACCTTCCCTTGTATGTGTGTTCAGATGTAGTATATAAGGTTTTATTAACATCAAAGTGCATACAGTACCAAGTTTGACAGTTCAGGCAAATTCTGTAAACACACTGCTTTGAAAAATAATGCTTTTTTTCTCTTGTGCTTGCAGGTTCATTCAGACGGTCAATCTTTGTGGCACTAAATGCATTGAAAGTCACAGGTCAGCTGGAATTCTGGAAAGAGGGTGCAAAGAAAAAGGATCTGCCTGAATCCCATCCTGCTGTTTCTTATCGGAGAGCTTGTCAACTTTGACTGTCAAAATTACTGAAATTTAACACAACAACACAAACTCATTTTTACTGTATTATTTGATTTAATGCAGTCAAAAGTTTTTGAACAGTAAGATTTTAATGTGTTTAAAGAAGACTCTTCTGCTCACCAAGCCTGCATTTATTTGTTCCAAAGTACAGCAAAAGCAGTACAATTTTGAAATATTTTTACTATTTAAAATAAATGTTTTCTGTTTGAATATATTTTAAAATGTAGATTATTCCTGTCATCAAAGCTGAATTTTTAACATTATTACTCCAGTCTTCAGTGTCACATGATCCTTTAGAAATCATTCTAATATTCTGATTTGCTGATAAAAAAAATATATATATTATTATTATTATTATTATTATTATTATTATTATTATTATTATGTTGAAAACAGCTGAGTCAAATTTTTTCAGGTTTCCTTGATGAATAGAAAGTTAATTCATCAAGGAAACCCCCCTTGAATGGTTTAGTGTATAATGTAACAAAATCTTTTCATTTCAGATAAATGTTGATCTTTGGATCTTTCTATTCATCAAATAATCCTGAAAAAAAAAATGTACTCAACTGTTTTAAATATTTATGATGATTATGATAATAATAATAATAATAATAATAAATGTTTATCAGCATATTAGAATGATTTCTGAAGGATCATGTGACACTTTAGACTGGAGTAATGATGCTTTCAAATAGAAAGTTATTTTAAATAGTAAAAATAGTTCACAGTATTACTGCTTTTGCTGTATTTTAGATCAAATAAATGCAGGCTTGGTGAGCAGAAGAGAATTCTTTAAAAACATCAAAAATCTTACCGTTCAAAAACTTTTGACTGCTAGTTTTGCTTTTCAGTATGTGTATGTTTTGCCATGATACAAAGTGCCCAGGGGACTGTGGTGATGCACTTTTTTCAGCTAGTTCATCATAGAGATCAAGACTTGTAATTTGTACTTTTAAAAAGAAAATGTTCAACAATTAAAAAGAATATTATCAGAACTAATGCTCATGAGTTATTGTGATTTTTATTGGGTGGTAAAAATCATGGAATACAGTGCTGTACCACAAATTGATTGTTTTTTACAGGTAAACAATGTTTAAACTACATGAAAATAAACACTACAGCACTGATACTGTAAATGAAAATACGGCAATAATACTGTAAATGAAAATACAGTAATACTGTTAATACAAATACAGTAATAATACTGTAAACGGAAATACAGTAATAATACTGTAAATGAAAATACAGTAAAGCCATGATTATACTGTAAATGCAATTACAGTAATAATACTGTAACCATTTTTACAGTAACTTACTGGCATTCAGCTGCCAGTAAGTTACTGTAAAATTTACAGCAATCTTTTTACAGTGTACAATACTGGACAATGATGTAATCTGCAGAATTTACACTTAAATTATGAGACTTAGACAGTGTTTCCTATACACTGATTTATTTGTGGCAAATGCCACAATATCAAAACTGACCACCACAAATAGATTTTTCAAATGGCTTTGACTTCGTTGAATAAACATAAGCACTGCGTTTCAAAATCGAAACACTATATATATCACTATATATATATCACTATATTTCTGAAGGAAACCGATTGTCTTCAGAAAAATTTGGATGTCATTTTCATTTCATCTTGCATGTAATGCCTGATAAAGCAGCGCTTGTGAGCTGAGCTCTGCTTTGTGTACAGCGTTACCGGGGAAACCTCTATCTGTACTCCAACAGCGCATCCCGCTGGCAGAGAATGAATTTGCATTTATATGCCGCCACAAATAGAGTGCCTGGGAAACACTGGACATGGTATAAATAAATTCAACTGTACAACAGTTTCACTGCAATTCATGTTATAATGTTAGAATTAAAGAACAATAAACATAATACATATTACCATTGCACTTATCTGTACATAGTAAATGCAGTTATTTATTTTAAGCGGTTGTTGACATTCTATCTAAAACATGATTTAGCAAACAAAATAAAATAAATAATAATAATGTTACCACTCTAATATGTCTTGCAATATCTGTGCGTGTAAAGGTTCTGCGCAATCTTGTTCAATATTCTCGGGGTCTGAATCCGGCACAAATTGATATGGCAATAATGATGCCATCTGGAACTTGCTGCTTTGGCAAGGGGCGTGGCAGTACTGAAACGCTTTCTAAGCTGTTCGCCAATCACAATGCACTAGGACAGCTAACCAATTACAACACATTTCGTTTTCGGAAGGTGGACCTTCATTAAACCCGGAACTAATCGATCCGTTTGTGTCAGGCTGGGGAGTAAGGTATTGTCATAATGTAAATTATGTGAAAAATAATTAGTTTTTCGAACCACCAATCACTAGAGCATGTTCTAGTACACTCCCAAAACAAAAGCAACACTTTGCATAATAGGACTCCTTTAATATATATATATATATATATATATATATATATATATATATATCTCCAGTTGTTTTAGTGTTTTTGTTAGTTTTTCCTGTTTTTTGTTTGTCAAACATGATCAGTTTCACCAGGGATGAACTGCTGAACATTCGGCAAAACACACCACAAAATCTCCTACCGGTTTTCGATTATTCTGATGTTTTGCTGAACATAGTAGTCGGCGGAGCAGCAGCACTGATCAAACGCTTCAGGATGCGCAGACGGGGGAAGCGAGCTGGCGCGCATTGTGAAGCTCAGACAGCGCGGATTTCGAACGCCGCTACCCAGTATCCATCTGGCGAATCTCCGCTCTCTGGACCCCTCACATCCAGCACACTCCCTCTTTGAACTGTTGCCGTCTGGTCGACGCTACAGAGCTCTGAGCACCAGAACGGCCAGGCACAGGAACAGTTTCTTCCCTCAGGCAATCCATCTCATGAACACTTAACAATAATCATGAAACACACAACACTATCATACATTTATTTAACACACATACTTATTACATTTCAAATTTGCACCTAACATACCTGTACACACTTAATTGTCTATTTTGTATATTGTGTTTGTGCTATTTTGCACATTGTGTATTTTGAATGTTTGCATATTATTATCTTTATTATCTGTCTTGTCACTGTGATTCTGTCGCACTGTGGAGCTTCTGTCACCAAAACAAATTCCTCATATGTGTAAACATACCTGGCAATAAAGCTAATTCTGATTCTGAATTATATATATATATATATATATATATATATATATATATATATATATATATATATATAAATAACAGATGATAAAATCAATAATTTTATCATGAATTACAGATAAATATACACACATCTCTTTTAAATTAAACTGTCAACGTTTTGATGGGGACAAAAGGAAGGGGAAAGGATCTGAACAACATATGCTTGCTTAAACTCCCTCAAGAACCTCACCTAAACTGATCAGGGCTGTGTTTCCCAAAAGTATCATAAGCCTAAGGAGATTGAACATACTAGTGGTCTGTATGATCTGCTTAGGCTTGCAAGGCTTTTGGGAAACGTACAGAAATATGGAAACACTAGAAATTTTGAAAGGAGGTTTACCACTCATAGTCCATTTAGAGTGTTTAAAAGTCAGAATAGTCATTATTGGCTTTCTTGACCTTTTGTACTTTGTAACAAGTGTGCCGTCTTCCTGAAGGCTGTATTCACACTGGAGGCATAAACGTACTGCATTAGAATGGCATTGATGTAATAATGAATGGGTTTAGTAAGGTGCATCACAACGTTTGATCGACTGTGACCTGAAACTGTTTGTGTTCATGTACTTTTGCATAAATGTCTGTTCTGGATGTGAAGTCCAATGCCCAAAGGATTTATTTGCTAAAATAAATAAATAAATAAATAAAAATAAAATAAAAACAAACAGGACATGTATTTCATTTAATACAGTGACCTGATGCATTTGCACAATCAAAATTATTAGGTCAAATTACAATGTAACCTACTTTAGGGCTATCTTATGAATATTCAATGATGTTTTATGTTGTTAGAATACACAATGAGAGTGTACATAATGGGACTGATGCTTGACTTTATTCACAAAGACACAATTATGGGCCCTACAGTTTTTGCATTTGTGTTGGTCTGTGGCCTCCTCTCTCTCGCTGTTCCCTACATGCATATACACACAAAATATATATATCTTATCCGCCTGATTCTACAAACAATTTCCTGGTTATAGAATTTTCAGCTTACATATATTATATGCATATATATATATATATATATATATATATATATATATATATATATATATATATATATATATATATATATATATATATATATATAGTATTTTTATTCTGTTAACTGAAAAATGTATAACCAGATTTTTTTTTTTTTTTTTTTTTAAAGACATCTGTGTTTTGTTTTGTTTTTTTCTCCCTGTTCAAGCTAGATTGCTACAATAATAGAGGGAACAAATTGCATTTGACAGTCAAAATTACTTACACCAGCATTGTATGCAGAGAAAATAACGTGTGATATGATGCCCCTGATGAGCTGTTTTGCTTTCATAAAGCTTGGAAAATCCAAAGGGACCAAGGTTTCATGGAAGAGACTTGTGATGCTTTACCTGTTTTACCTATTTCATAAGATTACCCTCAGGAGCTACCGTTTCAGAGAGCATGATTTCCACATGGTCTCTATTTGCTTTGGATTTATCTTCTCTCTCTGATGTGGCTAGAAGTCTGACACCTTAGACAACTTTATTTTTATTTTTCATGATATGAAAAAGCAGAGGACACATTCTCCTTGAAATCTAGTTTGATATTTAACACATTAAACATTTCTTCAAAGGTGAAGTGTATAATATTTTTGACGTTAAAATACTTTCTCTTGTCCCAGTTAAATGTGCAGAGACAAATATTACATAACAATTGGAAAATAGATAAATAAATAGTTTAATAATTAAAATGACAGTGCAATTTAACATGATCAATACAATTACAACAACATGCATGGCTGCAAAACTTTCACTATTGACCATTTACTAGTCTTCTAAATATTTGATTTCCACAGTATGTTGCTGTGCTAGTGGTGCAGAAGTTACACACTTCAACTTTTAAGCAACAGTTATGTCAGTGGAATTCATAGTCATAAACATCTCATGTAGTAATTACAGTGGTTAGCTGTACACGTGCATGTGTTGTTGCTTTAAATCAATTCGCCCATTTCGCAGAAGTTCGAACCTGCTCACCAAACTTACATATTCCTAGAACAGATGTTTGTGGGGAGCCTGGGAAGGAAAAAGAAGACATTCACCTTATTAGAAGTCAGTGTACTATCAGAATAATTTTTTTAAAAAATGACAAACAATTGCTTTTACTTCAAACACCAAATTGGTTGGTCCGGTAAACATCTACTATTATTCCAAGTAATGCATTGTGTTGAGCAAGAGAGTATTTTTGTTTTGTAGCCATTTAAATTCAATGCGGCTCCTAATCGGTTCATCACAATCTTGAGAATGAGAACTTAAAGCATATGGACAGACGCTGACGCACGTTCACACCCCCTCCTCAGACCTGGTGCTGTTACTGGCAGGACTAGGTGGAGGTAGACACTCATTCCATTAGTGCTGCCTCTGCAAATTCCAGCTAATTTCATACACATCAATACACATTAGCATACCACTCTGGCACCGGCGTTCAGGAAAACACTGCACTCCAGAAAGAGACCATGAGGAATGGGAAGGTGTAATGGAGAAACAGAGAGAGAGAGAGTCAGGGTAATATAAACTGATGATGCTTTTACAGTCTCTTTCATTAAATGCGTAAATAGACTGAAAACACATGATTGTAAATAACATGCCGGTAAAGAGACAGCTAATTAAGAGAGACTGCAATGAGGAGGGAGAACAGAGGAGGAAGGGTGACTGATAAAACAGTTCCATTAACTTCACACATATCAAAGTGAACAGCTCATCTTCTCTGTTTACTTCAATCTGCATTTGTGCATTTATAGATTCACAGCATTAATTTGTGAGCTTGCATTTGCATGCATACATACTTTCTATCCTAAATTAATGTGACCTTAAAGTAACCTCAGATTTGCACTCTTGTTTGCAGTCTCTGTTGAGAATTATTGTAGGAACATTTTCAAAACATCACTTCGAAATCACGCTTTAATGATGGTTTTGCAGAACAGAAGGATGGCAGCTTCTGTGTCACACTTATCTCATGGCCACCATCTCAGTGGGAACTCTACAGTGTTATTATCAGTTTATCAATTTATCTAACCAGCATCCATCATGATCATGCTGACATAAAGTTTCAAAACAACTGTTGAAAAGAAGGTTGAAAAAAAAACTGCACAAAATGACTTATATTATATTACAGCTTTGTTTGCTGTTGATAAATCCCTCTAAATCATGAAATATAATACTAAATGGGGAAAAATACTAAAATAAAAGAATGAAAATTGAATGAATGTTTAGGGTAAATTAGCGCTGAATTCGCATAAGGATCATTTAAATTATCATTCTATAACATGACATAGAAAAATAAACCATAGCTTATAGAAATAGAAGTAGTTATTATTATATTTAGCTCAGTCACAACAACACTTACAAATATTAAATGGAATAATTAATTGGAATAATAATAATAATAAAAAAACACTAAAAAGGAACTCTACTCAGACAAAGAGTTTTGCTCAAAAACCTACACAATAAATAAATAAACAATAATCAATTAATTTAAAAAATAGTATCTCTCTCTCTCTCATATATATATATATATATATATATATATATATATATATATATATATATATATATAAATTGACAGTAATCAAAAAAGCCCATGAACAGGTTATTGATGACAGGGTAGCTGGCACATTCGCTAAGGCTAATGCAAAAATGATCGTGCTATTATCTGTCAGAAACGATACCAATGCTATCAAAAACAGTAGCATTTAGCACTAGTACACAGATCTGTAGAACAAGTAGGTTACAGAATGAAATAAAATATGCAAACACTAGCTATGAAGAAGCCTAAGATATTTCATTCAGTATTTAAATTTACACAAAATCATGCTAAAAACATGCATAAGAACACTACACAAAGTTATAATCTATATAGCAATGATTATTAATGAAAACTATAACAGTAATATGTATTGTTGCATGATTAATAAACCACTGATAAAATTATCCACCCCTAACATATACTAAAATATTAACAAATTTTGATGCAATAAATATGGTATAATTTTACAGTGTTCATCTCTCCAAAACAGAGAAAACATCTTTCACAAACATCTAGGCTAAATGTAAGTCTCATTTAAAGTGTTTAGTGTATATAATGAGTTGTATTTGTAGGGGTTATTATAGCACAATTCTTAACCCCACCCCAGACCTGGCTACAGCCATGGTCCTTGGTTCTTACTGCATTTTTTTTTTTTTTTTTTGTTTCTACTTAGGCTGAGGCTGAAGTGTAGTTACCATTCAAAAACTGTGATAAATGTTCATAAGGGCCAGCAAAGTAAAAAGTGCATTGACACGGCAGATGTAATTATGGCAAGCTAATGTTAAATTGAGTTCCAGCCATCGACCTGGTGTACTGTACAACAGGTCAAGCACGGTGGTGCTGAGCAGGTGCTGCAGTGACAAAACGACTGATCTGCCATTATTCCACCTCGCCATGATGGAACTCTAGAACTTTCCACTAACAATCATGCTCCTGAGCAGCTACAGAAGGCCGGCTAGTGATTTGCCTAAGTGATATTGTCAGTATATTAGCAGTGGATGAAAAGGCAGACGGGAAATCATTGAAGAGCGTGACGTGCAGGACGATGGATGGCTAACGTTAAGTTAGCGTGCTCCTTACTTCGCTGCTTTAAATTACAGCCACCCCTTAAAACAAGCCAGCCAGAACACATATCCATTAGCATAACAGCTTTGCACAAGTCAACACCTGGCAAGGTTTAAATATGCAGACTGTATGATGAATTTCAAGCATGAAGGGTGCTTGCATCCTATTTCAGTATATCATTACCATAAGTGATAGCACTGTAAGGGAAAAATCCATATCGCTAACAGTTAAGGTGATGGAAACAGGCAGGCATGAAGATAGCTTCGAGTGTTTTGACGGAAAGAGGTGCCTAAAATGCAGGAACCTTTTGACTGCACAGATTTTACAATGCTCCTTGAGTCATTTTACCATATGCTGCGGATTATACTAAAATTCACTCTAAAAGACCACAGGGCCTGTCTGCTCTTTTATAAAACCAAAAAGGAAACTTCAACTTTGAGTATTTGAGTATATTTATACACATGCTACAGCAATTTATATCTCAGTTGGACCCTTAATGCTTTTACAACAACAATGTTAGTAATTTTTTATTTATTTATTTTAATTTTTTTCTGTGTTATGACATCTGAGTGTAATGAATTATCGAAAGAAAAAAATGTAGGACGAGGACTGGTTAAATGCTTCAGTTGTTAACAGGATTATAAAATGTGAGCATTGCACTCAAAAATGAAGGCAGATGAATGCGAGCTTGCAAGAGTTTAGGTGGATATAATGATTGTCTATCATTTTCACTGGAAGGTCCAGATACATTTTGAATACATTTTGAAAAATTAAAAAAGGAAACGGATAATCTGTTATAAAGATCTATAATATGTGTTTAAAATAGACTTTACTGTTTTTACTTCAACATACACTCAAAATGAATTTTCTCAGTTTTTTTCCCCCTTTTTGCCTCTTATTTCCAGTCATAATGACCTTCAACAACCCATCAGACAAAACAGTCCATAGTAAAAGAAAGTATGTCAGTATGTACATCAAAAACAGAAGGATCTTGAAAACAGAGAATACTCTACAGAAGTTCAAGGCTGAGGCTTACAGTCATTTCACTGTATTCACGTATTCACTTTCTTTATGAACACACACACACACACACACACACACATTCAAACAGAATAAACCTGTTCCCACATAATGTGCAGTTAATGGAAGAGAACATTCACACAATCCAAACAGACTTCCAGGTCCAAACAGACAGAGAGCTCTCTCGGGGATTGGCACTTCAAATTGTGGCTTGCCGCAAATGGAGAAAATCTCATTGACGGACACTTTAAAACAGGCAATGCACTTTCTGAGCTCCATGTTTACAATGTGAAACGCCTGGGGAGACAGAAGACTGCAGGAAGATAGACTTTTATTCTACAATGCGCCGTTTCCCATGAGATAGCCGTCCACACATTCAAAAGGGTGAGAAGGAGAGCAAAAGAGAGTGAGAGCTTTTGCACACAATGTGTTATTAAATGTGTTGGAGAGCCCACTAGCAAACCAGTGTAGGAGGTACAAGGCGTAAAAAAAGGAGCTCATTCAAATGCTTGATATAAATACGTGGACACTTTTTGAAATGGAACTGCTGATATATATATATTTTTATAGAATGCGTGAAAAGAATGATGCCACGCATGAGGATGCACAAGGCATACATTAGCAAGCTGAGTGAGGAGTACTCGTGCACATATGAGGCGGAGCTGAGATTAGCCAGCGACCGTTTACCACCTAATGCAAAGTTTAATTATAAAGCAGCTCCATTTGTTCCGTGTTCCCTGCTTTGCGTTCCACTCATTAGCCAGGTAGATGAAGGTAAATTAACGGAACAATAAACAGGCACAAACATGCCAGTAAACATCCCTAGCTTGAGCATATTTTAATGGAGTCCCAGGAAGAGTAAAGCAGACAGGAGATGTGCCATTGGAAGCCCTCCAAACAGAGTTTAGTCACCATGGTGATTCCGTAAAGCGCTCTGATCAAGGAGTGTGAATTTTTAAATGAAACCGTGGATGGTCGCAATCAAAAGCTGAGTTTTGCACTGCTCATCACCATATCACCCGGCTAAAATGGGTTTACCGGACACATCTGTTCCAAATAAACCTGGCAGGGTCGTCTTCCTGAAACAGATGTAATGGTGCAACTGTCTTCCAGAGCTAATTGTAGACTAAGAGGATTGGGTGTACTCAGGGCCGCAGCTGCCCAAATGGGTGCCCTAAGCAGAATTGCATTGTTGTGCCCCCTCCCTCAAATATTATGGAAGTGAAAAAAAAAAACTAAAAAAAAAACTACTATAGGGGTCAAAATAGAACTTTCATAAAATATAAAAGTAAATAAATAAATAAATTGTAATTAAATTGTATAATTTACAAATTACAATTATAGCTCTAGACAGTTACTTTTAATAGTTGTCTCAAGCACTCAGAAATCACGCAAAAGAAAGTTAAGCAGTTTTACTATGATAAAACCTTGGTTAATTTTTGTAAGGGTTGTGATGTTCACATGTTTTTGTTGAAAAAAATTATAGAGGCCGTGTCATCTATCGCAAAAAGGTGGCCAAAAATTCAAGATTAAGTGAATATTTTAATTAAATGTTTGGTCAATAGGCCTATTAAACAAGGATTTGATCGTCCTGTAAGTGTAACAGCAGCAATTACCAGGCCTTTGGCTCCCTTTGCAGGCATTTTTTATAATATGTAATGTACATAAATTAATTATTTTGTATTACATTTTGTATTTTAACAGTGTTATTCAATGAAACCATATAATTATTAATTAACCAATCATTATTGCCTCATTGTTTTTATATAATGCATTTAAGTCATTTTAAAGGCTGTTGTTGGCTTAGGTCTGTTTTTATGACCAAAAAAATATATAAATAAATAATAATAATAACAGTAGCTTATAATAATAGCTTAATAGCTACTTCTTTGTAAACTATTAGGCTATTTGAAGTAACAAAACTATGGTTAATTTGTGGTTACCATGGCTACAAGAACCACGATTTTTGGTTTTATTCATAGTAAAACCATGCTAATTTTCATAAGGGAACAGGGAAACTCAGAGAGAATATTAGATGCGTTGGTGGTGGTGAAGTATTAGACATTAAAACATTGTTATGATGAATGTTCCTCAAAGTGATGCACGGCTTCGTCATCAATTTTTTTTTTTTTTTTTTTTTTCGGCACCGGATTGCTGATGTCTTTTCACGGGTAAAGACAAGTTGTCAATCAATTATGATCATTTGCATTCAGCCGCGAACATGAGGTGCGAGCGGTCGCGGACGTGGATGCGGGAATAGCGCATCACGTGTGCTTAGCATGCGTTCACCATAAAATACCGTATTTTTATTTCCGTATATGCACATGTAAATATTAATATAGAACAAAGTATTTTTTGTTTGTTTGTTTGTTTTTTTTAGCAACTGGGATGGTGCCCCCTGTTAGTTGGTGCCCCCTGTGAGTTGGTGCCCTACGCAAACTACGTACTCTGCGTATAAGGAGCGGCGGTACTGGGTGTACTGAGCACAGAGAAGAATGTATGCATGCTGAGAAGCTTGAGGTTAGGCTGGTGAAAACTATAAATTTAATTATAAGCTTTACTAGGGTGATGAGTTATTTGTTTGTTTGTTTGTTTGTTTGATTGATTGATTGTTTTTTTGCATGTACAACATACTGAAACGTGGCTCTACCTATTTTTGAAAAACTCCAAAAACGTACCTATACGTACAGTTCACTGCACTTTTCAACTGCTAAATGCACACTAGTGGGAGTAAAACAACTTTTATTCCTGTTCACAATATCATTACCGTGGGAGATTATCAATTAATCAGCACTTGTTTTCACATGGTTCCTTCCATAATACTATGTTATTACCATTGTAATTTATTTGTTTATTTATTTATTTGTAATTTATTTGTAGATTAATATGTTTGCATCACATAAGTAGCTCCATTTGTATGGCTTTCTAAAGTAGTAAGCTTGCTTGGTAGCTCACCTGGTACAGCATTGTACTTGTGAAATGTGAAGTGCTCAGATACGAGTCCAGTGAAAGAAGAATCACGACAAAAGAGATTAAACACTTGTACAAACAAGAACATTGGATGAGCAAACTCATTTTCTTTTTCTTTTTTTTTTTTTAATTCCAGAATGGAGCGACGTTAAGTTAAACTGTCAGAGGATCCTATGGGATCTTAACACTGCTGCTTGCTTTGTGTCACTCAGCATGCACCATGTGTTTGCTAAGCTGTACAAGTAAATCAGTAATCAACATTGAGCATGTGATACATTGTTTCCTGCTTCTGTAATTCCTGTGCACATTAATTTATACCAACCATAAGCACACTGTATATTTGCTGCTTTGATTCGAGAGTTAAATCACTCTAGGGTTGGCAAATTTAACCGTAATTAGATCAAAACACACTGAGGGGGCAACTACCATGGGAGATCCCATACACCACTACTTTTAAAGGGACTGTGGCTTGTCTAATTTACCAGCTAAGTCTATTGAAAATAGACTTAGCATAATGGCTAATACCTTTAATTGCTGGTATAAGTATTGCTAAAGTGCAGGTTAAAAAAAAGCCAATGTTGACAGTCTGTGGATGTAAAAAAAAAATTCAGACCTTGAAGGTGTATACAGTACAAGTTCCAGCCACTTATATCTCTCAGCCACATCTTTAGAATACAGCTATCCATACAGCTTTCAAGAGCTGTGTTTTTCTCCACCGGCCTCTCCCTCCTTCATTATTAGTATGAAAGGAGTAAACGGCTTGTGGGCGTTAGCACTCCAGGCTAGCATCCGCTCATGCTCGACCAAACAGTCTGATGACAAAAAAACAGACAGCACACGTGTGAAAACTGATGTGCCCCTTACAGGTCTCTGGTTTCAAAATGTGGATGCTGACAGTAATTTATGTGACTAATAAATGCATTGGGAAAAACATCATTTAAAAAATAAAAAATAAATAAATAAAAATAGAGGCAAATATTGAAGTGTGTCGACTTTGTCCACCACAAAATATGCCATTGTGGTTGCTTGAAGAGTTATCCTCCAGATGCATGTATATCACTACAACATTGTGAAGCAAAGATGGGAAAAAAAAGATTAAGAAAATAAAATCACTTTTTCATAAAATAGACTTAGTTTTACTTGTTTTGCCAGCTTTGGCTCATTTGGCATAAACAACATCAGTGGCTCACTTGACACAAACAAAACTTAATTTCTGTGGAAATCACGCTATTCACAGCTGTGTTCAGACTCCCTGTTGTCACCCTATAGTGCTGCTAAGAGGACATGCTACTCATGCTTCAATAAGACGTTACTGATCATTTGGCCACAAATTATTCCTATAAAAGCACATATATTTATATCCAAAGTAATGCATATGAGGAGGAGGTAATTGTTTTTTCTTTTTTTTTTTTAAGAACCAGACTACACTAATACAAATTGGGAGTCAGACAATTAATTATTAGATGAAAATGAAAACTTCTGTAATTATTTACTCCTGTCTGTGGTTATAAATCTATCTGAAGCCAGTGGAACAAAAGTACACATTTTTAAAAAATTGTTTACGCACATCAGCTGTTTACGCACAACACTGTTGTCAATATAGTTTATACTAAAATCGTATCATGTTAAGTAATTTAAGGCTACTCTTCCCCATCCCAAAGATCGGTCATGTTTTTTTTTTTTTTGTTTATTTTTTAACTTTTATGGCATTTTGAATAATGAGGAACTTTTAAAAGGTCCACTAAAGCCAACATCTTTCACAATATCAATCCACATAAGGCAAATACTGTCTAAAGTAGAACTGTCTTACATAAATAATACATTTAAAACTGAACAAAGAAAAATACCTGTTCTTTCTTTTTCCCTTTCAGACTCCCATTCAGTGAGAAAAATTACCCTTGAGCAAATGATCGTTGTTGAGCACAGAGTGAACTTGTGATGCACAGCTACGAAGACATGTATGCATTTTCGATATACTTTTTAAAAGCTTTCTTTACAAGCTTTAGTTTAATACTTAAATAATAGAACGACAAAAGTGATGTGGCTAAACCAAAACCGAAAATATATATAGTTATAACATTCCTTAATATCATCATCAACATTAAAAAATTATCATTAAACATAAAATAACATAAATTAAAAGACCATAAACTGTTTTCTTTCTTTTTCCCACCTTTTTGACAGCAAAGAATAGATTTAACACAAAAAAAGCAAGACCAGGATTCAATACTAACAATGACCTCTCAGTGGAGTTTTGCTTGATTGCTCACAAGTAAACATTTTTTGCTGTTTTGAATCTGAATCATGTTCAAAGAAAATCTGCTGTACCGCAATTTCTGTCCCTTTAGAGATGTGCAATACATTTTGTATACTCTTGGCAAGTCCACAAAAGCAACACAGCCTAATCTTAAATATTCCAGCTTGCCGTAGCTTGCGCTTTGCTTAACCGTCATCCTCTATAATGCTTTCCATACATCAAAAGTGCCCATTGGACATGTTTACTTACGCAGTTTATGCTAATTTAATCTTTCATTCCACTGAAATTCAAAACTATAGCCCCATCTATAACCTTAAAAAAACACAATCAAAATTTATGGCTTGAATCAGCTGGAAAAGCCACCCCTGCTACAGAAAACAAATCAAATGCTACCTTAGCTATAATGACCTTGTGCACTTGTGCATAATTTTGCTTACAATATAGCATTTTATATATAGACAGGCCTTTTTTGCTTCTGTGATGATGGTATCTGCTGTTTTGAATCCAAGTTGCAGACATTGTAATCTAAATTGGGTCAATTCTTGTATTTCTCAAGTTAGAATTTGGAACAGGGATCTGATTGATCAAAAATAGATAGTAAAGTGAATATCTGACAGAGTCACTGCAGACAGATGGCGAGATGCATTGATTTAGATATTATTTATTTCATTTCTTTAACATGCCGACTGGTGCTCGAGGCAATAGCATTGCAATATGCTAACTGTGAGTGAGCTTATAGGCGTCAGAGTTTAGCCGTGTGTGTTTGTTTGCATACAAAAGCAGTCGGACATTTTGCGTGCTGTTTGTCTCTCACTTCGGATGTCCCTGCAATTCATCAGCCTCTCACATCTGCTCACTGTCACCTAGTCATTCATCTCAAAAACACATACACACACAGGCTCACAAAAGCCCCCTATCAAAACACTCTTACACACAATTGTATTGCATCTACATACATTCATTGCACAGCCTACATGTTTTCAGATAAATTCGAAGCCATTTAAATTCTCTAGCACTCCAACTCAAAGCATGAGCCACAATAGGATACAGTAACCACAAAACACAAGTGGATGACTAAGTATGCAAGTCACATACTTGAGCTGAAGTTGAGTTTTATATGCTAATTACTCTATATTACTCCAGTAAAAGTATATTTCACTTCTGTAAAACTACAAAATAACCTGTTTTATGCAATTAAGTATCAAAAGGCAAGTATAGATCATCATCAAAGCTCCATCATACATTCATAACATTATGAAACTGCAACTTGTACTCAATATTTGAAGAGTGTAAATAGCTTTCAGTTCCATACAGCTAACATTGTGCTCAACAGAAGTACTGTTTGTCTATCATTGATTCTTATTATCTACTACCATGATTTAATGAGATGGATGCTTTAAGACTCAGCCCCCCACTCCTCACCGCCTTTCTTTAATTGGATTAGCTAATAGATATAGATGAATGGCAATTCTCATGGATTTCAAGCATCATGAGATACCGGGCTGAAAAACAAGTGGGGTCACAGAAAGGTTGCATGCATACCTCTCAGTGGATATGAACTCAAGCACCGCTGCATGCAGTGCAACCCTCTGCCCAGTATAAAATATGAGTCACTGAATGTTGCCCCGTACACAAAGCGATTTGATGTTTATCTTGCCTGGCCTTCGGATGCAGTTGACATGGGGTATCTGTGCTCTGAATATACAATGGTGGAATAGTTTGTTAGCTGAATGATAATAGATGGTCACCTTGGACTGCAGGAAATGGTCTTGGTTTTTTTTTTGTTTATTTATTTTTTTTATTTATTTATTATTTTATTTTATTTTTTTTTTTTTTTTTGCAGATTTGTATTAACACTGAGATCATTACATTTTCTTAATGCCTGTAATATTGTTGACTAAAGGTAAATATAAATTTAATGTTAAAAATAAAAATATAAAAAAATATAATTAAATATTAAATATTTAAAATATAAACTTAAAATGAAATGAGAAATGTAACTGAATTAAGTTTAAAATGAATAAAATTGAAACTAATAGCTTTGAGCACCCCCATATAGCCAAAATGGCATGATCATAACACCCCGCGAATATTCGACTGTGAGATTGGGAGTCGAATCAGGCTCCTCGAATCGAAGCATCGAATCGTCGACTATTCAGGGACACTCCTAATATATATATATATATATATATATATGAGTAAAATTGAAATATAAAATGAGTAAAATTGAAACTAATAGCTGAAAGCTATAAATATATATATATATATATATATATATATATATATATATATATATATATATTAGGAGTGTCCCCGATTAGTCGACCATTCGATGCTTCGATTCGAGGAGCCTGATTCGACTCCCAATCTCACAGTCGAATATTCGCGGGGTGTTATGATCATGCCATTTTGGCTATATGGGGGTGCTCAATGTCTGATTTCACATCGAACTACCGGTTTTCTCCCAACAAGTTAATATACAGCCTATTAATGATAATGTTGTAAATAAGAATCTTAAAAGAAAGCTTTAAATAAATGTTTTAACGTGCAGAATAAATGCAACCACCCCTATAGATTAAAGTTTCGCTTTCTAATCCGTCACCGACAGAGGAGCATCTTGGCGGCAGGGATTTAAATCTTTAACAAGACTCAAACTGACACAGGCTGAGTGGAAGACTTCGATCAGGTGATTCGGTACAACAAGTGATTTCAAAACGTTTCAGTCGGTTTATTTATATCGTGTATATATTATTTATCTCGTATAAGATGCATTTGGTTGAGTTACGCTACAGTAAAGCGCTTCATTTTAGTACTATATGGTGATTATCTCTTCAGCGCGCGGTGCGAGCAGGACAACAATGCAGAATATTAATAACTATGACTGGTGCTGTCATATACATAACATTATAATGAGAACACTATTATAATAAAACGCTGTGATTTTTTTAGTGTTTAGTTGTGTTTCTGCATGTTATTACGTGAAGAACGCGTCCACAAAAGGAGTTCATTCAGAGCCGCGCAGACGCGTTCATGTGCATTCGGGGCATTTTGTGCAGATAGCCTATAAGTCGTAACGTTATGTTATATAAATAACGAAGCGTATTCTATGTGACATAAATGAGTTAAATCCCACTGATTAAAAACCTGCTATCATATGCTTCATTCTACTGGTCATCTTCAGCGCGCGCAGCTCAAAACAGAAATGCAGAACGTTATAACTACGATCATATAGGCCTACATAACGTTACAATGAGAGCACTATTGTAAAAAAATATTGTGAATTCTTAAGGGTTTTGCTGACGTTTAATGTAAACTATCTTTTAATCAAAACATAAAACATTATTTACCCCGTGTGTATCTGCGAGGCGTCCGTTACACATTTTCTCTGTGTATTTATGACTGTTGAATGTCTGACTTGACTCTTGGTAATGTATTTTCGCCCCGCCCCCAAATATATGATTCGACTATCAGTCGACTATCGGCATGATTCGAAAATTCCGATTCGACTATGAAAATCCTTAGTTTGGGACACCCCTAATATATATATATATATATATATATATATATATATATAGATAGATAGATAGATAGATAGATAGATAGATAGATAGATAACTAATAAAACTGACAAAAGCACAACAAAATTAAAGTCAAATTAAAATGAAATTGAAATGAAAATATAAAAACTAATTCAAATCTTTAATCAATAAAAATATGAAAGTATATAAATAAAGCTAAAATAAAACTGCCCAACATAGACGCAACACATAATACTGTCTGTGTCTTAAATTCAGTATGCTTCACCTTCACTGAAAATCAATACAATGCTGGCATCAAGGAATGGAGCAAACAGAGATGCCCTTTAAATCTGAAGTCTAGGAATGAGGAAGACGCTGTATGGGCTGATAAGTTATTTATGAATGCTTTGAGAGCCTGCTATAATTATCAAACTACAGATCACTTCAAATTAAAGCGAGACTGCTGATCACAAACCAGTTTTGTCTTTTCTCTCCGAAAGATTACGATTTGAATTGTTCTAGACAAAGTTGATCTTTGAACAAAAGCATCCTTGTACTTGAGAGAGAAAGAGCATGTGTTCATTTAAAGTTTGAGATTTTTTTTTTTGCTTCTTTATCAAAGCCTAGCTCCATTGTGTAACACTATTAAGAGCGTTAAATCATCTATTAATTTATAATGAGGTGTGAATTGAGCTTATTTTCTAAGGGGGTGTCTCCCAGTGGGACTACCTTATAGCTCAGTGACTGACAGGTGAGGTGAGTGACAGCTTGACTGTCTTAATTAGTGTGCAGGTGCGGGCAGGCACAGGTGCACCTGTCTCACCCTGCTAAAGCAGACATCATAGCTAAGACTTCAGATCTCATCTGACATCCTGTAAAGCCATGAGGTGTTATGAAAATAAACAACAGTAGCATAATTTGGTATATAAAAAACATAACATATTAGCTTCTCTTTAAATTCATGAATAGGACTTTATTTACCAGGTGAGATTGCATGGGAAGGAGAAAAAAAAAAGACATTTATGTAATATAATTACTTTCTAACAAACTAATATGGAGATATGTGAAGATAATATGGAGAGCTTCTCAGATCTTTCCTCTATAAAAAGCTCCTGAAAATGAATGTAAATTATACTTCGGTGAAGTTATTGGCACTGTGAAAAACTTTTACTCAATTAAAGTGTCTAGATGGACTTAATGAATGAGACATTTTTTTCTTAGAACTTTTTTTTTAAGTCATTATCTTTGTTCTTTATGAAATATATACACATTATTTGGGTCAATTTTGTCTGTAATTTGAATTTGAGTGCTCTGAAAAATGAACAAAAAGAGGAAGATTTTAGATCCTGCTGACTTGCAAAACTGCTTGGTAATTTGGAAGGCTAAATGAAAAAGTGAGGCACAAAAAAAAAAAAAAAAAAACCTTTAACAAGAATGTAATTTTTGCCTTGGTACCGAATACTTGCAATTCTATGGTTCTTAAGTAAAATACAAATTCCGTAACATTACTTAACTCAGTAATGATGAACAATTACTCAAGAATTTACACAACTGAACATGCATCTCCTCTAGACATTTTAAGAACGGTTCTCAACATTGTCTCAAACTGTGCACGATTTGCTAAGATACTGAAGTCTATGATCAAAAAGGTTTACGTTTTCTAAAGACCAAATTATCTTCCCTAGTGAAAAAATAGTATACTTAAGTACAATTTATTCGTATGTACTTTAGTATAACTAAATATATTTGTGGCACACTATAAATTGGTATACTTAAAGTCTGCTAAATTGGAACAACTAATTTTGTACTAAATGCATTTTAGTTGTGCAAAAGCAGTGCTGAAGTTCAACTAAAGTTGTAATAAATATACTTGTTTGTACTAAAGTGGAACTATTCCAAATATACTTAAGTACACTTTAAGTATACTCTTTTATTTAATTTTTGAAATGCAGAATTCATTCAGCATAAAGTTCAAATGTATTTTGGTGACATTACAATTGCAATTCAAATACACTGTAAGAGTGCTGAACATACATTAATATTACACTAATAACAAACTGAGGTCATCCCTTACTTTTAGTGACTTTAAAATGCATTGCAATGGCATTCCAAGTAAACTTGAAGTGTGCTAATGGCACAATTATTGTGTGCTTCAAATGCAATAAATTAACCTTTATAAATAATGGCACAGCGTAAGAAATTGCCTTATACTAACAGCCCCAGCATATCTGTCAACTCAATTATCCAGAGAACATCAGTGGAACATTGGGCGCAGACATTTGAACATTGACTGAAGGAAACACTGCAGACTGGATTCGAACCCAGATCGCCGCCACACAAGTGTATTCGCTTTACCAGATGTGCCACCAAAGCAGACATGTGCTGTGATAAACTGCGGTTACTTTGTAGTCTTTCTATAGTGTTACAAATACAACTATAAGTAAACAGTTTTTTTTCCCCATCAATGACAGTACAAATTATATCGACTTAAAGATTGTGAATTGCCGAAAAGTCTTAATATAGGCAGTGCGTGGAAATAAACCTGAAACAACCTGTAGAACACGAAAGTGCGTTAAACTTGAAGCTGTTAAAGTCAGCGGACAAAACATTAAATATCCTATAAACCGGAATTATTCTTGTTCACGCACTAAAACACAGACAATTCCGTTAGTTGGTGGAAGAATGTGAACGTACTGGTTATGTTTCAGTGCATGCAGAAGGAATAAACCCATCCATAACATCTCTGAATAAATAAGCTTTCCATTGATGTATGGTTTATTAGGATAGGACAATATTCGGCTGAGATACAACTATTTGAAAATCTGGAATCTGAGGGTGCAAAAAAATCAAAATACTGAGAAAATCGCCTTTAAAGTTGTCCAAATGAAGTCCTTAGCAATGCATATTACTAATCAAAATTAAGTTTATATATAGGACATTTACAAAATATCTTCATGGAACATGATCTTTACTTAATATCCTAAAGATTTTTGGCATAAAAGAAAAATTGATCATTTTGACCCACACAATGTATTTTTGGCTATTGCTACAAATATACCTGTGCTACTTAAGACTGCTTTTTTTTTTTTTTTTTTTTGGTCGAGGGTCACATATGTGTGTAAAGCTGCTTTGTAACAATGCAAAATTGTGAAAAGCACTATTTGAAGTGTAGTTAAATTATTGAAAAGGTTCATAACTATATAATGTACTGCATCATTAGAAATCATTATTATAATTTTTTGCAACTCAAAACATTTATTTTTATCTGTACTATTTTTATACTCAACAAGAAGAACTTAAATACAGTGTGCTGTATTGTACATGTACTCATAACAGGTCAACAGAGGATTCAACTAAAATAAATTACTGAAGGATTACTTCAATATTTAACAAATTAAATAGTTTTATTTGCAAATCCCCCATTGTTACATTTGCGCTGTAGGCAAAAGTTGTGTTTGGAAACTCTGCGCTTACAGCACCTCTTAGCAGAAACAAACTGGACGTTTCAATTCACACCTCACATTTTCTTTGGTTTACCCAAAAAGAAAGTATCATCTTAAAAAAAAAAAAAAAAAATACACAGCATCATCTTAAAATAATTTCATCATTCTCAGATTTAAAATTCATGGTGAGACTTGTGTCTTTAGCTGCAATGAGTTTCTAGACTCTAAAGGTTTCTTCTGAAAAATGTACCAAATCTGCAAAACAGATTCCCAATACTGTGCACTCTTCCGAGTTCAGATGTTTAGCAAAAGTACAGCAAAACCCATTGTTTGTGAACTTCAGAGCTCAGGAAAGTATAAGGTGAGGAGAGACTGACTTATCAAGCCCCCTTCACTGAACATAGTGTATAATGTTAAAATCAAATTATTAAACTATTTAAGACACTTTTAAGGGTGAAGGAACAAACAAATATCAATACACAGAATGTGAAATTGTCTCTTTGTCTTAGGTGAGAACTCATACAGTGGCCTTGTTTACTTAAATGATATGACAGCATACAATACAAACAATCCCCACAGACATACATTATATAGCTTTCATAAAGCTACAGGATCATAAGATGAGTTGATTCATTCATCTCTTATTGACACTAATTGTTGGGCTGAGTGAGCATGGACATGCCATTGGGTTTATGAAGTGGCGTCCTCTTTCAAAGGTTTCGTCCAGTTAGTTTATATGGGTATGTATGTCTGAAAATCACTTTTAACACGTTTCAAACATGTTGTAGATGGAATTAAGAACCTAGCCAGTGTACATTCTTAAAGATGAATATATATATTTCATCCTTCCCCAAATGCATTTGTAAAAAGTACAGTATTTTACAAATGAATTGGAAGTGCACTAAGTTTGTGCTTGATGAAAGCATGAAATAAATACATTTAGAATGTATTTTCAGTTCATATAGACATGTCAATCTATTTTTAGTATACTTATCATGAAATAAATATTTTAAATACAATTAAGAATATTTATTTTTCACTAGGGTTAGCAATGAGATCCACATTCATGTCAACAAATGTCTCATCTGACACCAACGTTCATACGTGAGTGAAATCTAACAACCATACCGCCATTAAATCTCCCAAACTACAAAAGAGAAACCTCTGAACAACAATACTTTTCTTGTATAGTTGTGAAAAAGATTTAAGTGATGCCAGAAACTGCTCTTTTTTTATATTCGTGTATGACACGCATTTTGAGATTGTTGCCTTGCTGGGGCCGCTTGTTTACTTGAGTGCCACATTCATCTTTGCTCAATTTTTTTTCTCTCTATGTGATCATTTCTGCTTGTGTAGTTATGCTCCATATGGGATGCCCGATTGGTGCTCTCTTTGTTCAAGCTCACAATTGAACAGCAGTAATCTGACTACAGGCATCTGTTAAAGCCACCACTTACTGTCCCTACTCACCTGCTGCTGCTGCTGCTGCTGCTACTGCTGCTGATGTGCGCATACAACTCTGT
Organism: Spinibarbus caldwelli; assembly: GCA_039654775.1. NCBI lineage: Eukaryota > Metazoa > Chordata > Actinopteri > Cypriniformes > Cyprinidae > Spinibarbus > Spinibarbus caldwelli. The sequence goes on along the minus strand of CM077246.1, from coordinate 14,128,731 downwards.
GTGTGTGTGTGTATGTTGTCAGATGAATTTGCATTTGAAAGAGCTTCGATGTTATCATCCATGCAGATTCTCAAGGAAATTGGCCATCATCAGTGGGTCTTGTTGCTCTCACTGTGGAGAGCACGAGGATGGAGTGTGCACGTGTACACACATACAAACATATACAACGAGGGGCATCTCTGGGTGAGCGCTTCCAAATCAATGGGATATCAGTTCAAATCCTTTCATCATGTGCAATCAATTAACTTCCTTCCACAACAGGCCAAACACATCCACACAACTTATCCTGTCTCCAAATAAACGATAAGTCAATTGCTGACACACTTCCTCTTTTGAAACATGCAAGGCTCCAGAAATAAAAGCAAGGATACATTTCAGCTCTGTTAGGCAGTACCTTTTAAACTGTATTTTTTGAACGGATATTCCTCACACGTTTAATTTAAGTATTTCTATAAAAAGATACACCAGACATTTAGAAATATGTTTTAGTCAAGCTGTTACATGATGGCAAGACCAAAAGAATAATGTAGATAAAGGGCTGAAGTTGTTGAGGAACTGACAATTAGCTTACACAAACATGTCAGCTTTTGATATTATCATGCCTGTTCCTCTGATTCTATTGAAAATGAGTGAAACCAACTAATTACAAACTAATATGCCACAGAAAAATATAAACCATCAGTAATACTAATTAGTAATACTAAAACTTTTAACTGCCAGAGAGGATTTCGAGGGAAATCTGTCAAGTTTGCATTACATAAAAACTCAAGTACATGTTCAACAAATGTAAGATGTCATGTCATAATTCAGCACTGGTCTGATAAGGCAAATGACAATTTCATCAACTAGGTCATTCTTACTGTTGAGCAGTGGTGGAGGTAACGAATTACAACTACTCACTTTACTGTAATTAAGTAGTTTTTTTTGGGGGTACTTGTACTTTTTTGAGTATATTTTTAAAGCTGTACTTGTACTTAAGTACAAATTTAGCAAAATAATCTACTTCGTTATTTTTAAATCATAGTTAATTACTGAGTACGCTGCCCACAATTTGAATTGATATTCAAACCTTTGACGAAACTTCAGAAGCCAATAAAGATATCCGATCGTAAAGGGACCAATAAAAGCCCTGATATCTGAACCCGCTGCAGCAGTGAAGAGCTGATGGGACAGTGAGGGAGCTCAGTGTAATTTATGGACTCAAAGTCTGGAGAAACAAACTACATGGTAGTGTTATCTTAAATATCTATATTTTGATACCGATACTGAAATATCTGACACGGTTCCATTACTCATTCTCCACAGTATCGACCTGTATATACACCGATACATGCTGCGTCTCTTTCCTCTCTGACGGTGAGTTTGACACACATCTGCCTCCTGTCTGAATATCCGCGCGGGATTGCAGGTATTCCGCACAGTTTTAATAATTCCCGCGCAATTGTGGCAAGCGCTTTATTGTAACATGAGAACACAGTCATATAATCTCAGAAAACTGGATGCAAGCTCTCAAATAGGCCTAATGAACTGCTTGTCCTCTCACTCCGATATTGCTTGTGCGCACTCAGACTGTGTGCAATCGCGATCTCTCCATGCTTTTAAAGTAGAAATGATTTCTTTTTACTCCTGGATTAAATTTTGTGAAAGATTATCAACCATTCAGAATAGATCCACGCCTGACCGATGAAAATGCTACTGGAAATGTTATTGGCTGTAAGTGAAATGCACCAGAAAGTCTTTCAACAATCAAAGAATCTTTAATTTCTTTACAATGTAAGTTTATGCTACAAATGTTTTGGAATGGGATATTTGATTTGTACATATAAATATCCTAGTCTGCCTAACTGCATCACTACAGGGTACAGACATTACAGGTCAAAGCCATCCATTTATCTAAATAAACAACATAAATGGCTCTTAAATCACTGCTTAAAAAAAAATCAGTGTTGTCATATTTCGAATACCTCAACTAAATTGAGGTCATTTGTTTTATAATTTTATTACTGACTGTGTAGGCCTACTTATCTTTTTTTTTTTTTTTTTTGTAAATTCAGTTCAGTTTGAAATCAAATTTGAAATCAAGCTTCCGTGTGCTGAAAGCTTTTGCAACAAAGCTACCATATTTTAAAGACACAAATCCACAGAATTGGGGAGGGTCGTATTGTCTGCCGTCATAACCTTTAATCAAAAACTGAAAATTTGCTTCTGCTCGGGAATGGCGTTCTCGCTCTGATGACGTCAGTTTGACAGCTTGGGGAGAATCCACTTGTTAAGTCATGATGTAAGGATTACTATTTCTGGGTCCATGCCTCTACTCATTTCATTTGAGAATGCTATCTCAACAGCCATTTATGAGCACTATTTAATTAATATTACATATTTAAGCTAAGCATTTAAAAAATTTGCTGTGCACACTACAGTCTCTGTGCTCACAGTGTCTCAGATACTAATATTTTAGCTGAAACTCTCTGGCCATCTGGGATTTCAGTATGGAGATAAAGGTTAGGGTTATAATTTTTCAGTATTACATGACATCGTGGGTGTATATTAGCACAGTTTGTTGTTTTCTTGGGGCGTCTGGCAGAGCGTTAGGACCCAGAAGCTCCACTCCTATCCAACCGTGAATCTGCTAAGAGCAAGAGGTGGAGAGGAGGTGTGCCACAATAAAACCCCTCCCTTTATTCAATATTCTGCTTCAATTGAAAATGCATTACAGCACTGAAGTCAGTTGCAACTTCCGGTTCATGAGGACCGTAATATTGATATTTTTCAAGGTATTGAAGTTAGAAATAACTGTATCATGACCACTAATTCCCGTACTTTGCTAATAAGTTAAAAGTGGGTTTTGTTCAAAGCAGCTATTATCCACATAGATCTTTGCTATGAATGAATACGAAAATCATTAAATATCGCCGGCCAAAAAGTAACTAGTAACTAGTACTCTAAGTAGTTTTTGAGAAGAGTAATTTGTACTTTTACTTAAGCACTGTTTTGACACCAGTATTTTTACTTGTAATTGAGTATTATTTCAGCAATGTAACAGTACTTGTACTTAAGTATAAATTTTCAGTACTCTTTCCACCACTGCTGTTGAGCTCTGATTTCATAAACGTAATCTGTTTTTCTGTTGAAACAGCCTATCTGCAGTTATGCCAATTGAATTATGAATTTAGCCTACCTAGCTGGCCTCACATGATGCGTTTAGCATATTTTTCATTTACTCTTCACACATGCATACAGACATGCGCACACACAGACACGCATGCTCCAACTTCAACTCATAAGAAATTAATGAGGGAAAAGAGAGGAGAACTAAGGAGCCAGGGTAGATTTACAGAATGTCGGTAAATTGGGAGAAATTCTCCTCAGCCTGGCTTCAGACGAAACCATTACAGTAATACCGTTAACCTTGACCCCACTGTCCCATCTCTGAGATCTGCCTGTTCGTCCAAGCACGGATGATTGACAGCTGTTCATAGCCAGACCCGTCGAAGACGAGCCTGCGGGCCCTTGCTGTGTTCAAGGAGACGTAGCACAAAATGACAAAGACTTTGAAAAGATGTTTCAAAATACAGTGTTTTCAGTTTGTATGCTCAGCAAAAGTTGTACACAGAGACAAAGAGTCTCTCTCTCACTCACTCAAAAAAAGAAAAGGAAAAAAAAAAAGATTTGAAATAGAATTATTTATGGTCTGCCGCACTAAGTAAAAATCAATCCTCTATTTTAGAAATAGGATACGCAGATGAATTAAAGCTTAATGAGGTTTTCCGGGCAAAGCCTGAATCGCTCTATATGGGTCCAACACACACACAATGGAATTCAAAAGTATGTTCAGCATAAATCTCTCGTCATGTGTCTCTCAAGTGACGCCTATCAATAAGACACCTCTTGCAAATGGAAAGATTTATCACATACTGTACTGCAAATGTTGTGATCATAGAAAGCATTTGTTGATTGTGCTTTAGATTACCAGTCATTTTTTTGTGAGTCTGGTTTTGCTAGTTTACTACAGGATTTAAAACACACACACACACACACACACACACACACAGGAATCAGATAAACTTCTTGCTCTGATTCTCTATTATTGATCAGCCAGCCTCCAGCTCATACACTTGGCCATAAACAAATCACTGTTGTGTCATAAAGGATTATGGATTTTTACATTAGTTTATTTAAGTCAGTGACGATGATTATAATAAATGTCAGACTCCAAGATAATCTATTTTTAATTAGGATGAAATTGAAAATGTTTGGAAGGCATATATTGTGTTCTATGAAGTTTAAGTTGTCATTAAATTACACAGCAAATGAGAGTGGTTTAGTGGTTCAGCCTTGGTTTTAGTCTTTTATCTTTGCTACAGAGCAAGTGTGTGTGTGTGTGAGAGAGAAAGAGAGAGAGAGGGAGAGATTGAGAGACGGGGAGAGAGAGAGAGAGAGAGAGAGAGAGAGAGAGAGAGAAATGTTTTTTTTAATGAATGTATCACATTTTGTTCTTACTATTGAATTTTCAGTGCACAAATTACCTCTGAAAAGTGCAGTGGAAATCTACTTTAATAAATATTATTAGTTTGATGATGATGATGTTTATAATTATTATTATTATTATTATTATTATTAAATAATAGTGCAATTTCAATAATTAAAATCGTTCTTTAAAAAAAAAAAATACAAATTAATAAATCCTGGCATGTTCAAGTTCTCTTACACAAAACACCAAATGACCATAGGAGTTTTCTCCTATGATCATTTGTAACTGCATTTTTGTCTAATTGTCTTTTTCAACTACAGTGTAAAGTCTGAAATCAACAAATATAAGATATCAGAAAATCACAATATTCTAGAATTGATCAATATAGCTGGAGAGAAATCCATCATAGGTTCCTCATCAAAGGCTGTAATTTATCAGCCTGTCCAACATGCATATACACTTTAAAGGGGAAAGAGAGATGGTGGTATATGTTTTTTTCTGCATCATAAATGCTCTTCCCAGCTCTCATATAAGAAATCCAGAATGTGTCTTTAATGTGAACAAATGTAACCGCTTAAGAAGAGATGTCTAAACACATTCATTCTCAGCTTCATACATACAAACACATGCACAATGAAAGCATACACTCTCTCAGTTCTGAATAAGGAGAGGTGAAAAAATAGCACCTCATGCCTTAAGGTGTGCAAAACATCTTCTATACACATTGTTAAAGGCCTTCCTTGACATCACACTTTCTTTGGCTTGTGTGACTGAATGTGTGAAAAATTTGTGTAGAATCTAACATTAAAAATAACAACTTGCTCCTTTGGTTTTTGGCTCAAATTAATGTGTCTGTGTGTGTCTACAGTACATATGTTTAGTGCTCAAGTATGAAATTGCAAAATTTATGATCAGCATCAAAAGCGCTTTCTTTTTTCTTATCAGTGTTTAACAGATTGTTAACAGCACAAACAACAATGCCAATCTTCAGAAACCCAATAACACATGCACACACACACACACATGCAAACAGTGTCTACATAATCACAAAAGAGGCCAATAACAGTGGGAAAGGTGTTGCACAACATTTCTTCAGAATGCCTTGAGAATGATTTGATAAGATGTCCTGAGTAACAAATTCAGTGAGGTGTGATGAAGAGCAAGCCAAATGCATCAAGGTTACGCAACAACAAACTGAATGAATTAAATCATTTTAATTCAATAATTTAGCTAGAATACAACCAGAATACAACCAGAACCAGATTTAGAATCACAACTACAACCAAAACCAGAACAAGAATCAAATATAAAATGACTAGGGCAACTCCCCAAATTTTCAGTATAATCTACAACACGGACTAAGGACAATAGTAATTGACAAATAATAGGAAACAATGAAATGTAAGAAAAGATTCTTCAGAAAAAGAGACATGAATAGATTGTAATTCCAAAATAAAAGACATGAAACACAAATACAAGAAATGCCAACAAAACCATTACACCCTGCAGCAATCATATGCTTTAGTAATAATTCTGAGTAAAACCAATAATCCAGTTTTAAAACTGATTAAAGTAAACCCTTTTTTCCCCTTTTTCACTCTTTTTGAAAGTACAGGGGAGGAGTGGTCAGCCATGATCGAAAGCAAAGCAGAAGTAAATGAGGCTCACAATGGCTCAGGCCATGGGAGCTTGTTCAATCAGGGTCCTGGGGCAGAGACTGATTGAACGAGCTCCCAGGGTCAGAGGAAGGGTCTAACACTGTGCAACCCTCTAGCACTGAGTTTATTTAGGGGTCTCATTAAATAGAATTTGTGTTTGGGGGTGATGTTTAAGGTTAAGGATTTGTTATGTGGAATAATTAATAATGTTACTGCTAGCTAACAGCTGGGTCATCAAATATAACACTGGTTCAAAGTAACTGGTGAATATTTTAAGCATATATGTATTTATTGGTTATAATATTTATCAAGAAAAGGATATCCTCTAGCGGTTGAGGCGTAATCCTGTAAGTTATTTGGGGAGGTCCATTACTTTGGTAATATACGTGACTTATATTTAGCTTCTGAACGGGGATGAATATGGTGATTTAAGGCTTACCGGTGTATCCATAGTTAAAGGTGACCATTTTATCAGCGTGAATGTCACTAGTAACATCAAAACTTGCCCCTTCAAAAAGAAAAGACACAACATTAAGAAAAATAATAATAATAAAAAGGCAAATTGTAATAATAATATCGACAGCTCAATAATCTCACCCACTGAATGCTATCTCTGGGTCGGTTTAAATCCTTTGAAGGCTGGGAGTTGTTGCCGACTTCTCTGAAAAGCAAATACAATCCGATGTTGATACGAGTTTTATTACTAATTCTGTAACCTGTAATCTTTTTTTGCTTGTAAACTTGAAATTTGTTTGTTTTAATAATTAAGTCCTCATATAGTTCCCTTTTTGAATGATTCAATGTTTTAATAATGTTGCTCATCAGTTATTGCTAACCTGTCAGACCTCATACCTCCCACAGCACCATACACGTGCTTATTTGCGATGTGACATCACCACACAAATACGAACATAAAACTGACTTTTCTGTAATGTACTATAAAGGAGCTAAGAAAGAGCTAAGTCTTGGAATTATAATATATGAGTCAAATATCACAAACAGATTACCATATGCTATTGTTTTCCAGCAAAAATGGCTATAAATCCTATAGCCAATTTTGTGGGTAAACAATAGCATATGGTGATCTATTTAATTTACTACTTGATTAATATATATATATATATATATATATATATATATATATATATATATATATATATATATATATATATATATAACAACTTTTTTTTTTTTTGGTAATGTTTTCAGAAAATTGCCAGGTATGTTTACACATACGAGGAAGTACAAACAGAATGACAGTGACAAGACAAGACACAGGTACTAAAAAGAATAAAAATAGAATAAGTAAATAGGGAATAACAATTTACAAAAATATTTATTTTTATGGAAAGTATATATTTGCTGTTAAACAAGAAATTGCTCAAAATTGCCAGTGAAAATATGGACATGGCCAGTACAAATCTTACCCTGATCTAGTCCCGGTGTTTATTTTGATTATTGTCCATTTAAGCAGATAAGCGATCAAAAATGAGCTCCATCTGCAACAGCAGTGTCCATTATCTTGGCTAAAGACACATGATATCAGACAATCAGTTAGGGGTGGTGTTTGATTGATTTTTACTCGCTACGTCTGTTATCTAAAGGTCACTCATTTTTTTTTTTTTTTTTCCACTGCCACTGAGATTCTGCCTTTTCTCTTTTATTAACAGTGAACTGCTCACCCCTTGTCGTACCAACCTCCTCGACTGCGGACCTCTCTGCCTTTATCGGCGCCAAATCCAACACTTCATCCACGGGTGAACGCCAAGCAATAACGGCAGGGGGATATAACAGCGTAATCAAATACTGTGCGCCGAGCGATCTGCCTCCTGTAACCCCGATGATTCCTTAATTTATTAGAACGGAGCTAAAGTGAAGGCAAGCCGAGAGCTGGAGAAGCCTCGAGAGACATGCAGGGCGTTATAGTGTTTTATTGCTTCGAGTTACCTTTGAAAAGCCCCTCATCCTTTTGCACTTAAAGTATAAAAGGCAACTATTTCAAAGGAAAACCATCTCTTTCTTTTTTTTGACTTCATGGTGCCGCTGTTGTGCTGTTGTGGCCTGATTCAGCAGGTTTTGTACTTTGTGAATCGAAGAATGAGACCTGCGTGCTGCATGGAATGTATTAAAAAAAAGAAAGAAAGTGAGGTTCCAAATCTGTTTAGAGGTACACACAGGCCCACAAGTTTGCACGCTTATGGGATTAAACATGTAATATAGGACCCTGGGTATTGCATTTAAGATATTGAGTTGTGCTTTTGGGCAGCAGATTGCACAAGGAACATAAAAACAGCCAATGATCTCAGCAATGTCCTCATGTACTTTTATGCCTTCCCAGTGTCTTTTAGACTTGGTGTCAATTTTAAGATGAAAGGAGTGACAGATCTTCTCAATCACATAAATGCTTCCTTGAATTCCTACACATATGTGTAGCTTCTCCAAATACACCACGGCCTTAAGTGTGTTCTGCGTTGCCTGTTGGTCTTTATTTGGGTGTAGACTTTGAATGCCCTGCTCCATACATCATGTAGACCCTAGAGGGAGAGTTATTGAGTGGGTGTAATGACCAAACTCTGGATAATATCACCGCTAATTAGGTTTACTGTTAGTCTCGGGCCCAGAGCACCTTATGGGTCAGGGTCAGACTGGTCCTGAGAGAGGGAGAAAAAGGGAGAGAGACTAACGGGAGACTTGAATAATAAATTATTTAGCTGAGTCTGAGCATCTTCAGGAGCTCCTGTTGTACTGATTGTGCCGGTGTGCATAGCAAAACCACAACAATAAGTCTTACTTAGGTGGGAAAAGAGCCTCCATTCGTCCTTTTGCATCTGGTCCGGTCTAGGCTCGGTCTCAGAGGGCATGCCCACGGACTGCCCACATTGGCTTCTCAGATGTTTACAGTACTGCACACGAAAGCAATTCTGCATCGAAACTGGCAAAATCTAATCCAATTGGCTGGTCATACTGGCTGGTGTTATGGGAGTATGCATTTTTTTGTTCTTCCTGGCTGCAAAAGGATCTTTCTCCATCGATGGCCATTCAAAATTAGTCATGTATTTATTTATTTGCAAACATTTTATTTTACAAATAGTTCATTATACTGTAGTAGATGTTTTACCAGATTATTTTGCGAACAACATTTTATATATTTGCTTATATTTTATTATACTATAGGTGATGGTATAACCAGATTTATTTATTTGCAAACAATTCTTGTACATGTGTTTCATTATGCTACAGTAGATGTTTTACCAGATGATGTTTGTTTATGTATGTATTTATTTATTTTGTAAACAACATTTTCTAGTGCTAATATTTTTCACTATACTAAGGTTCATGTTTTACCGGATATTTTTTAATTGCAAATAGTGTTTTATAGTGTTAATATTCCCTATACTATTATATATGTTTTGCCAGATGTTTTAGTATTATCAGGTTTGTGACATCGTCATGTCTTTTGAAATTTTATTTGAGACAAATAAACTAGTCTACCTCAGAAAACAATCCAGAATATGTCCGTGGAATAATGTGTATTTATTAAGTTTGGAGTAGTTTTGCAGCGACTGCTGCACCATTATTTGAATTCTTTTTTTTTTTTACACACTGGTTTATTATTGTGGCATCTTCTATTTCAGATTAACAAGCCCCTAAATTGAAACAAAATTAACTGTTGTTTGCCACTGGATATGTCTTAGACAGTGTTTTCCTGTCTAAGTGGGCGGTTCTCTGCCATTATAAGCTGCATTGTGGACCTCATGCCATCAGTCAAAAATCTAGTTATGCAAGACTAGTTTCAGTTTGAACTTTTTCAAGGTTACAGGCAAATGGTTACGCAAACTGTGTAAAAACCCATCCATTAAGTTGCATATACAACCGGTTTGACTGCACACCCCACGTGAGATTTATCCCAATGACAGTCACAGGATTTTATATGACTCACAAAGCACAGATGGTATGATGATAGCTTTTGTTTATTGGCTATATAAAAGCAGCTACCCAAGTCTGCTAATGTGGATTTAATCCAGAGCGAACGCTAGTGCGTAAACCGTTTCATATATTTTTGTCGGCCGAGGTGTAATATAACCCGCTCTCACACTCTCTGCATTACTAGAGAACGACATTTTACTCAGATTGCTTCCAATTAATTGTTTCAGAAGTTGCAGTAATATAAGCAATTAAATGAGAGCATTTGAGGAGAGCACTCTCACAGAGACTGGAGGAGAGCTTAATTACTCTGACTCTTTTGATCAGATGCTCATAGAAAACATCTCTCTTGCTTACTTTCTCTGAATTCCAGTCTTGTTATGCGGCAATGAAAAGCAGTTTTCTGAGTGTTGGAAGCCGCTAAATCAATGTGAAATGTTAATAATCTTCATTTATTTGGCAGATATGAAATATTAATTCTTATTACAAACAAGTAGAAAATCAAATGAGCTGGTCAGTGAAATACCTCATTCTCTGGCCTCCACTGTTTTTCTAGCCATCTCTCTCTTCGACAAACAAACAAGCGTACAAAAGGTCTCAGACACTAGTTCTTTGTTGTTTACCTGCCCATTTTCATTCAGCTGAGGGGCTTGAGTTTGTGTGTGTGTGTGTGTGTGTGTGTTTATGTCTGAATGTGGGTCACTGGCATTCTCAGGCTCTCACCCTCCCCCCTGTTTACATCACATTAGGTCACTGCATTCTTTCTTTTTCCCTCGTTTGGTTTGAGTGTGACAGACATAATAGAGCTGGAACAATTCAATAATGGATGGAACGGTCACTGTTTTACTTCATGACAGAAACAGAGTGAATGTCAACCTTTTGCTTGAAGTGACAATATCTTTGTCTGTCATATATTTTGATGAACAGACAGAAGAGACGATGTGATGACTCATTTGACTGTTTTTCCTAACCTTTAGTGCTGCCTCTAGGGTATTTTTTATCAAGATATTGATATCTGAATAAATACTTTTATCACAATATCGATTAAGGTGCAATTGAAGTGCTTATCGACTGTTTTTAAGTGAGACATTTGTATCAAACTAATTTTCCTGAGACATTATGTTCTCACAAACCCATACATAAGTGCTGTGAGACTCAGCTTCAGAATCTTGGGTGCACTTAAACCCATTGTCTTGTGGATCGTGAACCGTGAAGTACTTCCTTCAAGGTAAGGAAACAGCATGGTCTGCAAATTGCCATCTTTGGCAGCTTCCACAGGTATGTCATGGACGGTCAAGAATAATGCCTGTCATCTATTTCATATATTCCCTTCTCTTCTTCCCAGGATGGTTTAAGAACATTTCAAGCAGAACAGCTACTTTAACCTTTTTTATTTGTCAACTTCTCATCAAAAAAAATAAAATAAAATATTCAATGTTGTTTATATTTTAAATCCAAGATGGCGCTCTCCCCACTGTATGTTTTTGCAAGTATACATGTGAAAAGTCATATTTTCCCATTTCAAATTTCACAGTTTCAACACATTTCCCTCTTTCGCAGATAGATAAATGATGGGCAGATATTCGTTACACACTTGATCCGTTTCCATGCCTTTTGCTTTATTAACGATTTTTTAAAATAAAACAATCTCTCTCACGCCCAGAAATAAAATGCACAGATAACTCACTTTAATTAGTACTGTCATGCCACACCATCCGTCACAGACTCTTAACGGGGGTCTAATTTTAAACTTTATCGCCACAGAAACCAACGGGAGTGATGAATATGCGGGTAAAATAATTTTATGTTTCGTCTCTATTACTTTTGTCCCTGTTGAAAGTGAAACATGTATTAATCTGGCAATTATGATTTCATTAAAATCTATAAATGGCCAAGCATTAACAGTAGATAAATTAGCTCATTTGTTTCAGCCCCAGAGCATAGGGAACATTAGGGCACGCCCTTTCTGTTCCACAGACTGTTCATGTGGGCATATATATGTGCAATCGTGCACTTTGCCAACCCTAAGACCATACAATAAAATCTAAATACTGTTTGGTGTTTGAGAAAGTAGGCCTACTGAAGGTTGTGGCAAAATGGCCATTTTCTGATTTCCGTGTCACTTTAGAGGATTTTTTTTTTCACTCCAGAGTCACTTGATCATGTTATTTCAGTCTAAAGTTGTATTTATGATACATGTGCATGTATAATAAGTATAATATAAATGATATTAGCTGTGTGTTTATGTCCCACACACACACCTACCCCTAGACGTTATCAGTTTACTCCATCATATTGAACCAAATCCATCTTGGCGCCACTTACTTCTCGGAATCACCAATACATCAGCAAAAAGGAGCATGCGTACACCACAAACAGACACACACGATATACACACAAATAGAAAAAGAGCGCACACACACTCTCTCACCCACACACACACTGGAGACATCCAGCTGCCACCACAGACCTCAAAACAAACCTCAGGATTAATATTTAACAATCCTCTCCCTCTTCTCTGACCACTGCATACCAGAAATACACACACATACATACACGCACTTCAGCTTCTGAGATGCGTATATATTAAGACATACGGAAAAAGTGCTTATCTTGATACTTGAGAGATCAAAGTTGAGGAAAAGACAGCAAATCAGACAAATGCTACATATGCGATTTGACATCAAAACTAATTTTGTTGTTGCGCTCAGTGTGCATGACCATGACAGGCTGTGATGTCTATGTTTAAAAAAAAAAAAAAAAAAAAAAAAAAACCTTAAATACGTACATGCATTCATACGTGAACATACAGAGATGATGACAGATTGTCTGTCCAATAAGCTGTCAGTAACTATCACCATGTCTCATATAACTGGCTTCTGTGCGACATTTAAATGTGTTAGTGTGTGTTTGCTTGTGTGTGTGTGTAAATAGGCTGACAAGGCTGAGGGAGTGTGTTTCACACCTTCAGTAGCTCTGTCAGATCCATCTGCTCAAAGACCAGCTTATCATGCTCTTGACATTAAACACACACACACACATTTGTTTTTGTGGTTTACGGGGACTCTCCATAGGCGTAATGGTTTTTATACTGTACAAACTGTATGTGCTATTGCCCTACACCAACCCTACACCTAAACTTAGCCCTCACAGGAGACTTTCTGCATTTTTAGATTTTCAAAAAAAACACCATTTAGTATGTTTTTTAAGCCTTTTGAATTACGGGGACATAGGCAGTGTCCTCATAAACCACCTTCAATTTGTAATACCTCTGTCATACCCATGTCATTATACAAATTTTGTCCCCGTAAACCACAAAAACCAGCACACACACACACACACACACACACACACACAAACAATGATTTGTAATATTATCTTTCTTAGATCAATTCAGTCCCTAGACCATAAGCCTGTATCTTGTCTCACATCCTGTCAGCATGGGTTCCGTTGTTTCACCTGGACATTGTCTAATTGCATCGTATTCTGGTAAAGTTATGTTTTCTTACTACGCTCAGTAACAACCTACTGTAAATACCGCCTAATATTCAGCTGCACAAAGTATCAGTTTTTCTAGTGTCCTTTTCATAATTAGCAAAAGCTTATGGTTTTCACAGTCAAGTTAGTTGTTCTTTTTCAGTAATTTGTGTCTGGTTTTAAATATGTTAAATAATGAGATTTGAAACAGACTTTCAATGAATAATGTCCTTAAGGGGGGGGGTCTAATGCAATTTCATGCATGCTGAGTTATTTACACTATTAAAGAGTTGGATTCTCATGCTAAACATGGCCAAAGTTTAAAAAAGCGATTTGGAGGTATAACAGAGTATTTCTGTGCCGAATACACACTTCCGGGTTTCTTACAACTTTCGGAAAGTTTTTTTTTTTTTTAGTCGATCGTGTCTCTTCATGACGTAATGAAGGGTGCAACTCCTTATATGGCCATTTCTCCCGGAAGAACGCGCCCGCGCACACGTAGACCAGAGGGAGAGCCGGAGCGCGCCCATCAACGCTTCATTCGGCAGTGCTGAACGGGACTCGCTCCAAAGAAGTGTGTTTTTGGTTGTAGGGGAAAGATAACTTTGTTCAGCTTCCCAAAGAAACCAGCGTTACGTGAACAGTGGATGCAGTTTGTTTTTCAGGCAGCAACGGAGTTTTGCAAGTGTGTTTGTTGACAAACGTCTTAGAAACAAGGCCCAGTTCAACGCTGGATTTGCACATGGTTTGATACTGAAAGACGGAGCGGGCCCAGTTATAAAAGGTCCCGGTCATGATTCGGAACTGCAGACGGTGAGTGAAACGGCATCAAATGTCTCTGTTCTGTTGGCAATCGGCGCTTAAGTGCTCGTCACTCTTTAGCTCCGCCCACGGCGCGCCTCGAGGAGCTCGGCTGTTTTCGGAGAGAATCGTAAAGCTGTATCTTTCTTTTATAAATATGATAAAACTAAATACTTTTTGGAGATATGAAGGATGCAATACTACTCTAGGTACTCAAGATTAACATGAGATTGGGTGAAACTGTGTGTTATATCTCCTTTAATTTCAGCCTCAATCTATAGGCACGAGTAATATTGACCACTTTTATGTTTTGTAATTTTGTCTTCATTGGAGCTTTGCAAGTGTAGGCACTGTGGATTGTTGTGAGGACAAACTAAAACACAAACTTATTTATTTTTTATTTTTTAAATTCAGGATCGAAAGTAACAGTAAACATATCTGTAATGCTACACAATATTTCCATTTTCTATAAATGCTGTTCTTTTTATTTTTCAAAAAATTCTGAAAAAAAAAAAAAAAATCATGGTTTCCACAAACATATTAAGTAGTTCTTTTAATGATGAGAAATGTTTACTGAGCACCAAACCAGCAGATTAGAATATATATATATATATATATATATATATATATATATATATATATATATATATATATATATATATATATATATACTACTATAACAGTACTTGTGGAGGATTTGATTGCTGTTACTATCACATTTGAATTAAAATATCGTAAAATGAGGGGCTTAACCCCATGTTGTGATTCATGTGATCCTATGCTCACCTGAAAATGAAACTTGTCCTGTGTTAAGTGAGATTGGTATTACGTTGGATGTAATGATACCGAAATGTCCTTCGAGCAGAAGTGTGAAGAACAGCAGACATTTTTCAATTCTTCATATCTGCAGGATCACTCCCTCACTCTTTCTCCAAGCCTGTTTTTTCACGTTCGATAGCGACGCTACTCAAATCTCTCCGACAAGTTTCAATCACAACTTTCCCCTTCTCATCAAGCCCCTTCAGGGTCTGCAGTGGACTGTATCTGTCTGATTTTGTCTGAGAGTTGTTACAGGGGCACATCAGGGAAGGTGCTTGGGATCAAAATGAATCACACAAGTCAGAACCAGTCTGGATTCCAAAGTTGTTTTAGATCATGGGTAAAGACAAAAGAACAAAAAGGGCTAAAATTAATTTGAAACTCTCCTTGTAATACATCAAGAGTTAATCAAATGCTTAAATGTCACATAACTATTACCCGTTGCTCTCTGTAGGAGTCTCAGAATGACTGATGTAACAGGGTATGAAAATATGTTGCTAAGATAATATATAAAGTTCTCTATGGAACAGCCTCTGACTGAGGTGAGTACGTACTTTCTAAACTACATTTATTCTGGTGATTTATGCAGAAAATGGACTATGTGGGCTTTTATTTTGAAAGGTCAACAGAGAAGTACTTCCAAATGTGGTACCATGGTGCGGTGATGTTATCGTGGGATAATACCATGGTAATTTGATATATGGCATGGCATTGAGTGACTGCAGTATTTATATGTGTGATGCGGTACCCAAAGGTACAAAGAAGAAGAAGAAGAAGAAAAAAAACATGGTATTGCCATGGTAATGGGAATACAGGAGTATTGTTTCCCCTTAGTGATAACAGTTTTGTAATTAAAGCATTATAGAACAGATTTGCCAGAGTTTGGACGAGATGCAATATGAGCTGAGGTGGTGGGTGCTTGGTGAGGTGTGTTGGGGGAGGATGATACAAAACAGTTCTCTGTACATGGATTACAGGGTTATCTGGATATAACTGAAGATTTGACATGATCCTGGATTGCTCTTTTCTTTGATGCTTATCTCTGAGTCCTCTTGATGGCAACATGTCCATAAACTCAAACCCCAAAGTGTGGGAGCAGATTATAATTGTAAACAAGATTAGATCTGGGCTTTATATAAGAGTTGTCTGCAGTTACTTTAGAAAAGCATACATGTCCCTTGCGAATGTATCTTGATTTTCACTAGAAACAATGTAACAGGTAAACACTTACAAATTTAATTAATCTGCAACTTTCTGCCAGCTCCTTCTCCTCATTTTGGCTGCTTTGGCAGAGTTTCATGGCTCTTTTAAGGTCCAGAAATTCTTATTCTTCCTTCTGCTTGATTTGATGTTTTATCATTTTTAAAATTAAAGCACACTTTTATTTATCATTGAGCAAAAAAACGAAGTTTAGGGTCAGTAAGATTATTTAAATATTTCTCTTTATTTATGTTTTTTGTAACAATGTGAAAATCTGTCAATTTTGATCAGTTTAATGCATTATTGTGCAATAAAAGTATTCCTTTAAAAGTATTTATTTAAAAATACAATTGACAGACTGACACCAAACCTTTGAAGGGCAGTGTATTAATTATGCAAATTTATAAAAGTGCTGTCCAAACATTTGCACACACATTTTTACATATGTTTCAAATGTATATTGTGTCAGCACATTTTGCTGCATTGCTTACCATCATTTCCAATGTCGATACATAAGCCTTTTCCAGTAAACACAAGAATACGCAATTATCTACAGCAACTCAATTCAGCTATTCCAATCAAATCTGCATGTGTGACTGAAGAACCAAATTAGCCAGAGAGGAATTAGTACGATTAGCAGAATCTGGCGTATTATCTTGGATGTATTAAACAACGTACAAAGAACAGGGCCTCGGATTCATCGAGGCGGGGTAATAACAGAGAGACGCAACGGTTTTTACATAATCTGTTGTGTTTAGAGCAGTCTGTCAGATCTGGCACATTCAAAATGTCCAAGCCAGCTTTCTTTGAACTGCTGTCTGTTCGTACAACTTTATCAACACTGAATTAAATGCAAATAGCTCCCTCCCTCCCTTTCGCTCACTCTCTCGCTCGTGTGCTTTCTCCCTCTGACTCACAATAACAAACAAACAAAGCACTATGGAAGAGAACAAAGCTGAGGTATTGTCTCAAAGGACGACAAGGAATACAACATTTATAAGCATTCTGTGGATGTACGCCCCATCCTCTCAGCAGTCAAGGCTTTTAGCGCCGACTGTATGACCACGCTGATGGGCCGCGTGCACCCGTGTACGCCTCCAGACGCAAAATGTTTAAAAAAGAAAAGCGGGTACTCCCTTTAACCTTCAAACAAACACAGTTTTCCTCAAGATGCATGTGTAAGACTGTAAAAATGGCACAAATTCTCTTTGTGTGTGTGCGTATGAACGCACAGCTTTTTTGATGCAGACTGAGATCTGACAGAATGTTTCCAGTTCCGCCGTATCTGATCTCCCTCTGTGTGTGTATTGATTCGGTTCTGTGGTATATTCCGTCAGCCTTCCGAGCTAACTGACCCTTTGATCCTGTCAGACAACGCGGCACAAACATTTTGTTACATCACATTTTAAAGTTTTTGGGTACATTTGAAGTTGGACTCATAAACAGGGACGACTGCTTTCAGATTATGTGAAGATACTAAACTGGCAGAAATTGATGTGCCTGTTAGCTGACTGACTTCTCTTATCCATCTTTAGGTGTTAGATCTAATAGACAGACTTGCTACGCAGTGTGAACTCTGAGGCAGCCTCAGACCGTGTGCTTCTTTCTCTCCGCCTGTCACCGGAATATTTTAGTTGAAATGCAATTCTGCAAGACAATTCCATTATTTTAAATGAATTATGAATTTGGGACTGTTTACAATGAATCCTTCTAGTGAGATTTGGAATGACAGAGAAAGATAGAAAGAGTTAGAGATAGTTTACCCTGGAGATGTTCTCTTGGTTGAAAGGGCCTCCCACATACTGTAGACAGCCAGTCTGTCTGTTTGATTCATTTCCTATGTGTGTGTATGAGTGTGTGTGTGAGAGAGAGAGAGAGAGAGAGAGAGAGAGAGAGAGAGAGAGACAGAGAGAAGGAAAGGGAATCGGAAAGCGAACAAGGAGAATGGAGAATATTTCATCCCATACAGCAAATGGTGCAGTGCCCTCTTGTGGAGTGACAAATCTCTCAAATCAGTTTTTAAACCAAATGAGCTATTCCTGGACCTGTTGACAGAGCAAGGTTCAGATGAAATAAAAATATGGGTTGTTATTTACTCACCTTCATGTTAAAAACAACAAATCATTCAGACCAGCTTGGTGAACTGAATCAAAGCATTCATTAAAAATATTTGACTCAAAAGAACAATTTGGGCTGGAATCTGATGAGACAGTACATTACTTTTGAGCTGCTAAGAGGAGCTAGTGTGAATAATTAAATTTTGGTCTGTTTCTTACACAAAACTTGTATTGCTTCAGAAGACAATGAATATAATGCACAGGTTAAATCAATCTCTTTGATTGTTTTATGGTGTGTTTTTGTCATTGTTTACTCACTCTTATGTTGTTCAAAAACCATAGGATGTTATAAATGATGAATATCCTGCTCTTTTCAAAATTAAATGGAAAAAGGACTGGGGCTGTCAAGCTTCAGAAAGCACAAAAACACCATAAAATTGGTCTGTATACTTTACGCTATATATTTGAAAGCCTTTTGAAGCTTTACGATTGATTTGTGTGATGAGCAGACTGGTAATCACAGATGATTCTCCCTCCAGTGAGCTGTTCACAGATGTGACCAGATCATTTACTCAGTGAGTTGAAATGGAGAACCAAATCAGCCTAATTTGGGAATGAATCATCAGATTGGTTTGGTGAACTGGATCAACCGATGCATTGAAAATATTTGACTCAAAAAATTACTATTAAGACCTTGACAGCCTTGTCCTCAATGGATTCTGTCATTATTGATACTTACCTTGTTCAAATATAGCAGGATGTTATTAAAAAAAGAGGAATGTCCAGTTCATTCTTTTCATTATGAAAGTAAATAAGAATCTTTTTTTTTTTTTTTAATCTTTTTTTTTTTTTTTTTAAATGTGTTTCTGTACACATCTTGTACTATAATCCAAGTCTTCTGAAGCTGTATGATACATTTGTGTGATGAACAGATTGACAGTCATCTTCCTCTCATCATCATTATTGAATCAGTGAGCTGAAATCAAGACCTGGATCAGCCTGATTTGTAAACAAATAATTTAGATTGGTTTGGTGAGCTGGATCAACCGATTCAAAAATATATCATTCAGAAAGTTGATGACGCGTCCCAACTCCCAATAAGAGCTAAAGCAAATAATCACTTAGATTTTATTCTGTTCATCACACAAAGCTTGAATGACTTCAGAGGACTAGAAATAAATTGAACTAGTCATATGAGTCACTCTGATGACATTAATGGTGCATATTATTTTGGTGCTTGATAACCACAGTCTTCAATTACTTTTATTATATTAAATGATATCAGTACCCAGGATGTTCTGCCGAAATCCATTTTTGTCCTCCACGGAGGAAATCAAGTCATGCAGTCATGAAGGTGAGTAAATGACAGAATTTTTCACTTTGGCTGAACTATCCCTTTGCCAATTTCAGTTTCATGAACCGGTGATCACAGATCAGCCTTTCATCTACACTAAGAAACACAGGTGTGCTCGTACTTGGCAGTATTCTCCCGATGGTCTCATCAGTTCAAATGATGTGAAAGCAGTTACAGCAAACATGTCCATATGTCACTGAGATCACATTAGGACAAGCACTCATTTCGGAGTAGCTTCAGAGGGGGCTGGGAATGAGTATTCCTTTGTCAATGTCAGAACGAAAGTGAAAAGGAAAACATAATGGTACCCACTTCCCTTCATTCATCTGTTTTTACTTTTTTCCCTCCTTTTCCTCTCTTACCTTTCTGTTCACACGAGATGAGCTGGAAAGGTAACAGAGGATGTCAAGGTTGTGCTAAAACAGCATACTAGAAAACTTCTCTTTCTCTCTCCTTCACATACACATGCACACTTTCACCTCCCGAAGTGTGTATGTATAAGAGACATCAGTCGTGCCCCAGCTCAATGTCTGATCTTTCCACTGAGAAACTCTGAAATGTTAGATGGGCTTATTAAACAACTAAACTGTCCTGCAGTTGGAAGAAATCTACCCGTGGTGTTTGGGTCACTGACCGCGTGTAAATGCTTGTTGCTATTCTTTGTTCCTGTCAGAATCCTGACGTTTTCAACAGCAAAACAATGAGGTGTGTACTGTACAGTTCTTCACTTTACTGGTCTCACAGCATTCAAGGTTCACGGTGTTTGTGATTTATTTTAGCAGTGGAGAGCCATTCAGTTTCTTTCTCCTGTTAACTGTCTTTCTCTCTTTCTCTCTGTTAGCAGTGATGGGCTCACACTAAGAGAGGTCTCTGTAATAATACAGTTAGGTCCATCTATATTTGGACAATGACACAATTATCATAATTTTGGCTCTGTATGCCACCAGGACAGAATTAAAAATAAAACAATCAAGATGAATTTGAAGTGCAGACTTTAAGCTTTAAAGGGATACTCCACCCCAAAATGAAAATTTTGTCATTAATCACTTACCCCCATGTCGTTCCAAACCCGTAAAAGCTTCATTCGTCTTCGGAACACAATTTAAGATATTTTAGATGAAAACCGGCTTGTGACTGTCCCATTGACTACCAAGTAAATTAAACTGTCAAGGTCGAGAAAAGTATGAAAAACATCATCAGAATACTCCATCTGCCATCAGTGGTTCAATCGTAACGTTATGAAGCGACGAGAATACTTTTTGTATGGAAATAACACAAAAATGACGACTTTATTCAACAATTCGTCACCATAGTGTCACCGTAGCGCCATTTTGGAGAGTATCACTGCACGCAAAATGCGTACGCTCTTCTGTGTCTGCTGTGACAGTCACAAGCCTCCCGGTTTTCATCCAAAATATCTTAAATTGTGTTCCGAAGACGAACAAAGCTTTTACGGGTTTGGAACGACATGGGGCTAAGTGATTAATGACAAAATTTTCATTTTGGGGTGGAGTATCCCTTTAAAGCCTAAAGTCTGCACTTCAATTTTATCTTGATTGTTTTATTTTTAATTCTGTCCTGGTGGCATACAGAGCCGACATTATGATAATTGTGTCAGTGTCCAAATATAGATGGACCTAACTGTATTATTACAGAGACCTCTCTTAGTGTGAGCCCATCACTGCTAACAGAGAGAAAGAGAGAAAGACAGTTAGCAGGAGAAAGAAACTGAATGGCTCTCCACTGCTGAACAAAAATATAACATAAAATGCTTAGGAATTACAAGTATTTTTATACACAGTCCCCCCATTTTCAGGGGCTCAAATGTAATTAGACAAATAAATATAATCATAAATAAAATGTTAATTTTTAATATTTTGTTGAGAATCCTTTGCAGGCAATGACTGCCTTAAGTCTGGAACTCATGGACATCACCAAAACTGGGTTTCCTCCTTTGTGATGCTTTGACAGGCCTTTACTGCAGCTGACTTCAGCTATTGTTTGTTTGTCAGTCTTTCTGCCTTTAGTTTTGTCTTCAGCAAGTGAAATGCTCAATCGGGTTGAGATCAGGAGATCGACTTGGCCATTGCAGAATGTGCCTGAGTTGCTCTCGCTGAATGTTTTTGGTCATCGTCCATTTGTACTATGAAGTGCCGTCTAATCAACTTTGCTCCATTTGACTGAATCTGGGCAGAGAGTATATCCCTATACACTTCAGGATTCTTCCGGCTGCTTCTGTCCTCTGTTACGTCATCACTGAACACCAGTAACCCAGTGCCAGTGGAAGCCATGCATGCTCATGACATCACACTGCTCCACCATGTTTCATAGATGATGTTGTATGCTTTGGATCATGAGCTTTTCCAAGCCTTCTCCATACTTTTTTCTTCCCGTCATTCTGGTACAGGTTGAGCTTAATTTCAGCCGTCCAAAGAATGCTTTTCCAGAAATGGTCTGTCTTTTTTAAGTGTTTTTTTAGCAAAGTCTAATCTGTCCTTGTTTGCACCTTGTGGTGAACATTCTGTATTTGCTGTCTATAGTCTTCTCTTGATTGTAGACTTTGACAGTGACACGCCTACCTCCTGGAGATTGTTCTTCACTTGGCTGGATGTTGTGAAAGGGTTTTTCTTTACCATGGAGAGGATCCTCCGATCATCCACCACTGTTGTTCTCCGTGGACGTCCAGGCCTTTTTATGTTGCTGAGTTCAACAGTGCTTTGTTTTTTTTTTTTTCTCAGAATGTACCAAACTGTTGATTTGGCCACTCCTAATGTTCCTGCTATCTCTCTGATGGATTTATTTTGTTTTTGAAGCCTAAAAATTATGCGTTTAACTTATATGGAGAGCTTCTTTGACTGTATGATGTGGTTTCACAGCAACAGCTTCCAAATGCAAATGGTGCACTTAGAATCAACTCCAGACCTTTTACTTACTTAATTGATGTAGAAATAACAAAATCCATTTATTGTTTGTCAGCCATAACATTTAAAAATAAGCAGTCATTGTAAGTATATATATTTGAGTCAAACCGTTTTTATTTTATTTTATTTCATTATTTAATTTCATTTTTATTTTTATTTTATTTTATTGACATTTTGTTCCAGTAATTTGCGTTTCAAGAGACATGATAGACCAAATATATAGACCAAAATATAGAGATTTAATTATGTAATTGTTTCTACAGCTTTTTACCTTCAATAAACGTACATTCATTTTCAGTACAAATAATTTATTTTGAAAGTCACTTGTAAAATCCATTTAGCTCAAAAATTGAATGGGCATTACTTTTCTGATTGTGTCAGTAGCATGCTGATTGGAAAAACAATAAAAATTCACCAACAACAACATGTCTGTTGTTTGTTCTTATTAAATTTTAAATATAATTTATTATTTTCTTTGGAGATTAAAGTGGGTCAAACAAATAGGATGCTGAAAACACTCACATGCCTTATCTTGATTGAATGAGTCTGCGTCGCCCTCTGCCTCTGACCCTTGGCTGGTTGGATTACCATAATCCATAATCTAGTGCTTGAATTGAGTTGGGCTGTGGGCTGCGTCCGTTTGGGGGGACTGTATGAGGTGTGTGTCTCTGAGCGTAGGGGCACTCTGATGATTAAAGGCCCAGATCTGACATGAATCTGTGTGTCTGAATCAGTGTGTTGGCCCGCGGGCATACAGCTTTGTACTCAACTGTCCCCTGCTTCTCTATAACTCTTTAACAACAAAGCAGATCAGATTGAGGCAAGGGATAGACAACACATTAACGATATTACTGCAACATTAAGGCAGGAGGCACTTTGCTGCATTGCATACGTGAGCAGCGTGAGGCTTTTCTTATTTAATTTTTTAGTTTAGCTTCTCTTTATCACTGAAAGTGTCTGTGCAGAGAGATGGGAACAACTGCTCCTTGAACAGTCTGGGGCAAGACAGGGGTTACGACACACTGGCATATAGTTCATTAGCCTAACGGTAGGCCATTTATGGTTTCCAAGCAACGTACCAATTTGACACATTAATATAGAATTCCAGGGGTGTACTGTAGGTTTGTGGTTTAACATTGATTGATTTTAAAATGTCCATACCAAACTATACAGATGCACTGTGTTTTTCGCCTACACTGTGAAATTGCATGTTACAGCTCATCAGTTGTTCTTGTTTAGAGTGGTTATGTAGGTATTCATCCATTACCTTTTCTACACAGAATAAAAATATCCAAACAATACAAGAAATATGATTTTATTCAAAAACCCAGGTTCTTTTATAGCTTTTGATTATATTGTTCAGTTCAACTTAGAATGTGCATTTAACAGGTGATTTAAATACATTTACTATCCGTATCCAAATCTGTAGCCTCTTAACATGTAAAGAAATTGTTTTACATACAAAAATGAAAATTGTTTAATCAGTGTAATGTTGATCCAAGCCTGACATTTCTTCCTCTACAGAACATAAAATAAGATTAAATGTAGGAAAATTTCAGTTGTATAGGTCCATACATAGAAAAAGTCACTGGGGTCTAAAACAACACTGGACCTCATTGAGTTTCATTGGCTTTCATAGTAATTCAATTTAATAAAGACTGAGATATTTTTCAAAATATTTTGTGTTCTCAGAAGAAAGTCATACAGGATTTGGAATGAGCTCTAACAGGGTTTGTAATCTCCATGGCGACCCAACAGCTGACATATAATCTTATTGTTATATCAATAGTCTTCCAAGCCGCAGAGACAAAAAAACAACAGTGCTCACAAACATTAAATCCACCCAGATTAAAATCTTCCATTACTGAAATGAAATCTAGACTCTAATCATCTGTCGATATGTAGTTTTAATGCGGCAGTATAAGGACATTGCTAAAATAGTTATTCCCTTTATTTATTTATTTCAAATAATGTGGGTCAGTTGTCCTTTGAGTGATTACATTTACAGTCAAATGGCAGATCTTATTTGAGTGATTGTGTTTTATTTACTTTCTTTCTTTCTTTCTTTCTTTCTTTGAAAGAAGATTGAAATAGGTTAGAATTTACAATAAAAATTAAGCATAACTATCCGGATGTTCATTAAAAAGTTGTAATTTAGCAATCCTGCATTTTTGGCTGCTACATAAAAAAATGCAATATTCATTCAAGAGACAATGGCTTATTATCCCTAGTAATGGTACCACAAACCCTATTAGAATATTATCAAGGTAATCCCCAATTACTGGCCTACATGCTGTTTAACATGCAGGCTGCGGTAACACACAGACATGTGCAGTTGTGGAGAGGTGATCTAATTAGCCAAAGTCCAGATGCTGGAGGGATAATCCCGCTACTGGAGTTTTGCCTGACCAAACCACGTGTGCGCACACAGTCTAATTGCCCTGAATGTGTGCCGTGTGTTGGAAACATCTGACCGTTATTGGTCACGTTGACCTTGCGAAATACTACTCCACAGTGACTTTTTCCCTGTTTGTTACATTGCTCCGAGCCAGTGGCTGATTAGTGAAGGTAAACAGGTCTTTTTTTCTCTCATAGTGATGACTTAATTCTGCAGGGGACAGGATAGATAGCGAAGCACTGATGTGTCCATGTGCCATTTCTCAGGTGTTGATGCAGTTCTCTCCTGGAGATCTATAGCACCTGCTAGCAGAGGCTATGGTTCAATAACTCCTGTCCGATAACAGCAAAAGACCAGCGTTTGACATTTGAAGAATAAGCTCAATAGTCCAACCAGTCAAACATGGATAGAGCTTCTATTGATCTCTGTATGCTGGAGTGAAGATAGTCCTTCCTGGGTTTCCCCATTAGAATTTGGTCTTGTAATAATCAACTCTCTTTCTATGTTGCTTACTTTATTTATTTATTTATTTATTTATTTATTTTTGTCTTATTCCCTGGCATGGTCCAGACTCTCCATGATACATAAAATATGCAACAAAAGCCTAATTGCTTTGAGTAAATAAGGTTAACACTGAGTATTGTGGGATTTGAAGTTCATTATGTTGTCACTAGGTGCATTAGCGCAAGAACATGTTTCTAGCTCGGTTAAACCACAGTCTGTCATAAGCATTTCTACTCAGCCATTCATTCATGTAGTATGGATATCTGACTGTACTTCTTTCTACCCTTAGTCCAAGCTGGTTTGTGATGATTTTCTTCTGGTTTAGCAAAGCTTTGTTGACATTCCTATATACTTTATACATGCAGTATATCTCAGTCAGAATTAGTAATTGAATTATCTATGCTAATTTCTATTTTTAAATTTACATTTTCCAAATATCAAATCATATTGTCATGTTTGATATCTTCCAATTAGTCTGTGCCCATCGTTGCCCATTGTTGACTTTTAGCAGATGTTAAAATAAAGAAAAGTACATATTTCATACTTTCAGTTATTTCAGCTTTTTTCAACTTTATTTATTTATTAATTTATTTATTACACACAATAGTATAGAATTGTAGTATTTGGCTATTCATTGGTTATCAGCATTTACCATTATACTACCATCCATCCATCCATCTTGTTGGCGAGATAAAGAGGAAAAAACACACTTAAATAAATATCGTTTATTTTGAAGTGTAATACTGGAAAGTCTAGTAGCACAATTTTTGTTTAGCATGAAAGCTTAATCGTCCCCTACATTAACCAGCAAGGTCTGTTTGATGAAACCTGTTGGCCGAGGAAGGCTTTCTGGTTAAGAAACCCGGTGGAGAAACCGTTAGCAAAAACACACCAAATGCTGGTCTTTTCAAAAGGGTACATGTTTCTACTAAAATAGGAGAGAGGGAGAAAAAGAGAGGGAAATAGTAACATAGCGAAAGAAGGAGAGAGCAAAAGAGAGCTTAACCTTTGAAGAACACAGCTGACCTGAGGGAGAGATGGTGCTAAAGTGGGGTTTCCGCTGCCTCAAGGGAGCTGAGAAAGAAGAAATCAATCACACACACTTGTATGCTCACACGCCTTGGGAGCAAACACAAGCTTACATGCAGACACACACTCACAGGTTGTGCTCTTCACTCAATCTGAGAAAATATAAGCTCTATAATCCTTTATCTCACCCCCAAAAGAGAAGGAAGATACAATAAATGGGAAAAGTAGAAAATGAGAGGGAGAGAGACAGAAGGATAAAGAAAGAGACCGAGAACAATGTTGGGCTGAGAGAATGTTGGGCTTTTCCTCTTTCCTCAGGCATGGGAGCAAGACCTTTCCTGCTGTTTTCTTTCAAAGTACAGAAATCTGAATAAAGCTGAATCACAGAATTGCAAGACATCAAAAAGATGGAATACTTTTATTACCAGTTTATTATTAATAACACAGCTAAATCAAAATGTTTGAATCTAGCAAAATATTCCATCACTGTCAAACCAGTTTGAGTTTGTCTTTTTTTTTCATATGTAAAGGTAATACCTCAAAACAAAACGAAAAACAAAAAAAAAAAACAGACTCACTCAAAAAAGGAAACTTTAAAACTGATTCCTAATTGTTCCCATTGCTGCAATAGGACATTGCCAGGCTGTTGTAAATTAGAATATTGTTCTTAAGTGGTTTGCCTGGTTAAATAAAGCTAGATAAACCACCATTTTGTTGACATTTTAGAGGTCATGCATTTTGTTGGAGAATTCCTCTGTGTCTGGCTGCTCGATCCTAATTGCTTGTTTGCAATAAACTATGTCTGATTATAGAGTTAAGTAGATGGTAGTTAATGTCAGATGACCCGTGGTTAAGTCGTTAAGGCAGTGGGGTAATGTGGTTGAACTGTGGTGGAATCAATATGCCATTAGTGGCTAGGTTTTAATTGTGGTTTGATGTTTTGTGAGGGGTAACCAATCAATAAATAACCAGGGGGAAGTTATGATTAAAAGCATCAAAAGGCATCGTTACTCAAATAGGAACATATGCAAACATATAATAATGGAGATGTTGAGTTTAATTACCTGTCTGTTGCATTTCATTTGTTGGCTCTGTTGTAGGAGAGAGGGGTCTGCCATGGCCTGACGTAGACGGTAGAGAGAAAACGAGATAGAACGAGAGAGCGGGCGCTACCTTTGGGGTGGAAGACAGTTAAGTTATAGTGATTGATTGATTGCAAAAAGCTGATTCCATGAGCAGGAGAGTACCGGACACCAGGAAAGCGAGGAAAAATGGCTGGAGTTTTGAGTGAGGAGAAAAGAGGGACAACTTCTCTTCATTTCAATAGAGAGAACTACTTATGTTGTCTGAGAAAATCGATTTGGAGAGGAATCGGCCCTTGTGAGGAAAACGGTGAGCCTTTTTTCCTCCTGTTTGTTCTCAAGTTGTCAAACTTGATGAAAGGTCTGCGCCATCTTTGCTGAAACTCTGAGACAAGTGAGTTATTATACAACAATGGAATTAAAATATAATAAAATAAAATAACGATAGAAACCCAATTTCCCAATTTTGCTCCAATCCACCAGTTCACCGTTTTTTGTATGTGTATGTGGGTTTGTGTATGTGGGTTATTTTGCCAGCTCAAAGGTGCATGGATATGTCATTATTCTGAATGACAGCTGTCAGAACTCTGGCTGCTTGTCGATCTTATGCCTGAGAGGGACAGCAAACAGGAGAGAGAGGCTCTCCGAAGGCTTCTGGTCAGCTGCCAACGCCATCTCTTGATGTCATGTTCTCTCGGCTCTGCTCTTCACATCTCCCCTCTAGAAAATAACAAAGAGCTGTTCAGATACTCTAGAGATGTCTATAAGAGACACCTAGCATGAATGTGAGAATTACTGTGCACTTTGTAGGAACCGTGTTGATGTCGATTTATTTTTTTCACTGAGGCTACCTTATAAACTGTGTTTTCTAGTTTAGTCCAGGTGATATGTGAAAATAATGTTCACTTTTTCATAAAAGCATGAAACTTGGTACACTTGTATAGTTTGCGGCCCTAAACATTTTCAGAAATGGAGCCATTGCAAAAACACCTTGTGGTTGCCATGGTGACCATTTTACTTTCCGCCAAAACCAAATTATGTATTTTGGGTCATATTTCCTGAACCAAACATGATAACACAGAAAAGATGATTTCTACCCCTATGTTTTGATGGTCAAGGATTACAATGATACCATATACAACAACATAAACTGTTCAGGTGAAGAGTTAATGGTGAAATCAGCAATGTGAGAAGGAAATCACAGTATCTGAGCATCACAGTATCACAGCATTTACAAAAGTCCATATTATGGCTATTAATTTTTTCTTTCTTCGATAATTAACTAATATTTTATTCAATAATACATTAAAAGATTGTTTTCAAGAATATTATCATATATTTCAGAGATAAAAAAAAAATTATCTTAAGTACTGTAAGTGTATTTCTCCTTACCTCTCAGGCAGAGTCAGGTAGGCGGTAGTGTGGTTCCATTCTTGTTTTCTCTCAACAACACTCTATCACACGCAGACGGCAACGCAATCAGGCGAACAGTGAATGGTTAGTTCAGTGACTTTATGAGAAGGATTACAATGAAATCTCAGAAGATGCAGAATGAAATTTCAAACATATTTCATGTAAACTTAATTTACATTCACTCCCTGGGGCCAGAGTTGTCTATTATGTTGTTCACAAGGGGGAAGCCAGAGTCCTGCATGCGGGCGGGTACACGCAGGTGAACCGCTAATATTTGATGTAACAGGTGGAATAATATTTATGTGTAGGGCTGTGGCGTGGTGCGGGTGCGGGCCAGACGGTGACAAGCACAGGCGGGTTGCGGGTCCAATAACCAAGACTATTTCGACTCGGTCCAGTACACGCTGAGCAATGTAGCCAATTGTGCTGCCACTGATTGACAGCTTTAGTGATTATATTCACTCTTTGCTTGCTTTCTGTATTTAAAGGTGCAGTAGGAAAATGTTAACTTTAGCCTGTTAGCACTGAAACACAGCAATTAGTGTTGCTGTCAGATAATGTGTCGGGTGTTCTGTTAATTACTGCGATTGTGGGAAGATCATTTCACCATCAAGGAAAGGTGAACGAAAATGCCTCTCTGTGATGTTACCACAAGGCATCACTTACTTACAGATCTCAGGCTTCTGGAGGGGATGTAGATTCGTAAGAGTGAGGAGGAAATAGGAGGGTGCTGAGCCTGTGGCTGTTCTGCACGGAAACATCAATGTCTTGAACTTGATGCGAGCCGCAACCGGTAGCCAGTGCCGGGAGATAAAGAGAGGTGTGAAGTGGGCCCTTTAGTCATGCCACTGCATTCTGAAACATTTGTTGAGGTTTGATTGCGCATGATGTAAGTCCAGCTAGAAGAGCTAGAAGAGCATTGCAATAGTCCAGCCTAGAAATGACAAGGGCCTGGGCAAGAAGTTGTTCAGCATGCTCTGTTTGGAAGGGCCTGATCCTCCTGATGTTGTGCAATGCAAACCTGCATGATCGAGCTGTCTTTACAATATGGTCCTTGAAGGTCAGCTGGTCACCAAAGAATAATTTTTGATGAACCTAATAGGATGATGAAATCATGCTGTAGAGTCGTAGTGGCAGGAAAAACGAGAAGCTCAGTCTTTGCCAGGTTGAGCTGTAGGTGATGTTCTTTCATCCATGCCGAGATGTCCGCCAGGCAGCCTGAGATCCATGCAGCTACTATTGGATTGTCTGGTTGAAATGAATGATAGAGCTGTGTGTCATCAGGATAGCAATGGTAAGAGAAACCATGTGATTGTATAATGGGTCCCAGTGATGTAGTGTATATGGTGAAGAGAAAGGGTCCAATAACTGATCCCTCAGGAAACCCTGTGACCAGTTGATGTTATTTGGATACCTCTCCTCCCCAGGAAACCCTGAAAGACCTACCTGTGAGATAAGATTCAAACCAGTGGAGTGCAGATCCTGTGATGGTAGACAGGAGAATCTGATGATTCACAGTGTCAATAGTGGCAGATAGATCCAGCAGAATAAGAACTGATGATTTTGGTATCAGCTTTCGCTATCTGCAGGGCTACAGTGACTGACAGCAAAGCAGTCTCAGTTGAATGGCCGCTGTTGAAACCAGATTGGTTAAAGTTCAGTTGGTCATTCTGTAAAAGAAATAATGTAACTGTGTCTATAAAGGTGTGAACCAAATGGTTCATTCCATTAGAATAACAAAGGAACAGCATTCCTCAGGGACATCTTGTAGATTGCAGGATCTCCAGCAGGAAGGTCCTAACAGTATCTGTTGTTTCTAGTCCTTTTGTCTTCAGGTATAAAATTCTATCCCACAAACAGGACTTTGGGAGAAGCTTGGATTCATACAAGGGTTAAGGTTGTTTGAAGGAAGACATGCAAACATCCCTACCGAAGAACTGCTACACTACCATCTTCAATAAATTCTTCTCCCCACAAAAATTTTGGTCAAGGCTACTTAATTTTTTGTATTAGAGAAATCTAGTACATTGGTGAGCCACCAAAAAGACTGCTCAGCAAAAATACAGTAAAGATGATGATACATGGGACAACTTTTTAGGTTAGAAGGGGTAGTATGCTCTGGCCTGTCTAGACAGATATTGTCTTGACAAGAAGTTAAAGAGGATCATAAAGTGTCACTTGCTGTATTTACATCCAGAGATGATGAAATGGGTGTGTGAGGGAAGAAAGGATGACACTAAAGAAGAAAGATGGGATGGAAGGGTGAAAGAAAGCGTAGGTTTTGCCTAAAAATAACTGGTAGAGGAATTAGTGTCACACAGGTAGTAATATGTAGGTTAAATGTAATAAAGAAATGAGCAGAGATGTCTGGAGGTTTTACCAAATGTTGTCTGTAATACAGTTGCATGTGTAAATTAAGTCAAGCTGGTTGCCTGATTTGTTAGTGCTTGTGGTGGTAAGCCATTTGAGATCGAATGAAGCTAGGAGTGGAAGTGGAAGTCTGCAGTGTAGGCTTCTCCAGATGGATTTCGAAGTCACCAAAGACTACAAGTGGACTGCCATCCACATAGAATGAGGACAGCAGCCCATACAGGTCCTCTATAAAGGTGCCCAGTTGACCAGGAAGGCGATACATCATTACAATATGGAGTTTAACAGCAGCTATTACCATAATAGCATGAAACTCAAAAGAATTTTTATTGCATAGGGAAGAGTGGGTTGAGTGTTTCCAATTATTAGAAATGAGAAGATCAGTACCCTTCTAACCTGACGGGGGGTAAGAGAGAAAGGGAAGTTATTAAAGAGAACAGTAGGGGTTGCAGAGTCTTCTGGACGAATCCAGGTCTCAGTCAAGCCCAAGATACTAAGAGTAGACTGAGAAGCAATGGCCCGAATGAAGTTTGTTGACAGCTGACTGACAATTCCAGAGACCCAGAGAAAATTACAGAGGTGCAGCAGAAGAGGTGCAGATAGGACGCAGCTTAGCAAGATTGCGTTGCCGTCTACGTGTGATCTTAGAGCATTGTTGAGAGAGAACAAGAATGTATTGGAAACATACTACCGCCTACCTGACTCTGCCTGAGAGGTAAGGAAAAATTCACTTACTTGAGATGATGCTTTTTTTATATCTCTGAAATATATGATTGTATTCTTGAAAACAATATTTTATTGTACTGTTGAATAAAATATTAATTAAGCTGGTGTGTGGTGGGCATTCTGGCGCAATATGGCTGCTGTTGCATCATCCAGGTGGATGCTGCACATTGGTGGTGGTTGAGGAGATTCCCCCTTCCATGTAAAGCACTTTGAGTACCCAGAAAAGCACTATATAAATGTAACAAATTAATAATTAATTAATTAAAACTATGTTTTTATTGTACTATTGAATAAAATATTAGTTAATTATCAAAGAAAGAAAAAATTAATAGCCATAATATGGACTTTTGTAAATGCTGTGATGCTGCAATGCTCAGATACTGTGATTTCCTTCTCACATTGCTGATTTCACCATTAACTCTTCACCTGAACAGTTTATGTTGCTGTATATTTTATAATTTTAATCCTTGACCATCAAAACATAGGGTAGACATCACCTTTTCTGTGTTATCATGTTTGGTTCAGGGGATATGACACAAAATGCATAATTTTGTTACGGCGGAAAGTAAAATGGTCACCATGGCAACCACGTGGTGTTTTTGTGATGGCTCCATTTCTGAAAATGTTCAAGGCCCTAATCTGTACAATTGTACCAAGTTTCATGCTTTTATGAAAAAGTGAACATATCACCTCAAATTTTGCACATATCACCTGGACTAGTTATTTTAAAGGAATAGTTTAACCAAAAAAGAAAAATTGGGCTATAATTTACACTACTCCTCGTCATGTTGTTCCCAACCCATATCTTCTGCAGAACACAAATAAAAGGTATTTTTGAAGAATGTTTCAACTGTTTTTGTTCATACAGTGGACAAAACACTGGACTACATTGGCTTTCATTATATGGACCAAAAACAAACAAACAAAAAACACTGATAAAAATGCAGAATCTAGACAAAATGTTTATCTAACGATAAAACGAATCGCTCTTTAGCACAGGCTCTTTTATTGATATTTTCCACCTTTAAATGTACATTACATAAAATACTCCACCAAATGCCTGTAATAATGAAAATAAAAGGTGTTTATTAAATCATACACCGTACAGCTGTCCTCTGCATTCTTTCTGCACTTTGGTCTGCACTTTCGGCATGTCGTTTTCTTCCCTCTTTCAGTTTCTGTCAGTGTTTCTCAGTTTTCTCGCTCTCTCATTCACTCCCCTGTTAGAGGTAATTCTTATGTAATGGCCTAGGGTCGCAGTCTGAACGGTTATGTCTTTACACCTCATTCACTTTCATTGCTGCCGTTTCCCACTCGCACAGTACCTCTTCATTTCTAGCATGCCTGCTAACTCTCCTCCACCAAATGAAGCAGTGGAAAAAAAAAAAAAAACAACAACTCAGAAATGAAAATGAAAATGCTTTCATTCTATTCAGTAGGTCTCAGGAGCCAGTCAATTGGAAAAGTGAACATACACACATGGTTTATAGAAAGGTGTGGTGATATAGTGGCCTGCCACTGAAAAGAAAGGCTCAGTGCACAGAATTATAAAGTGCAGCCTGCTGGAAAGGCTAACCATACAGCTACTTGAAAACCCCTTACAGCAATCTGTTTAAGAGCCATCTCCTTAATTGCCACTGAGCTTCAAGAGGACCAATGACTCAAAAACCCAACAAAATGTGTCTGCCATTTTTTTTTTTTTTTTTTTTTTTTGATTCTCTGTGGTCTGCTGCAGTGGTGATGAGGGAAATGCTCACATCACTCATGTTAATCTCATACGTATGTCTTTGAGAGCATGTCTACTGGAAGGCATTGCGTTGCTTAAAGTGGCACATTTATGTACAAATATACAGTATGATGCATATTTTGAAAAGATGGATTCATATTAAAGGGATGTTCACCCAAAAAATTAAAATTCCGTCATTAATTACTCAGCCTCATGTCGTTCTATTCCTGTAAGACCTTCGTTCATCTTCGGAACACAAATTAAGATATTTGTGATGAATTCCGAGAGCTCTCTGAGCCTCCCATAGACAGCAAAGATCCTAACATGAGCAAGGTCCAGAAACGTAGTAAGGACATCGTTAAAACGTATGTACGCGGATATGTTGTTTGCGCTCATATCAAAGTGTATACAATGTATCTGCATACATATGTTGCATACGTTATTTACGTATGTGATAATCTCCAAAATGGCACCAGGGTGACGCGGAGGAAACAAATTGTTGAACAAAGTTATTTTTGTTTTCTTTGCTCAGAAAAAGTATTCTCATAGCTTCGTAAAATTACGGTTGAACCCCTGATGTCACATGGATTATTTTAACGATGTACTTACTATGTTTCTGGACCTTGATCGTGTTGGGATCCTTGCTGTCTATGGGAGGATCAGAGAGCTCTCGGAATTAATCAAAAATATCTTAATTTGTGTTCTGAAGATGAATGAAGGTCTTACAGGTTTGGAACGACATGAGGGTGAGTAATTCATGACAGAATTTTCATTTTTGGGTGAAGTTTCCCTTTAAGTCCAGGGAGAAATTGATATTGTAAGTTTTTTTTTTTTTTTTTTTTTTCAGAATGATATCTTTCTGTACTATTAAAACTTCTACAGAATCTACTATGAAGTGATGAGCATTGTTTCAATTTACTGGAGAGCAGAGCCTAACAAGGCTAGTCTTTAAAAATCAAAAGCTAATGAAAACTAAATCTGTAACTTAAAACAGAAACATCTCAAAGGAGACAAGCTGGCTCTTGGAACAAAATGGTTCCTCAGCAGGAGTGTTTTTCTCCTGCTCGTGCAGTCGTTTCAGAAGATCAGAAGTGAGATTTTACTCAGATCACAGATGGAGAAGGGCCATTGAGTCGTCTACATCAGCGGAGAGCATTGTTAAGTTTAATCTCTTACAAATGTACACTTGTGATATTGCAAGCACAGCAGCGTTTGTTTTAAGTGGCGTTTCCGTGTGGTCATGCCGAGCACAGGTCATGCGTGGGTGATGGCGTGATGCACAAGAGATTCATACCGCTGCTTTTATTCTATACCAGGAGAGCTCACTTATGCAACCTACTTATTGTCTGATAAAACACACACCTGCTACGGCATGAACATGAATTTAAGTTTGTACTTTACTGGGAAACGTGCAAACACAATCTGGCATATGAAAGGAGCTGAAAGTCCTTCACATCATATGTAAGTTTGGCTTCACTTCAAGCTTAAATTAAACCATAGAAATTTAATCTTGAAGGCAGGCTAGCTTGTTTTCAATCATTCCCCATGTCTAAATGCTTTTCTTGTTAATCCATCTTTGGGTCATTCTATGAAACATGTGCCTTTTCCAGTTTCCAGTTCTTTTTTGTGAGATTCTTAATGTTTCTTCAGACCAATAATATATGCTGTAAAGTCACTCCATTGCATTTTGTCATCTCAAGCTAAATTACTACATTTATTATATGCTAGGATATAATTATAGCTCCAGAAAGGTAAGAGAGTTGCAGGGTTGACATTTTTTGTTTAATTTCACATTATATGCATTGTGCTCAAGCTAGTGAAACTACTTTGCTTTTCGTGCTTTTTAGAAAGGAAATGTAATGCTGACATTTCAACAAATATCCACTTTTAATTTGTTAGTTGTTTGTCATGGCAACAAGGTTGACATTTTAAGTGATCTCACTATAACTCTTTTTATTTCTTTATTTCACTGTATTTGCTAGTATAACAAGTTAGAATATTGATGTATATATTAAAACCGCAAACCCATGAAAGACATGTTTTCTTGAAGTATGTGCTTAAAGGTTGTCCCGTCAGAGGAAAACATTTCTGTGAAAGGAAGTTGTTGTTTTTTGGGGGGTTTAAATTACTGTGGCATTTGGAACATGGCTGAGATGTGGTTTTACCTGTCAGAAATGGCTTCATCAAATCCAAATTGAAGATCTCATGCATTTTTTTTTTTTCTTAATTTTTATATTTTGAAAAAGAAAAAAAAAATGCTTCTTTTATTGCATTTTACTCTTAACTGTAACTTAGGCAAACTGCTGTAATGTGCTGCTGTTGTTCTCCAAATTACAGTTTTGTAATCCATGGCTAATTAAGTTGAAGAAATAATCTTATTTATGATAAACAACATTCTCAAAGCACAGTGTGAAAACAGACATGCTGGTCTTCTATATAAGTGTGAAATGTAAACAAAAGAGCTAATCCTTAAATCCGAAAGCTTACTTTATACTAAGACTCAATTTCATGCAGTGATTTTTATTTCTTGTAATTGTTTTTTGCTCGTAATACATACTGAAAATGTCGACCATTCCACTCTTGGATAAATACCCTATAAAATCACTTTTCTAGCACAGTTTTCTTTGTTTTCTTGAATATTATTATTTTTTTCTCCTATTAAAACAGGAAATTGCAAGACAGACAGTCAGTGTTTTTTGTCCGTTTTCTCTTAAAATAAATTATAATAAAATAAAATTGTATTTAAAAAAATACAATTAAAAAATAGTTATTTATAAAATTAATAATAGTAGTAGTAATAATAATAATAATAATAGATCCTAAAAGATAATTTTGTCAGCTGTTAGGTATGCACTAACACTGATAAGATAATTTTGTCAGCTATAAGGTATGCACTAACACTAATAACATCGAATAAGCCAGTTTTGTTGTCCTGGGTTTTTCATTTTGTATTTTTAAATGACTGTTGTTCAGTGTGTTGTAGTCCTTGTTTTGTATCATAATTGCTTAATTGCCTGTGTACATGCTTTGACACACACAATAATCCAAGCTTGTTTGGAACCACATTGGCACAGGATCTGTGGCATGGCACGGTGAACTTCCACCCTGTAGCATGTTATCTGTGCCAAGCAGGGCACTGTCATGCCAATCTAGGACAGTGTCAGGCATGGAGCGAAGCCAAAGGAAGCCGCGAAAGGCAGGCATGCTTGTCCGCTGCCCACTGCTTTGCCAAGGTCAAGTATGTTTGGCAGCAGTTCTGATCTCCAGTCTCTGGTGATAAAGTGCCCAGACTGAAAAAAATGTGCCAGATGAGGTCAGATATGAAACATGATCAAATAAGATATGAGGATGTGTGAGTTAGTGCAGTGACCCAGTTGGATGTGGACATGAATTACACTTTTTGCCCTTAAAACGTATAATAACAAACTGTTGGCTAGTTGCAGTGCCCTGATAAACCAAAATCAAATGGTGGTTGGGTTGTGTTGGATCAGTGGTTCTGTAATTCAAAGATACATGTGCATATTTTGTTAAAAAAAAAACAGTACCTACTTCATGCCATATGCACTTCATTGGTTAGGTGTAAATCCGAGTAATCCAAGTTGGCCACCTGTGGATTTTGCACTGCTACAGCGGCAGGAGCAAATCAACCGACACGTTTATCCCAATACGGTTGCTATGCTCCCTCTGCTAAAACCAGCCTCAAAACAGGTCATTATTCAGCACCGTATCAGCACTGCTGACAAGGTGCTTGTGTAGTTAGGAAGAGGACTTGACTATGATTGCCCATTGCTTTGTCTGATAATTTGTCTCACACGGTTATTTGATCATTTAAAAGTGACTTTCTTAATATTTTCAAGTTTTCGTCTCCAAACTCGCACGCACTCGAGTAGACATGAAAAGAGTTACCAAATTAGCTCATCTCCTGGTACAAGTGAACGTCTCTCTGTTGTAGTTTTTGTTTCATGTCTAGGATCAAAGAGACTTGACGTTTCAGAGGAGGTTTGCATGTGAATGACACGGCCTGTTATCTCGAGCCAAAAACAAACTCATTTTCATCTCGTTTCATTAGGCAGCAACAGACACTGAGAGAATCATCAGCATGCTGCTCGCAGACTAAGGTACTGCCCCCGCATGTTATATGAAACGATTGGATTAATTCATGGTTGTCAGATGTCAAAGCAAATCTCGCTTACAGATGAACTTCTGGTTTTCCATTGGTTTTTTGTTAGTCTAGATCTAGACTATAAGTTTGATTCTGGTTCTTATGGAAGCCTGATTCCGCCTCAGTGTAAATAATGATCAACCAAGGCTCTTGGAGAAACATGCTTGTGGAAACATTTCAGCAAAATATTACATTGTTCTTGCACTTAACATTTGCTGAAGCAAACATGCCATTTTAGCTTGCTTCTACAAGTCTTTTGAGCTCCTTTATTGACTTGTGTTTCATGAGACTTGTACCCAAGCACTGCAATGCTTTACCAGGTGCGCTGCCGAGCAAGTTTACTTCCTCAGAAAAGCTGTAAAAGCTGGTGTAAAATGTGGTGCAAATTTGTTTACATTTGTTTACAAATCATATACACAATACACAAAATTATTTTGACGTCATAACAATGTTGTGCAAGGAACTGTGTGACAATGAGTCTATTAATCAATAATTTGTGATAACTTGTGAACCTGTGTGAAAAGGAATATAAATTGTTGGTGTTTTACTATGTGTTCATTTAAGCAGAAAACTGCAGTGAATTGTAACTCTTTGGAGTTTTGCAAAAATGGTAGTGGCACATTTTTCCAGTGAATCTACAGTATGTTGAAAATCTTTGAAAAATCATAATTGTGGCATTTTAAAGTTGCAATTCTAGAAAAAATAAATAAATAAATAAATTGAAAAGACTGCAATTGAAACGAACTAAACAAATGAAAAATAAAATTATCCTTTATACTTATTTCCTCAGTTGCATAATCCTGCTATCATTGTTTTTCAACATTTGGGTTGTTTTGATCAGATTGTGGACAGCAAGTGTGATGGAGGCCAGCTGGTATGAGCTGTGCAGGTAAACCTCACTTCTCTGACCTCAAGAGGCATGATAGCGACTGACACTAAAGGCTGTGGTCTTTAGTGTGCTTGTTAGTTATCGCCGATGCTGGTTGGTACTGGTTCAAATCCTGCTCAGAGCAATGTGAATAGGACCAGGTACACAAGGACAGAAAAAGCTAAATGGAATTAAGAAAATGCATGTAACCATTTAACTGTACATACTTTGGATAGAGAAATATGCTCTCTTCCTGTATGAAACTCTTCCGGTATATTTTGTTGTTGACATTAGAGGCTGTTGCCTACTCAAACTGTATAGTATTTTGCCATAAATTCGTCTGTCACTTCACAGAATTGAGCCAAATCAGACAGATGCCAGTATGTACGGCTGTGTGACATGCTCTCATACTTGAAAATCATGGAAAAGGGTAAACATGGTTTGTGCCAACTACAAGTGTTTTGTGCAGTGAATTATTGACTGCTGAGAGCGTGAAACCTGAAATTGGAGAGATATTGTTGAGCCGATGCAGTTCATGGTACTATTAATGCATTTCATTGTTTGCTTTTTCAGTATGTTGGTGCTATGTTGAGTCGCCACTTGATGCCCAATATAAAATCTGGTTTCTGAAAAACAACCAGTGTCTCCATTGACTGCAGATAAATGTATTATGAAGCCAGGCGGCCTCCACAAAATAAATCAGTTTAGGAACAGGCTGATCTCATTTTTTGGGCTTTCTATT
Source organism: Spinibarbus caldwelli (assembly GCA_039654775.1). NCBI lineage: Eukaryota > Metazoa > Chordata > Actinopteri > Cypriniformes > Cyprinidae > Spinibarbus > Spinibarbus caldwelli. Next base: position 14,089,029 of record CM077246.1, on the reverse strand, counting down.
TGAGGTTTACAGGCAATGTCAGTATGTAGCTCCAGTAAAATTGAGATTCAGTAATATAATCCATTTAAAATGCTTCCAATAATAATTATTAATCAAAAAGAAAGATAACATTATATAGTGAAAGCAGAAGAAGACTCTTCCAGATGTTTCTCTCAGGGCTGACGTGAGGAGACATTTAAAGATGGATGACAGGCATTCATGTCTGTCAAAGAGGCTGTGAGTTATTAGAGCATGCCCACCCGGTGGCCATCTCAGTTCATGCACACCTGAGTTTGAGTGCCAAGGGCCACCTGGGGAACAGGTGCAACTAAACTTGCATCTCGCACCTGAATAAGCTTGTCTTGTGCGTACGTGTGTGTATACACAATCATTAACACACAAAGCTGATTGTCCTAATTGTGTAATAGTGCATGATAATACATTCATATTTTGTAAAGGATGTTTCCTGCAATTTTTTAGATTCATTTGAAGTATTCAAAAGTGCTTAATTAGCATTAAAGGGACAGTTCATCTAAAATTGAAAATTCTGTCATCATTTACTCACCTTCATGTCATCATGAATCATACGATGGGGGATCATACGATGAAAGTCAATGGCATCTAATGTTTTTTGGAATCTATTGACTTTAAAAATATCTTCTGCATTCCATAGAAGAAGGTAAGCCACTTTAAAGGAATAATTCACCCAGAAATGAACATTTGCAGTTAATTTACTCACCCTCAGGCCATCCAAAATGTAGGTGGATTTTTTTTTTTCTTTAGTAGAATGCTAAAGATGATTTTAGCTGAACTCAGTGTCCTTTGTGATTCATAATGTGGAAGTAAACGGGCACCATCACTTTAAGAATCAAAAAAGCAGATACAAAAATTGAACAAATTTAGCCTATTCATTAATTGTCATCACGCAGCCATGAACTGACATCATTGTTATTTACAGCAGAGAGTGAAGACACATTTGTAGAAGTTAGCTTGGTTTTAGCAAAATATTTATAATTGAATTGTGTTATTCATCAAAATGGTCCTTATCCTGGATGATTGTAGTGATGGTGCTGCTGTAAACAACAATCTGAGATGCACACATGCCCTGCTGCAGATTTTTTGGAACTACTGTATTTTTGTTGAAACAGAAGAAAAAAAAACACAATATTGTGTCTAAATATTGTGTGTAACTCACTCAATATTAACTGCTTGCTTGTTGAACTGTTGAAAATTAATATCACATTAGCTCATGCAGCAAACTGCACTACTGCTTTTGTGAAATTACTTAACTATATAAATATAAAAAAAGGGATATTACAGGGATATTTTTTGCTTTCTTAACTTGAATTATATAGACATTCCAACTGCAGTCATGCAGTGAATGGTTTTGGACTTTCAAAATGCGTTTTTGTTAGTTTTTTATTTTTTGTTAGTTTTTTTAACTCAGTAATGTCACCTCGCATATCGTTAAAACAACAATTACAATATCATCGCAGACAATAAATATCGCACACCCCTAGTATCTGCTTTTTTAGACTTGCATTTAATGAACCACCAAGGGCCATGAGTTCAGCTAAAAACTGTTCTACTGAAGAAAGAAAGTCACCTAAATCTGCGATGGCCTGAGTGTGAGTAAATTAACTGCAAATTTTCTTTTTTTGAGATAAACTATTCCTTTAACATTTCTGTTCAACTCCATCGCTGTAGTTCAACTGGTAGTTGACATTTAAGGTCATGATTTCCAGGTTCGATTCCCACGGAACACAAAAACATGCCAAATTAATGAATACAATTATAATAGTCTGTTTTCTATAAACACAGAGCTTAGAAAAAGCCCAATTGTTGAGATATTTCTGTCAGTGTGTGCGTGTCTGGATCATGCTGTGTGTTCGAGAGAGTGGGTGCTTCCTTGAAGGCTTTCTAATGACCCTCTTGTCCTCTGAATGTGGGTCCTCATTACTGGTGAGGCATCCATGAATATGCCTGTAATGGGCTGGCAGCTCTCATCAGGCTCGAATAATGACTGAAGTGTCTCTCGTTTCTTCTTTTGTGCTTTTCTTTCTCTAATGTCCTAAAGAGATCCGTGGTCCTCTTCAGGCCCAAATATACCAGGCAGATCAAGGACAAAAACATCTGTACTAATGGAGGAGGTAATTGCCCCTCAGGCACGCAGCAAATGAGGAAATGCAACGATGTTCAGCGGCCCTTTGAATTAAGCTTTATAAACTGAACATGTAAATTCAGCAAAACCATAATAGATTTATTAAGTACATAAAGACCACCGACAAAGCCATTATTGATATTTGTAGAGCTGTGCTTTTAAATGCATACAATGTAGCAAAAAGCACATGAACGATTTCGCAAGTACTTTGTGTTCACACGCAGTGGGATTTGATATTTTGCTCTTGTGTAAATCCTTGAGTAAAAGTTAAGATCGTTTATATCAAAGAATCTGAATTCGAAAATTTTCACTGGTGATCTTTTGGACCCCAGCATATACTGTAAGCATACGGCACATCATCACAATTGAATATGGTTTTGCTGAATGAGATATTACTGTATGTAGGAATTATTGGAGACTGATCTGCTTATAAAACTTGTAACATCGCAGTGCTGAAAATCATATGAACTGATATGACAGGTATGAATGATTCTGTCAGCCAGTAAGATGATTGAACTGTCAGTGTCACTCACTGATTTACTTACGATCCTTAGGCTTTCTCACTATTTCTCTTTCTCTGTTGTCTCTCTCACTCCATTTCTCTTTTCATTTTTTCCTATGTCTTTACAGAATGTAAGTTGGGTTCAAAAGACAAGCATTGGCAGTGAAATAATCTATTTTTGCTGAATAAAGGTGCTCTGTTCAGCGGTGAAAACATAGAAGCACAAATGCTAACAGGAAGTGCGTGGTAAGAAGGACTCTCATAAATGTATTTCTGAATATGGAGCCTTCAGTGTCTTCATCTCTATTGATTATTGTGCTCAGAGGAGTGCAATACCTTCGAAGTGGATAAAAAGAAAACTGAAGGACAATATGCAAGAGTTTGGTTATGAGAAATGAAAATATGCCTGTTTTCAGCAGATATTTCATACTGTATTTTTTACAGTCACTTCTTTATTAATATTATTATTATTTGCATCCAGTTAAAAATCAGTTTGACTTTTAAAGCAATAATGAGTTAGTGGAATGAAAAAAATGTAGAGACCTGTTTTTTAAAAGTTGCACTTTTTAATTTGACTGCATTTTTAGACTGTCTTGTGCAAGATGCTGCAGAAGACCCAAGATGCAAACACAATGGTCAAACAAGTCCGTCTAGTGCATCTTTTGGTGCATGTTGTGTGAGTTGGTATTCTTAAAATGATATGCTCAAGTTAAAATAAGTGAAACCTTCAGAAACGTGTCTTGAGTCTTTGAGTCCCCCCCTCATGTCTCATGTTTTTGCATTTGTGTGAATGGCCCTTTACTGGGTAAATATAAGAATGTTGCATTTCCCTTTCAAGCCTGCCATCATTAGGACAATGTATTATCGTTTATGCTTAAATTCCATTTGACAGGTGTCCAGTAACAATTTATTGATGTAGTTCTGATGTGAAGGAGTCCATTAAAACATATATTCTTTGTTTTCACTTCAGCAGTTTGTGACAGGATACACAGTAGCCATGTAAGCGATGTGCAATTCAGAGTACACAGACATAAAACCATTTGAGAAGATGTTACAGAAACGTCAGTACCGATGCACTGTACACATGATACATCGATCAGTCAGTCAGTCGTGGCCACTGGCTGAAGACTGAATCACGACATTTCCTAATGAATCACTCTGTTCAAATAGCACATACAGTGAAAGAGCTGTTTAAATGAATCAGCTCAGTTGAGTCAGGTCATTAAGTGAATCAGAATGAGTCTCTATTGATGTCTCAGTTCATGGAGTTCAGAAAAATCATGATTTCATCGTGGTCAGTTTCTAGCTTGGTTCTTTTTGTATTCTTTTAGATATCTCTGTCAGCAAGCAACTTTAGAGCCTTGTGTTTTTATTGTTATTACTTCCCTGAAATAAGCCATCTGCAATTAAATCAAGAAAAGGAAAGAAATATCACGTGAACAAGGAATATTTTGAACTTTTTGTTTAAATTAGATGAATGAAATCTTGTTTAAAAGCCCTGTTTGTTTATTTGAGTGCAGTTGTACCCACTAGTATTTGTACCTGGGCACGTCCAAATAGAGTAAAGGAGGTAAAGAAGCAGATTTTAGGAAAATACAAGACAAAGGAAAAGAGAGAGAAGAATATATTTAGAAGCCGTGTGCTCTGAATGGTGAGTGCTGGCATGTCTCGGAATGTGATTTATTGTCTGAAAGATAATTCACCAACGTTCAACGCTCACTCAAGGCCATAATACCCATCATCCCAGAGGGGGCCGGTCTTGGCCACACACACATAAACACACACAATCTGATGTCCAGGTGGCTCAGGCTTGATTACTGGCTAATTTATGGTCAGGCCCCTGTCAGCCCCTGGCTCCCAGCACACAACCAGTACTGACACTTGTATGGAATAAAACCCTTACAGCTGCCTTAGTCTATTATTCTCTCTCTCTCTCTCTCGCTCTCGCCCTCCCTCCCTCCCTCCCCCCCTCCCTCCCTCCCCCTGAGTTTAACTGAGCAGAATTAGTGCAAAAGCAGGAAAGTCAAGGCCTTGGAGCCACACATCAACTCCAATTAAACTTCAGAACAACACGGAGAAAGTGAGAGAGAGAAAGCGCTGCAGTTAAAACCTGGTTTACAGCATATTTACAGCATTAACACACAGGAAGTTCACAGTTATTTAAGAAAGACACTTCCGTGTGGGCTGTGAAAGTGGATAGATTTCTTTTTAGTGAATACGTGCCAGACCCTTTCAGAGTGAAATGGTTTTATGAGCGTATAAGAAGATTGTCCTTTAATAACCCCTATCTAAAACTTTTTCTATTCTCTTTCTGTCTAACTTTTTTCCTCTTTTATCTTGCATTCGTCTGTCTATCCGCCGCAGTGCGCTAACCAATCCTGTTAGTCAGGTCACATTGGCATAAAGCGATTTGAAATGTTTCATATTAGAATGCATTGACTGAGCTGTAGAGTTCTGAGTTCTTCCAGTAGACAGTCTTCATCTCATCGATATTGATGTGAACAAGATTTCCCTGAGCGCCGAGGTCCCTGCTCGCACATTTTTACATTAAAGAATATTTACAGTTTTTTCAGACTTTAAATGCATCTTTCTCTTTCTCAAATACCTCATGCCTAGATGAAATAGCATATTGAATCGGATTTCTGGCTATGGATCCCAGCATTTGATGGCTTCACTGCTCTGAATGTGTCACTGACACCTGCCTATGTACCCAGACTAACTTAATTAGTGCTCTTTCTCTGCTTCTGTGTAACTTTATCATGGCACAAAGCATGTAAATTACATTCTAGGACTCTTTTAGTGACTCTAGTTACTGCGCTAATGACATAACCGGCAATAAGAAAAGCAGCTTTAGAAAGCAGGTGATTCAAATGATCTGGACATTTCACAAGATTAGAAGAAAGGTAATCGTGAGAGGGTTATTTAGAAGAAAAGTGGAGCAAAGTAACAGCCATGAGCACCTTTTTCCTTCAGTTCAATAACTCAGTGTGTCTTTGGCCAAAAGACTGAAAACGCGCTGCAGAAAGTAAGAAAAGAGACTTAAAAAAAACCTCCTGTAAGGGGGTGGCTCGACTATGACTTAGTAGACATGTCTTGACCTTGACCGTGTGGACAAAACTCGAGCTGAGTGCTGCTAATGAAGTGTCAGGACTCATAAGACCATATGAAAAACTAGGCCATGGTGTGAGAAAGGGGGGAAACAGGAACATTCTCTTGTTTCAAGCGCTCTTCAAGGTGAATCGCTGTACTCTCGATGTGAGGATGGTTTTAAAACGTTTCATGTGACCTCTTCTTTCCCTGTCTCATTCTCTTTTTCTCATTATCGGTCTTTAACACACATACATATCCAAGGGCACATGCAGTACACTGTAAAAAAAAAAAAAATTATATATATATATATATTTTAATGAACATATTATATACTGTACCTTTTGTCACATATAGTGCAAATTAAATACATGTAATTTTACTGAAATTACTCTGGAAAATATTGTTTGTAAAGGTAAAAATAATTACTTGATGCCAGCTTTTTGTTTCATTTAATAAGAAAATATAGAAAAATGCCAATGCTTCATTTTACTGCTTATATTCTTTATTTATTTATTTATTTATTTTTATTTAGTTATAGGCATTGGAATTAAAAGTTACAGTAAATACATTCTTAATGTTACAGAAGATTTCAAATAAATGCTGTTATTTTGAGCATCATTTCCACAAAAATCTTAATCAGCACAACTGTTTTCAGCATTGATAACTATAAGAAATGTTTCTTGAGAACCAAATCAGCATATTAGAATGATTTCTGAAGGATCATGCAAAACTAAAAACTTAAATAATTGCTGCTGAAAAGTCAGCTTTGCCTTCACTGGAAAACATTTGAATATGTTTTAATATATATAGAAAAGAGTTATTTTAAATTATAATAATATTTCACAATACTGCTCAGTCTCATTCACTAATAATTGTTTGGAATATTTTGTATATGTATGCACAGAACAACTTTTCATGAAAACATTCCGCAAGATGTGCATACACACATTAATTTGTTCTTAATATCATTCTAATTTTAATGAATTTGGAGTATTCTAAATGAATACTGAGGTTAGTCGTTTGCAAACCAAAACCCACTCAAACCATCTCTATATGAGGGCTTTCCACACAACCTTTCCTTTACAGCCTTACACCATTCTCAGTAAACATATACGACACTCTCTAAAGATGCACTCTTGCCTCATTAGCCTGTGGTACATACACATATCTGCACAGCTTGAGCTCAATGCAGATTTTCTTATTCTTTCACTGTATATGATGACATACTGTATATCTAAGTTGAAATATATATGCATACAATTGCATCTTAATACAATAATATGGCCCAGAGTATGTATTTTTTTTTTTATATTACTTTTTTAACATACATGTTATTTCAGTTGATCCTACATTTTCCCAAATTAAATTAATAATGCATTTTATTGTGAAAGTTATTTGTGAATCATGGTTTGTTTGTGAAAAGTGTTTTTACTGTATTTTTTTTATCAAATGAATGCAACCTCAGTGAGCATAAGAGACTTACTGACCCCAAACGTTTTAGTGTATATATTATATTTAAGTTACATTTCATGTTATTTAGTTAAGATTTATTGCAGTATTTTTGCGTTACTCTGCTGGTGCTACCGAATGAAGCCTGACATGCTATCACGGTATATTTAACCACAGATGCTGGGTTTTTATCATAAATTAAATGAGTAAACAAAGTGCAGCGTATGTGGAATTCAAGTTAGGTGTGCTGTTTCATTGGCATTCTAAAACAGCTTGAATTCAGAACAGTAGTCAAAATAGTCTCTGAAAGTGAGGGAAATTATAAAGAGAGAGAACAAGAGAGACAGGAAGAGAGCGAACGAGATAGAGAAAGTAAACTCATTTGCAAGCAAGTACACATATAATTAAATTTCCAGCTAAAAGCCTTGTTTGTCATGCATTCTCATTTGCATTGCTTTTAAATATTCATGGCTTTATTTGCATGAACTGGGACAGAGTCTGTGCACGAAACGTCACCCCGCGTTCCAAAGATGTTTTAGTTTGACATTCCACTCAGTGCTATAAGGGACACTAATGTGCTCACCCAACATCACACACACTTAAATTTACAAATGTAACAGTGCATACTTTGCTTTCAAGCGACGAATGTCCTGCTATATAGTGGTACACCGAAAGCTTTCGTGGACAAAAAATGAAATGCCAAGCAACATAATTTGTCCCATTCATTTAGTGAATCTTATGTTGTTGCTTTTCTCTTTCTCTCTCTCTCTAAACTATCCCAACTTTTAACTTTTTTCCATAATAACATTCACAAGGCTACATTAGTGAAAGTCAGATTAGACCGGGTCGGTCATGTGACAGCGAAACAACCCACGTCATTGACTAGTCGACATTAGCCTTGGTGTTGTATGATTCGTCCTCGTTGCACGTCTAAGTGCCTCGATGTGTTTTCTAAATGCACGTTCTCATTCCATTACTGTCAGAGGCTGGTGCCTGTCACAGCCAGAATGGGACGGTCCTCAGAGATGGAGGAATTCTGTAAATATTTAACTGTGAGCTATAGGGGAGGCAGAGAAAGCTGAGGGCTACAGATGCGTAAATAAGTAAATAGAAAAATAAAAAAGAGGCTAGTTGGGAGCTAAAAGGGTAATAGTGATTCACTGTATGCATAATGTAAAAAAACACATGGAGATGCAGGATCGTACGGGTGAGGGGGGTTGTGGTGGAAGCCAATTGAGACATCAAACCACTGCAGGCTCTTTTACACAAACTCTTAAATAAAACACACTCAGGTCTTGGTCCTGTTTCCGCACATCACACTGCGTGTTTATGGCAGGACTAACGGGGCTTGAATTTTAATTGCCTTTCTCTTTCTTGTTCATCTTGCGCACAAGCATCTCTCAGCAAACTTTCCTCATCCTCGTCTGGGTAAACCGAGGGGCCGCATTGTAACAATACATTACGCTCTGAGAGAAAGATGGCTTTTCAAATTTTAACTCAAGCTAAAGAGCAGGTTTGGCTCTGGCTGCTTCTGTTAGCATTGAGCGGTGCTGATGTTAGCTATCTCCCTTTGCGCTCTCTCTCTCTCTCTCTCTTCCTTTGTCTTGTTCCTCTCTCTCGTCTTGCTGTCAGACTGATGGTGTGTAGGTTTGACACAAGCAGACGGTTGGTCTCTGAGGCGGATTAGAACTTGGAGGTGAAGGAGTGCACGGACCGAGGTCAGCCTCTGACAGCCCGCAGCTTCAAAAGACCCTCTCTAATTTCACTACTTGCAAATCAATAGTGATAACTTGCTGATTACAACCGCACTTCTTTTGAACAGGATATTATATACATGCAGCAGATGCCACAGCACATGCAGCATGAATTAGTTTACTGTGACTCTACATGATTCCCCTTAGATGAAATGACATGTTGTATGCGTTTTTAGGGGTAAGATAAACATTGTTCTCCTCAGAATTTGATTAAATGAATTTTATGGGAGTATTTGTTTTCAAGATGTTTATCATAGTGGGTGTGCATGTGTATAATTATTGTAACTTTTATTATTTGTTTATTTTGAATAGCATTCTTTTATTTTCTTATTCTTTTTTTCAATTATTTATTTGTTTACTTAGAAGTTTGTGAGAGTATTTTTTAAGATGTTTATGGTAGTGGGTTCATATGTATATATCCAATTTATTTATTTATTTTCGTACTAACTTACAAGAGCTTTGGGTGCATTTTGGAAACATGCATTTTTTTCAGTCTTATTTTTCTATGAAAATATCTAAATACCCTTAAAACAAATATTAAAGCTGCAGTGCGTAAGTTTTTGCCTCTTTTTCGCCATCTCTGTTTGAAAACCTGGAATTGCAGCTGCTTGTGGAATTGTCTTCCTTGAGTGGGGTTGTGCTCCGGCACGGCTCCAGCACGGATGAATCTAATGTTTTGAGGTGAATGTGTGGCAGTCAGTCACGCACCAGTGTGGATGTTTACTGTACTTCGCAATCATAGATTCTAGCCTGCGTTTTGGAATATATGACCCAAATAAGAATTTTCACCGGATATTGTCATCTGAACAAGTAACAAGTCTGCCACGTTTGTTCTGACCAACTGATGAAAAAAGCATTACAATAAATCACGCTACCAATGGTGATTAAATCTAACGATCGGTTAGCTCATGTCACATCAAACCATGCAAATTATTATTATTGTTATACTTCATTCTCAAATTATTAATGTTAACAACATCAGAATTGCGTGACTATGAGTATAGTGTGTATTAACGTGTAGATTTCAATTTCTGTACAGTCTAATCTAATTGTCATGCCATTCGAATTTCATATTAAGAAATTCTTTTAACCCAAAAAGCAAATTATGCTCCCTTCGAACTGGTTTTCTTTAAAATACAAATCTTGTGTAATCCCAGGCTATTTGTAATCAGAAGCACATTTAAAACTGGAATATAATTTAATTTCATTCACATGTGTTTCATAAACACATAATACTTTCTGGATTACAATCTTCCATCAAAATGATACATTTAATTATTCTAGCTGCTGTGAGAAAAGGCAATAAACGATCCACCACCTGTAGGATCCTCACATGCGATAGCCTAATAGCTGGGACAACTTCTTTATGTTTACAGACGTGACGCTATGACGCAGTGCCATGCTCGAATTTCCCGTGAAAACCTACCCATACCACTCAAATTATAAAACATTATTATAAGCTAACCATTGTGAATCGGGCTAAAGTAAGGTGATAGTTTTGAACACTGGTTATGTACTTGCTCAAATATTGATTTCGGATCATTTTTAACCAAAAAATGTTACGGACTGCAGCTTTAAACAAAATTGCCTAAAATATTAAATTTTGTTTTCAAAGAATGACTTAAATACCAATGTAGTTTACTGCTTCAGTGACATATTTTGTGTGTGTTTTAATGTTAATATCTCACTAAATAGTCAAAAAATAGCTAAAAAAAAAAAAAGACCGTAAGGCAAGAAAGAGAGAACTTTGGTAACACTTTCTATGAAGCCCATATTTATAATACATTATAAGGGTATTCTTAAGGCATTATAATAAATGCATAATGCATTATAAAAAAAAAAAAAACAAAAAAAAAAAAACAATGTTATCATCTTATGAATATTCATAAGAACTGTTTTAATGTATTATAATATTTACTTATAGGATATAGCTTTTAAGAGTGTGATTATTTATAGCACATCCTGATTTTGCCAAGTCCTAGTTGCTTATTTATAACACACGGTGAACATGTTGCATCCACTTAAGTTACAACGGATTATATTTCCCATAGTTGTAATGTATTGTAAGTCTCATATCTTGCCATCTTTCTTATGCTGCTTTACTTAAAGCAATCAAAGACCACTTATAAGAATAGTAATAATAATAATAATAATGTTTTTTTTTTTTTTTTTTTTTTTTCTCAAACAGCCATAAGATCAGATATCAGATCAAATGAATGTACAATATGACACATTTGCTTTGAACTATTTTTATTTTAATATCAGTTTGATTATTTTGATGGTACCCTTTAGACAGCTGTTGATAAGTAACGTCTCGGTTACGTATGTAACCCTCGTTCCCTGAAGGAGGGAACGGAGACGTCACGTCGGATGACCGACGAAATTGGGATCTCGCCAGGGAGATCAATCCACTTCGAGTGTAACTAAACGAGCCAATGGACATTGGCATGCGATTATTGCATCCAGCTGCCGCTGATCACAGCGTGAGCATAAGAGGCAGCTGATGCACCGCATCAATTATGTTTTCGCTGAGGAGCCGAGCCGGCGACCCGGCAGCTCAGCGGTGGTACAGCGACTGTGGCGACGGGACGTGACGTCTCCGTTCCCTCCTTCAGGGAACGAGGGTTACATACGTAACCGAGACGTTCCCCTTTCAGTCGGTCACTCCGAGTCACGTCGGATGACCGACGAAATTGGGATCCCTACCAAAGCGCCACAGGAGCTGCCCCTTCCAGTGCCCTGTGTAGGGCTCCTGACCCTTCCTATAAGGCAGACGATAGGACCGGGCTCTACACAGAGAAGGTCAACTACTGGTGTTCCTTGAGCAACCCAAACAGTAGGACTAGGATAACACTGGGAAGCGTGCCCTTCCACTTGGAAGAGGCACACTGCGGAGTCACCTCCTCCCAAAGGGGGTTTAAGTGACATTCAAACATGTGAAGTAACCCAGAGGGCCCTTTTGCACATGGAAGTCTCTGAGATGGCTCAGGCTGCATCTTTAGAGATGGCAGAACGTGGTCCGCCAGGGGAAACACGGCTCTAATAAGAATACCGTGGAATACACATATGGGATCCCGACAGGGTCTCTCATATGGGCACTAGCCTCGCACCAGTTTTCAAGAATTCATTGGCTGAAGGCCTGGCGCCGGACGCTCCGCCGTGTCCGGACGCCGGAGTGCTGGAGGACTCAACAGGGTTTGCCTGGTTAAGGAACTCTCTGGAGAATTAGGCGTAAGGACGCCGCAAGCCGACTCTGAGCCGGCCCTCTCAGTGCCACTACCCGTTTGAGGTGAGAACACAGGAGGAAACCGGTTCGACACGTAGGCTATAAAACCTAGCGAACGTGTTGGGAGTCGCCCAACCCGCAGCTCTACAGATGTCTGCTAGCGAGGCACCACGAGCCAGCGCCCAGGACGATGCGACACCCCTAGTGGAGTGAGCACGCAACCTGAGCGGGCAGGGCACACCTTGTGCTTCGTAGGCCAAGGTGATGGCATCCACTATCCAGTGGGCCATCCTCTGCTTGGAGACAGCCTTCCCCTTCTGCTGTCCTCCGTAACAGACAAAGAGCTGTTCTGAGGTCCTGAAGCTCTGAGTTCTATCCACGTACTGACGCAGTGCGCGTACAGGACAGAGCAAAGCTAGGGCTGGGTCTGCCTCCTCCAGGGGCAGCGCTTGCAGGCTCACTACCTGGTCCCTGAAGGGCGTGGTAGGAACCTTGGGCACATAGCCGGGCCGGGGCCTCAGTGTTGCACTGGAGTCAGCCGGCCCAAACTCAAGGCACGATTCGTCGACCGAAAATGCCTGCAGGTCCCCCACCCTCTTGATTGAGGCCAATGCAGTCAGGAGTAGGGTTTTCATAGAAAGAAACTTCAACTCGACTGACCGCAATGGCTCAAAGGGGGCAGTTTGTAGGGCTCTTAGCACCAAAGCCAAATCCCAAGAGGGAAGGGAGGGAGGCCTCGGAGGATTTAACCTCCTGGCCCCCCTAAGAAACCTGACGACCAGATCGTGCTTCCCCACCGATCTCCCCTCTATGGGGTCGTGGTGGGCAGAAATAGCAGCAACATATACCTTAAGGGTGGAGGGGGACAGCCTACGCTCCAACCCTTGTTGCAAAAAGGAAAGCACGACTCTGATCGAACATCTCCGGGGGTCCTCCTGGTAAGAGGAACACCATTCGACAACAGGTTCCACTTCAGCGCATAGGCCCGTCTTGTGGACGGTGCTCGTGCTGAAGCGATAGTGAACGCTACCTCCTGGGGCAGGTCACCTAGAACCTCCGCGTCCCGTCCAGGGACCACACATGAAGTTTCCACAAGTCTGGACGCGGGTGCCAGAGGGTGCCCCGTCTCTGAGAAAGCAGATCCTTCCTCAGAGGAATCGGCCAGGGAGGGGCTGTCGCGAGGAGCATGAGTTCCGGGAACCAGGTCTTGTTGGGCCAATATGGAGCCACTAACAGGACCTGCTCCTCGTCCTCCCTGATCTTGCACAATGTCTGTGCTAGCAGGCTCACTGGGGGAAACGCATACTTGCGCAAGCCCTGGGGCCAGCTGTGTGCCAGTGCATCCGTGCCGAGCGTTGCCTCGGACAGGGAGTAGAACCACTGGCAGTGGGTGGTTTCTGGAGATGCAAACAGGTCTACCTGAGCAACTCCGAACCGACTCCAAATCAGCTGGACCGCCTGGGGATGGAGTCTCCACTCCCCAGGAAGTGCCGCTCGAGACAGCTCGTCGGCCACCTGATTGAGCACTCCTGGGATGTGGATGGCACGAAGGGACCTCAGATGCTTCTGACTCCAGAGGAGGAGGTGGCGGGCGAGTTGCGACATGCGACGGGAGCGCAAACCGCCTTGCCGGTTGATATAGGCAACGGTCGCAGTGTTGTCCGTACGGACCAGAACGTCCCTGCCCCGAAGGCGCCCTCTGAGGCGGCACAGGGCAAGGCGTACTGCCAGCAACTCGAGGCAATTGATATGCCAACGCAGAAGGGGGCCCGTCCAAACCCCTGATACTGCGTGCCCGTTGTACGTGGCACCCCAGCCGGTGGCCGAGGCATCCGTGAATACCACAGCATGCCTGGATACCTGCTCCAGGGGCACTCCTGCCCGAAGGAACGAAGGATCTGACCACGGGCTGAAGGTCTTGCGGCAGGCCGGTGTAATCTGAACCCGGTGAGTACCGCGTTTCCACGCCCACCTCGGGATTCGGCCATGGAGCCAGTGCTGAAGCGGTCTCATATGGAGCAGACCGAGCGGAACTATGGCCGCAGCTGCAGCCATATGCCCCAGGAGCCTCTGAAAGAGTTTCAGTGGGACCGCTGTCCTGCCTGATAAAGTCTTGAGGCAGTTCAGCACCGACTGAGCACGTTCCTGGGTGAGGCGTGCTGTCTGGTTGACCGAATCCAACTCCATGCCGAGAAAAGAGATCCTCTGCGTTGGCACGAGTTTGCTCTTTTCCCAATTGACCCGAAGGCCCAACTGGCTGAGGTGCCTGAGCACCAGGTCCCTGTGTGCGCACAACAGCTCTCGAGACTGTGCAAGTATGAGCCAGTCGTCGAGGTAGTTGAGAATGCGCACACCCTGTTCTCTCAGGGGAACAAGGGCCGCCTCTGCGACTTTGGTGAAGACACGAGGCGAGAGGGACAGCCCGAAGGGCAGGACCTTGTACTGAAATGCCCGACCTTCGAACGCGAATCGCAGGAATGGCCTGTGCCGCGGAAGAATCGAAACATGAAAGTACGCGTCCTTCAGGTCGATCGCTGCAAACCAATCTAGGGGACGGACGCATCCAAAAATGCGTTTCTGCGTCAACATCTTGAACGGCATCTTGTGAAGTGCACGGTTCAAAACTCGCAGATCCAAGATCGGTCGTAACCCACCGCTTTTCTTGGGCACAATGAAGTAAGGGCTGTAAAACCCCGACCTCATATCGGCTGGAGGGACCGGCTCTATTGCACCCTTCGCCAGTAGGACTGCAATCTCCGCGCGCAAGACAGGGGCATCGACGGCTTTGACTGAAGTGAACCGGATGCCCCTGAACTTGGGGGGACGCCGGGCGAACTGAATCGCATAGCCGAGTCTGATGGTCCGCAGGAGCCACCGGGACGGGCTGGGGAGCGCTAACCAGGCTCCGAGAGACCGCACCAGTGGGACCAACGGGGCCACCGACGCGCCCGCGGTGGGGCAGCGAGGTGGAACACAGGGACCGGCCCCAGGGCCTGTGACGGCCTGGCCTGTGACGGCAGGGGGCAGGGTCTGGGTGTGTAGTGTAGCACTCACCTGATTTCCCCTGGCATGGGAGGAGACACAGGAACCCGGCTTGAGGCTTGTGACAGCCCGGCGTTTGACGACTTGAAGCGGGGAATGGAGTGCTACTACCCTTACCTGGTTCCACGAATGGGCAGGAGGAGTGCTCTTGGGCAACCACCCGCTGCCTGCTGGCGAGAGAGGAGGAGGGAAGCGCTCCTGTGATGCACGGATCACCCCTCTCCTCCTCTTGAGACCCAGAGACTGAGGAAACCGCTCTTTTACTGATGTTTTGGGTACCGCTGGCTGCTGGGCCAGCGGCGGAACAAAAACAAACTGAAACACAGGATTCTCCACCCGGCCCTCCACCGGGGGAGGGAGTGGTGCGGTCACCATCTCCCGGAGAGCAGTCTCCTCCATCTCTGGGTCGCCCGTCTCAGGGCCTCTTGCACTTGCGCTTGCCGCCAGGTTTGGCGGGGGCCTGGACGGGCTGGGCGTCCTGCCTGCGACCGGCTCCACGACGCGGCCTGGTGGAAGGCTGCTGCGGCCGCGCGGGAGCGGGGGCGGCCGCAGGGGGGCGCCCACGGCGACGAGCAGGCTGAGGGGCTGCAGCCGGAGTGGAAGCAGCAGGTTTCCTCCGGCGCATGATGTGTTTGATCGCCTCAGTCTGCTTCTGGGCTGCCGAGAACTGCTGGGCAAAGCTCTCGACAGCGTCGCCGAAAAGGCCGGTCTGTGACACGGGAGCATTCAGGAACTGTGCCTTCTCCAGCTCTCTCATGTCAGCAAGACACAGCCAGAGATGGCGCTCCTGGACCACTAACGTGGACATCGCACGACCCAGAGACTGTGCGGTCACCTTCGTCGCTCGTAGCGCGAGGTCCGTCGCAGCGCGCAGCTCATGTAGAACCGCCAGGTCGTGACCACCCTCGTGCAGGTCTTTCAGTGCTTTGGCCTGGTGGACCTGCAGCAACGCCATAGCGTGGAGGGCGGAAGCCGCCTCCCCACAGGCTCTATAAGCACTGCCAGTTAGGCCTGACGAATACTTAGAGGCCCGTGAGGGGAGACACGGATCACCCCGCAGGGTGGAAGCGGCTGTTGGACATAGTTGCATGGCCACAGACCGCTCCACCGAGGGGATGCCCGCATACCCCAAAGCGGCTCCACCATCGAGGGTGGTGAGAGCGGAAGAACTACAAGATTTGTTTCGGGCAGTGAAAGGTGCCCTCCACGATCTTGTCAGCTCCTCGTGCACTTCCGGGAAGAATGGCACCGGAGGGGGGCGCTGAGAACCAGCGCGACCCCCACCGAGAAACCACTCGTCCAGCCTCGAAGGATCGGGACGCGGTGGTGGATTCCACACGAGCCCGACATTCTCGGCGGCCCGGGAAAGCATGGCCGTCATCTCTGGGTCTGGCTCGGACAACGCTACCACACCCGAAGGGGGCAGCGCAGCCGAGTCGTCATCCCCGGAGAGAGAGGGCCCGCCCTCCGATGCAGTGATCGACATCTGGTCGTCAGGGGGACCACCGAAGGAGACGCCTGGTGCACCCCGAGCAGAGGGCCCAGCACGCTCCTTCGGCAGCACCACCGGCTGCGGAGTGCTTGAGGGGCGAGGAGCTCCACTTGGGGAAGCCCTCACCGTAATCCTCAGATCACCTCTGCCCCCACCGGACCCAGCGGCGCGCACGCTGGACCGCGGCAGAGGCAGAGGGACTCCGCCATGTTTGACATAGCGGAGTCTAAGACGCAACTCCGAGATGGTCATGTCCCCACAAGAAGAACATGAGCCATCCACGAAAGCCTCCTCAGCGTGCTGAATGCCCAGACACGTGAGGCAGCAATCGTGACCGTCCTGAGGCGCCAGGAAGCGACCACAGCCAGAAACGCACGGGTGATAAGACATCTTTAAAAAGACGCGATCACCCGTGTACTCTCTTAGAGAAATTTGCTCTTAGAATGCTCTTTTTTTTTTTTTTTTGAGGTGCTGAAGCACGCAGGGGAGCTTGGCCACCGCACACTCCAAGTGTGGCTGCCAGCGGGAAGATGATTCAGCTCTCCCGGACACCGTGACCACCGCTGCTGCACCGTAACGCCCGCACTCGTTCACAGAACACTCTTCTCGGGAAAGGGAGCAGTAGCTTCACTACCGCTCGGCTCCGAAGCGAAAGGATAATTGATGCGGTGCATCAGCTGCCTCTTATGCTCACGCTGTGATCAGCGGCAGCTGGATGCAATAATCGCATGCCAATGTCCATTGGCTCGTTTAGTTACACTCGAAGTGGATTGATCTCCCTGGCGAGATCCCAATTTCGTCGGTCATCCGACGTGACTCGGAGTGACCGACTGAAAGGGGAACTCTGCAACTACATGTCAACTAGCAGTTGTGTGTTAGAAATAATCATAATCTTAAAAGTTATAACCACAAATGTGTAAGCATTATAATGTATTATAATTGTTGTTATGATTATTTATAAGATGATATAACATATTATAAGGTTTTTTATAATGCATTATGCATTCATTATAATGCCTTAAGAATACCCTTATAAGGTATTATAAATATGGGCTTCATAGAAAGTGTTACCAAAACTTTTTCTTAACTCTTATGCAAGTCTTGTTTTAATTGAAAAAAATAAAAAATAAAATCCTAAACAAAAATACTGATTAAAAAAGTGCAGCCAACCAATTTTGACCCTGCATTTTAGTTCCTGTCTCCCAGGAAACAATGTGTTTAGTGTGCCTCAATGTGCCTGGGTTTGTGTATCTGTACGCGACTGTGTGGATGTCCGTCCGTGCATGTGTGTGCACGGGTATGTGTGTGTCAAGGGCTGGCAGCAGCCAGACCCGCTCAGCCTCAAATGGGCAGTGGCCCAAACCTCGCCGGGGTTGGTGCTATTTGAGTCGACAAGGCTCTCACATCCTTCTCTTCCTCCATCTACCTCTTCTAGTCTTTCCCCCGCCCTCTCCTTCCAGCCCACCCCTCACCAAATCACAGCTGACATGTCAAGCGCCTCCTGGGGCCTCCGCCAGGCTTAGCTCATTTGGCCACTTGTCTTTATTTGTCTGACTCCAGGGGAACATTTATATATCCATTCATTCATCCTTCTCTTTCTCTCAGCCTCTGAATGCATGTTTTTTTCCACGCTACTTAAACGCAGTGAAGAAGAAATCATAGACTGTGTTTGTTACTTTTATTCCTAAAGTGTGTGGTAGAGGAAACTGGGGCTAGTTATCACACCAGATAGTAATTATACATTTTTAAATTAAATATTTAATAAATTATGATAATCCTTTAATAGCCTATTTAATGACAGATTCCATTATAACAATTTACCCAAACAACATGCTATTGGGGCATGTCGTCACATAAAGTTACCTTGTGGCCAACGTGTCTTTTTTCCCCAACTTAAAATGTTGGAAGTTGTATGGACATTATGGTATATTTCTATACAAAAATAACCCTTCTCTAAGAAATACAGTAAAAATGTGTGACAGCTAAGTTTTGTTTCTGCTTTTCTGCTAAAGGGATAGTTCATGAAAAAAACCCCTAAAATTCTGTCATCATTTACTGTACTCAATTCAATTCAATTCAAGTTTATTTGTATAGCGCTTTTCACAATACAAATCATTACAAAGCAGCTTTACAGGAAATTAAGGTTCTAAAATATATTTATATATTGTAGAAACTTAATATATTTAACTTATGGCGAAATTTGGTAGTTCTGTATGTTGTCTGAGGGTAGGCATCATCTGAGGTCCTCTGAGGGGTTGGCATCATCTCTTCTCAGGTGTTCTGGATCCAGACTGAAGCTTGTGTAAATCCTAGTTACATCCTGTGGCAGAAACAGAGAAACAAATAGAGACATAATTAGCGTAGCTGCTGTTCCAACCAAGTAAAAATGATTTGTTCAATCCAAGCTAAAGAACAATAATGTGTGTTTGATCAGATATAACTGCAGTACAAGATTATGAGATGCATTATGTGAATGCTTGGCTAAAGAGATGTGTCTTTAATCTAGATTTAAACAGAGAGAGTGTGTCTGAACCCCGAACGTTATCAGGGAGGCTATTCCAGAGTTTGGGAGCCAAATGCGAAAAAGCTCTACCTACTTTAGTTGACTTTGTTATCCTAGGTACTACCAAAAGTCCAGAGTTTTGCGACCTTAGGGAGCGTGATGGATTGTAGCGTGGTAGAAGACTAGTTAGGTACGCAGGAGCTAAACCATTAAGGGCCTTATAGGTAAGTAATAATATTTTGTAACTGATGCGGAACTTAGCCAGTGCAGAGACTGTAAAACTGGGGTAATATGATCATATTTTCTTGACCTGGTAAGGACTCTAGCCGCTGCATTTTGGACTACCTGTAGCTTGTTTATTGAAGATGCAGGACAACCAGCTAGCAGTGCATTACAATAGTCCAGTCTAGAGGTCATGAATGCATGAACTAGCTTTTCTGCATCAGAAACAGGCAACGTTTCATAGCTTGGCAATGTTTCTAAGATGGAAGAATGCTGTTTTTGTAACATGGGAAATATGATTTTCAAAAGACAAGTTGCTGTCTAATATAACACCCAGATTTTTGACTGTAGAGGAAGTAACAGTACATCCGTCTAGTTGCAAATTATAATCCAAGAGATTCTGTGTACTGTTTTTTGGTCCAATAAGTAATATCTCTGTCTTATCTGAATTTAATAGGAGAAAATTATTGGTCATCCAATCTTTTACATTTTTAACACACTCTGTTAGCTTAAATCATTTAGAAGTTTCATCTGGTCTTCTTGAGATATATAGTTGAGTATCATCAGCATAACAATGGAAACCAATCCCGTATTTTCTAATAATATTACCAAGGGGCAACATGTATATTGAAAATAGCAGAGGACCTAGGACAGATCCTTGCGGTACTCCATACTTTACTGGTGATAATTGAGATGACTCCCTGTTTAAATAAACAAAGTGATAGTGATCAGACAGGTAGGATCTAAACCATCTTAAAGCCTCCCCTTGAATACCCGTATAGTTTTGTAATCGATCTATGAGTATGTCATGATCTATAGTGTCGAACGCAGCACTAAGATCAAGTAAAACTAGCAATGAGATGCAGCCTTGGTCTGATGCAAGAAGCAAGTCATTTGTAATTTTAACAAGTGCGGTTTCTGTGCTATGGTGGGGCCTGAAACCTGACTGAAATTCTTCAAAGAGATCTTTTTTTTTTTTTTTTTTTTTTTTTGCAAAAAGGAGCACAACTGAGCAGACACAACTTTTTCTAAAATTTTAGACATAAACGGAAGATTAGAAATGGGTCTGTAATTTGCCAGTTCACTAGGATCTAGTTGTGTTTTTTTAATAAGAGGCTTAATAACCGCCAGCTTGAATGATTTTGGGACATGACCTATAGATACTGATGAGTTAATAATATTGAGAAGCGGTTCTTCTGCTACAGGTAACAACTCTTTCAGTAATTTAGTGGGTACAGGATCTAATAGGCATGTTGTTGGTTTAGATGCAGTGATAAGTTTATTTAGCTCTTCCTGTCCTATAGTTGTAAAGCACTGCAGTTTTTCTTTGGGTGCGATGAATGGAGCTGAAGTACTAGACCCTGCAGAATCTACATTTGTTATTGTATTTCTGATGTTATCTCAGGGTGTCTACAGATATGAACAAGTTAAATTTAAGACTTTTTAAGACCTTTTTAATGCCACCTTATATGAAATTTTCATGTCAAATTCTTACAATTGATCAATAGATTAAATTTACACTAGGCTGTTATCAAACAAATTAATTTACATTGCACAATTACAACTGCAATAAATAATGTTATGAGATTAATGTTTTAAATGCAATTTTGAATATACAAATAAGAAATGTTGGGGGGGGGGGGGTACATAATAATAATGTTTAATTTATATATCGCCTTTCCCAGGCTCAAGGACGCTTTACCAAAGCAGGAACACAATGGACAGTCATTTCACATAGTCACAAACAGTCAGCACAAATAATCAATTAAGTTGAACAGTAGACATTTGGCCAGTCCAAAAACAAAATGAAACAAGATGAATGCAGTTGCATATCATGATACGGCAAAGACACATAGAAACAACATAGCAACACATAACAACATAGAAAATACATACTTTCTCATACAAATACATGCAAACAACATACTTTTAAACATACTAACCCCGCCAGTAGGTGGCGGTAAGTCATTTAATGAGTGAGTCATTGAGTCATTCATTCAACCATTCTCTGAATCATTCAGTAAAAAAACACCGCTATGTGTTGCTTGGAGATTGCGCAATACTTCTGCTGTGATCTTTGTTTGGCACTATTTTAGTTGGTGAAACAGAACAACAGTCAATACTGAGTCTAAAATGTAAGTAACGTTAATTTAATTATGTGACTACTTGACTACTTGTTTATGTAACTAAAATCAATGTAACATTTGCAATCGTGAGAATATTCGGCAATTAGCTCCCTTGTCATGGTATGTTGCTTAAATACATCATGTTGAAATTTTACCTCAGTATGTTTCTTCTGTGAGTTTCTTTATGTCCCGTTCAGCTCTTTTGCTCATTTCATACAGTCATTTGATTTGATTTCTCCATAAAAGTCTCTTACAAAGAAACAGGCAGTGCGAGCCTAAACAGCGCGACCTTGATACCAGAAATACACTATCCATTATCAGTCGCTGTGTACGTTGAATGTAATCAAATCAGAAGAATCATTCTTGCGTTTCGATGCTTCAGTGGTTTTTGTTATTTTAATTTTTTTTATTATTATTATTTTTTTTTTTTTTTCACATAGGCTATTTGTCCGGTCGGGCAAGTAAAATTCTCAAGCCATTTTTTCAGTAAACTTCATTTAACCCATTTTAAACTATCTAGGAAGCTGGTCAGCTAACTGTAGCATGCAGTAACTACAGCAGGGGGAAAATCTGTCTGTCCAATGATTGTAAACAGTCACAGGTCCGTCAGACTGGAGAAATTTTTGCGGAATTGGGACCGAAAATATTTAAGACCCATCGAATCTGAATTTAAGTCATTTTAAGACTTTTTAAGGCCTTTTATTAGGAAAATTTTATTTAAGACATTTTAAGACTTTTTAAGGACCCGCGGCCACCCTGTATCTATCTTATCAGTGAAGAAATTCATAAAGTCATTACTATTAAATTGTGAGGGAATATTTAGATCGGGTGGCGTCTGTTTGTTTGTTAATCTAGCCACTGTGCTAAATAAAAACCTTGGATTGTTTTGGTTATTTTCTATGAGTTTGCGGATATGCTCTGCCCTGGCAGCTTTTAAAGCCTGTCTATAGTTGGACATACTGTTTTCCCATGCAATTCTAAAAACTTCCAAGTTCTCCATTTGCGCTCAAGTTTACAAGTTTCTTTCTTGAGAGAATGGGTACTACTGTTGTACCATGGCGCAGTACGTTTTTCCTCTAACCTTTTTCAATTTGATGGGCACAACAGCTTCATGTGTATTTATGGGTACACAGTTGAGATAAATCAGGCAGGTTATTTCTGAATCTATCTTTAGTGGTTGGAATAATAGTTCTGCCCGGACGATAACGCGGAGCCATATAGTTAATATCAGTAATACTCAGCATGCACGATACTAGGAAATGGTCAGTAACATCATCACTTTGAGGTACGATATCTATGTCAGTAAGATCAATTCCATGCGATATAATTAAATCTAGCGTATGATTAAAACGATGAGTGGGCCCGGTGACGTTTTGCTTGACTCCAAAAGAATTTATTAGGTCAGTAAACGCAAGTCCTAACACATCATTTGTATTATCAACGTCAATGTTAAAATCTCCGACAATTAGTGCTTCATCAACAGTAACCAATAGGTCTGAGAGGAAATCTGCAATTTCTTTTAAGAAATCTATATTCAGCCCTGGCGGTCTATACACAGTAGCCAGAGCAAGAGATAGGAGAGATTTCTTTTGCATATCTGACAGTGTAACATTAAGCAGGAGTAATTCACATGAGTTAAACCTGTATCCTGTTTTCTGGGTAACATTGAGAATATCACTATATATTGTTGCAACACCGCCACCACGGCCAATCTGACGGGGCTCATGCTTGTAACAGTAGCTTGGTGGAGTAGACTCATTTAGACCAATATAGTCATTTGGTTTGAGCCAAGTTTCAGTCAAGCAGAGTACAGCAAAACTATTATCTGTGATCATTTCATTTACAATAACTGCTTTGGGTGCGAGTGATCTAATGTTTAGGAGCCCAAGATTTAAAAATTGCTTTTGTTTATTTGTTTTGCATTTTTCTGGTTTAATCACGATCAAATTATTTCTAGATCCTGCATTAAATTTATATTTTGGCTTCACTGTTCGGGAACAGACACAGTCTTTATAGATTGGACAGCACAAGTATTTCTATCATTTAAGTGGGTAGGACAAAAGTCATCATAGCAGTTATTTGAGAATGGGCTTACTAGTCAGATGGAGCTTAGAGTCCTGGAGATGTTGTCCGACAGGAGTTCTGCTCTGACTCTGCTGAGGTGCAGGCCATCAGTGCGGAAACGCCTAGGACGCTCCCAGAAAAGATTCCAATAATTAACAAAGAGCAGTTTCTGTTCTTTACACCATGACAATAACCATTCGTTTAAAGCAAAAAGTCTACTGAACCTTTCGTGTCCTCGTCGATATGTGGGAAGCGGTCCTGACATGATGATGATCATCGTCTCGATCAGGCTCCTGAAGTCCCTCTTCAGTGTCTCTGTCTGCCGCAGCCTGGTGTCGTTCACCCCCACGTGCAGCACGATCGTGCCGATGCTCTCGTCGTCCTTCAGGATCGCGGGTATCTGTGCAGAAACATCGAGAACACAAGCGCCAGGGAAACAGTGAGTGTGCGCTTTACTTTCAGCTAACATAGCACGGACGTGCCGGGCGATGGAGTCTCCGACGATCACAGCGTCGCGTTCCGTCTCGCGGAGGGGAGCGAAGCGGTTCCGGGTGGAGATCTCGAAGACCGGAGGCGGCGGAGGGGGAGGCTCGCGTCTTCCGCTGCTGCTGCACCTAGGGTCCGTGGTGTCCCGGCGCCGGAGTGAAGGACATCTGGGAAGATCGCGTTCTGAGTGCACAGGGTCTGTGCAGAGAAACACACGGAGTAGAGGTGGTGGGAGTGTTAGCGGCGCGCTGTATACTTACCCCGGACATGTGAGCGTCAGCCCGGGATGTTTCCAGCACGGCTCTCTGCTCTCTCAGCTGGGCCTGCTTCTCCACCAGCTCGCGGATCTGCTTCTCCACGGCCTCCAGCTCCAGCTGCACCGAATGCAGCTCGAACGTGTCCTCGCCTGCATTCAAAGGTAGACACACATCCGCCATTAAAGCAAGTAGCAGTGAGTAAAACAATGGTAATGTGTGTTAATAGAGTATTAGCAATGTAAGCGAGATTAGTGGCAACCTTCCTTGGTTGCCGCTAATGCAACCACGCTGGCGATGCTAACGGGCTATAAGCTAATAGCGGACTCTGGAAATCAAAATAAAACTAGTGATAACAAGGTGCTTTGATTGTTTTTGTTGTAGAATGCGATAGGGGATATATTCAAACGTTACAGAAACAAAAATGATGGTGTGTAAAATAGATTTCAGGATTAGAAAATAGACGATAAAGAATTAACTTGACGGAGCTCAAACTCAAAACACGCAGCAGCAGCAACAAACAGGAAGTCCTCACCCTCATGTCATTCCAAATCTCTATGCATTTCTTTCTTTTGTGGAACAAAGATAAGATTTTTTTTTTTATGGCATAACATCTTTTAACACCAGCAACATCAAGGATTTTTGTGATAAGATTTATTTTATGTTGCATTAATACACATTACAGTCCACAACAGAAGTGTTTTGTTGTTGAGCGTCACTTCACCAAGATCAGTTTTGTTTTCCCATAAGAGATGGCTTGTTTGTCCTCACATTTCTCCCTGCAAGAGCTTGTATAGATTTGTAATTTTCTCTTTGGCATTGATCTTAACTGTATTTTCCCCTAATCTATAAACAGAGAGAGAGGGAAAGGGAGCGAGTAGCACACAATCACCCATACTTCAGATAATTTTATCTTAATTACCGCAGGGAGCGAGCAAAGGCAGTTTAAAAATGAAATGGGAAAATAAATACTAGCTGAAGAGTGATAGCTTGCGGCTCTAAATCATAACAGGTCAGAGAAAAACAATCAAAACACGTCCTTTCCCACATCTGTTTGGCCCCGGGGCCTCATATGCGCTGTAACCTCTGTGACACAGCGCTTTGCCGGCTACAGATGGAACAAACCGTAAGGGATTGTAGCTTTTTTAAAGCTTCAAATACATTGTAAGATTGTCTTCATCTTTTTTTCTTTTTTATAACTTTTTACTTATTTTTACACCCATTTATCTTGATTTTAATTACTTAGAAATATGGGAAAAGATGTTATGATGAACCTTGACCTTTTCTTGTCAAGATGGTGACATTAAAGGGCTCGACCCAGGGGTCTAAGTCAAGATCGAGGGAAAGGGGACAAATGACAAGACGTATCAAAACACACTCATGTCAGACTTCATCACACCTCAGCACTGTATAACCTAACCTGACGAGGGTAAAGGACAGTAGGCTAGTCTTGATTTATGCAAGGTATGTAATACACAAGGGGTCAAGTTTTGTCTGGTTACTGATGAGTTTTTTTTTTTTTTCTTTCTTTCTTTCTTTCTTTACAGGAAACATTATCATCCTGAAAATTTCATTGTATTATAATAGAATGTTTTATTTATTATTATTATTATTATTGTTGTTTATTTATTTATTTATTTTTTTCAGTAACCCTTGTAAAGTACTCTTAAAAGCACAAAATAGAAATTTTTTCATTGTCTGTAAATTTTGGAAATCAGAGCTCAAGTTTGTCGCTAATAAAGTGTTCAGGATTGTGTTCTTACGGTATGGAGGTCTTATGCTAATAAATAACCAATAAATGGCTGGCATTAAAATTCTATATTATTTTGTTGGGAAAAAAATAAATAAATAAATGTTACAAGTGAATTAAATATAGTATAAATGATTGATATCCATTTTAAGATTTGCTAGAGATTACATTTAGCAGTGTTATAAATTTAGTCTTTTTTAACTTTAAGTGAGTGTTAGATGAGGTTATAGAAAATGTAAATGTAAAATAGGGCAATATGAGCATGTAGTTAAATATCCAGTATCAAACAAAAATTAAATCAATCAATAAATTTGTCTGATACAGTAATTGTTATGGTATCAATATAATGTGCATGTCTAATTTAGATGAAAGGTAATATTACCATATATTTATCCAAGTATTACAAAACTCAAAATGCATAACTGAGTATTCTACATCTCTGCATGGTGAAATATCTGCCTGTTTGTCATTTACAACATCAAAATGAGAGATGAAAGCGCTTGAAATGTGTGCGGATCTTTCATTTACAACATTTCAAACACAATACACAATGAAACTGCACTAAAAGTTATTCAGTACGTTTGAGTGATGCGAGAAGGGGCAGCTAATCTCTGCTAATGCAATCCAAACATGCGGCGCATTTCTTTACAGTGCAGCCCACGTCTCTAGATTTCCATGTCACTACTTTCTAGCTTTCATTTAAAGATAAGACAGCCACAAATCCATATATTCAATAGGGCTCTATGTCTTTGTTCCATTTTTTCTTGCCTTTTGTCTTTGAGAGCATAAATGCGATTCGCGGAGTGAAAGTTATACTTTCAGGAGAGTGTTAAAGTTAGACATTCATGCTGTCAGCAGAGAAATTGCTTTTTCATAAACAAACTTCTCAGCCTCATAAGACTTCCAATGAGTCAAACGCATGCACACACACATACTGCCCACACTGAGTGACTCTCCAGATGGTGCTGTGAAGAGTGCTTCAGACTTCAAAACGCTTGTCACATTGCTCATCAAACCCATCATATGGATTCTCCAGTTAAAACAAATTAGCTACATTTCCAGAGCCGGTAAACACATTAACATTTGTTTAACTGGCCTCGGCGACCCCTCGATTGCTTTATGCGCCCTGATGTCACTTCATGGTGTCACGAAGTTAACAGCGCCAGAAATCGCAATAAACACCCTTCAGCTAGCACAATGCTAACGCCAGTCATTCTCGTCTTCGCAGCCAGCTGATGAACTGTGCAATTTGCAGAACATCTGTTCTATTACAAATCACAAACCCACAAACTCTGTCTTTTTCCAGTCGAAATTCCACTTTCAGTTCTTGAAAACTTTGTATATTTACTCCCACCATGCAAATAGGATATTACTCTTTTATTTCATACTCAACACCTCTATCTTTCTGTCAAATGCTGGTACAGCATATGAAGTGTGTAGAAAAGCGCTGGTTGTTTCTACAGAATAATACAACGAGAGCTTGCTTTGCCCTTGGAATTATTGATAATGTTTTGAATCTCCCAATACAGGTTCATGATCTATTTGTTAAGACTGTTGCCGTTGGCATTCAGGTGATAATTAGGATATTCAGCCAGGAAACAAAAGCCCACGGTTTCTGATGGTGGAAAACAAAATAGCTGCAGCCGTGAGAAAAATTTGGTGATGCTTTTAGGTATCCGATGTTACATTAACATGATTGAAAGATGTTTAGTTTGGCAGATAAATACATTTATCATGTTGTTATTTCCCTTCTTGGACGAGGCGTTCAGAAGAAACTCTGTGGTCCTGTTAGGAGCAGATGTGGTGATGTTGGAGCTGCATCTGAGCATCCATTTATCTGTTGGTGGAATCAGCCGTGCTGACTTAGATGTGATGCTCCTCTGTTGTTTTCACACACTTTCATTCAAACGGGGATGAGTTTGACATATTACAGTCATTTATGGCTATATATTCCTGCAAAAAAACAACAGTTTGATGTATGAACAAGATAGCAGCTGTCGTACTCGGTGCATGTAGTGTGTTGCTACCCAAACTGATGTGCGTTTGATCTCTGGAGATGCATTAGGAAAGTTTAGAGCGCTGCAATTTAAGGTCTGTTTACACTCATTAGGCAAACAAATGTTCAATTGTTAATTTCTGTATTTAAATTTTTGAATTAATTAAGAAGAGTCTTTTTTTGTATTTTTGTAATATAAGTATTTTTAATTTTTTTTTTTTATTTTTTTATTTTTTTTTTTTTATATTAGATTGTTGTGAGATTGTCATATACACTATAGAGGTGAATGTCTCTTATGCTTACCAATGCTGCATTTATTTGATACAGTAAAACAGTATATTACTACAATTTAAAACAAACCTTATTATTGTTACCATTATTGGATACTGTTGCTGTCAAGCTCCTAAATTATGACAAAAAAAAACGTAGACCAGTTCCTTTAAGGGAGAGTCTGCACTGTAGTTTGGATATGGAAAAAATGTGTTCAATAAGTTAGCTTGACACCAAAATGAACTTGAATTCATACCAGAGACTAAAGAGAGCTGGGCCATCTGAAGCAGTGGCAATCTTTCAACTGAAGTGTTGTCCGAAGCCAAATCCACCCATTTACAAAATAAAATGAAACTAGGTGAGACAGAGAAGAGAAAAAAATAGATGTGTAGAGCATTCCTGGTGTGCTGTGATCGATAGAGAATGAAAATGCTGATCACATCATTGCACCGTTACATCCAGGCATCTCAGGGCAGGGACGGCAAAAACAAAATGAATAATAAACACACATACAAACACTCTCTTTCACACACATACAAGACATTTGCTCATTATGGCAGAGGTGGCTTGACAGTGGTCACAGAGGCCAGGCAGACAGACAGGTGTAACATCTGGACAATCTGTTTCTATAAACACATCACTTTCTGTGTCTCTCTGTCTCTTTCCCTGACAGCTGGGCTGTGTTTTACCTGGCCTGACCTGCCGCTAATGGGGTCTATAACTGCCAAATGCCAAACACACACCCTAACACATGCCAACACTTTGTTTCTTATTCATTTTCATTCTCCTTCCTTATTCTGTTTTTCTGTCGGATCAAGTACCTGACATCTGCTGCATCCAGATTACTGGAGATGTTTTGGATTTGTGCTGGAGCCAAAGATTCTTTGCAGAATTTTGTATAGGTAACGTTTACATGGCTGTTCAGAGGTTCTCAAAGTCTGTGTGAGATTTCAAAACATGTGAACATGTGTTGTATTAATTTATTTGTAGCTTGTTTTGCTACATTTTTCGTCGTCGGTGTGTAAGTGCATGTCAGATCCATGTGATTTCTCTTTCCCTATGAAATCAACTTCTTTTTTTTTTTATAGTATTCCCTGTTAAAAAAAAAGGAAGATTTATTTATTTATTTGTTTGTTTGTTTTGCTTTTTCGCAGAAGAGAAAACTTTACGTTTACATTTACATTTATGCATTTAGCAGACGCTTTTATCCAAAGCGACTTACATTGCGTTCAAGTTACATTTCTTTTACATTTTATCAGCTCTTGCTTTCCCTGAGAATCGAACCCATGATCTTGGCGTTGCTAGCGCCATGCTCTACTATTTGAGCTAGAGGAAAGCACAATTTAAACAATTTAATAAAATAAATAATTATAATAATTTTATTCAGTAAAGATGCATTTAACTGATCAAAAGTGACAGTAAAGACATTTACAATGTTATAAAAATGTATTTCAAATTAATGCTGTTCTTTCAAACGTTCTATTAATGAAAGAATCCTGCAAATAAATAAATAAATAAATAGTTAGCTAGTTCGTTTCTGCAAACAATCAGCACAACTGTTTTTAACACTGATAATATTAATAAGTGTTTCCTGAGCACCAATTGATCATATTAAAATGGAAGGCTTAAGTAATGACTTCTGAAAATTCAGCTTTGCCATCGCAGGAATAATTTATATTTAAAAATATATATTAAAATGTTAATAGATTAAATATTTTAAATAAATTAATTTAAAATAATAATAATTCGCAAAATAACTTTTTACTGTATTTTTGATCAAATAAATGCGGACTTAGTGAGCATAAGAGACTTCAAACATAATCATTAAAAAAAAAAAAAAAAAACCTTACCAACCCCAAATATTTGAGCGGTAGCTCTAAAGTGAATTTTGTCAATGTTTAGGTGTGCATTAGCGTATATTAGCTTCAAAGCTCCAGTTTTGATTTTGTGAGGTTGTTAAAAAAGCAAGGTCTTGACAGGAAAGGTAAGTTGATGGACTATCATAGTGATCCTGGCTGCTGTCCCTGATTTGGTTAGCTAATATGCGGGAACATTGGTTTGCTTCGTACCTTGTGAAAAAGGCAATGCATCGTACATCCGTTCTATTACTTTACAATATTCTATCACATTAAGGTATCCATAAAATATGACTTCCTGCGTTATCTGAGTAAATTAGCTTAACCAAAACAGGCAAGCAGGCTGTTATTACCGCTTTCACAGATAAAGTATTAGTCACAAGTAAATGTCACCTCAGCGTGGCGTTCTGTTCCCGAACCTTAAGTGTAGTTGTCAGGTTCAGAAAAGACTGAAGCGCACTCGGCTTTGACTTTTGCTATTGTGTAGCCGGGCTGTGTCCGTTTGTCGAAAACACAATTATCTAATTTAGTCGCAGGCTCTTTATTCGTCAGCGTGCAACAGTGTCGACCTGCAGTCTGTACCTCATCTGCCTGAAAGAAAATAGATATGTGTGACTGAGAAATATGAATACTAATGTGGCTCTGCCAGGAACAATTAATAGCTAGTAAGCATACGGCGACCTATCCCTCTTTAAATATGAGTGTTTAATTAGGCTGAATTATTAATTGGGGCTTTATCATATCTCAGAGCAGAGAGGGGGAGAGGAAGGTAAATGGGTTTTAAACTAATGACTGCTATAGCAGATATTTAACTCCCCTCACTTTGACAAGACAAAGCAGATAATAATGTTATAGCGACTCGTGAATTATGGACTCAGTCTATATAAAGAGATGCATTAGTCTCATCTTTTGAAGATGAGGTTGAGCCATTGTATTTGTTTAAAAGGCCATCACCTAATGACCCCGACTGACGGAGGGTCTGCTTATGAGAGGTTTTGCTGCAGTCTCTTGATTTATATTGAGCAGCTTCACTGTTGTTATAGCTCTTAATTTTATGACCCGTTAACACAGATTCTAGCGCTGGAGGTCACCAGGTTGGTGTAGTAATAGCGTTTCTCCTTCTGGAGTTGGCTGCGCAGATGACCATAGATTTTGAAAATCTGATCAAATGGATGTATTGTCATTCTGTTTTGAAAAGGAATCTGTATTCTTGCTGTTAATAATTAATAGTCTGCAGAGGAAAGCAGTTGTATATAAATTATAGCAGTGCATAATGCATCATATAAATTAGGTTAACGATTATCAATGCATTAATCAATTTTCAGAATACTGACCATTTCTTACCCTATTTTTTGTGCGTTCATAATTTTATGTAATACTACAGTATATGTGGGCAGATATATAATACAGTATATAGATATATCATAAAATTGCTCATTAACCTTATCTTAATGCAATAATGTGAGCTTCAGTGCATTGTGTATTTGCATAGTTACATTTTGTCATATAAAACACATCCAATCGCCACATATTGGAAACTCTCATTGAAAACAAATTGAAGACTTTACATTACTTCAGAGATGTTCTATATATCTTCTTCTTATTCTGAATGCTTTTGAGAGTAAAATGTCTTTGATACTGTACTTTTTAAAATTATTTATAATTAATCATAATAAGTCATGGCTTCAAGGTATCGCAAGTAAAATTAGTCTTGCATATCAATATCAAACATGAAAGACTTTTTTAGAAAAATGTATCATTAATAATATCACGCTGTTAAATCAAAATTCTGTCGCTGTGCATGTCAGAGTGAAAGCAGAATATAAATGGCTATTTTTTATTTGCTGTTTGAACAATTATGACATCTATTTGAACAAAATATGACGTCTAAAGCATAAACAAATATGAAAGAGAAACCTCTCACTTATACGAAACACATTTAATCACACAGCAATCATTTATTACAAACAAGAACTGACTCTCAAAGTGTCTTAAGGCAGCAAGATGACATCTTAATGTCAGGCTTCGTAATTGTGACCCCTCAAGTAGCTGTTATACCCTTCTAGTGACTGTATGCCCCCGTGTGTGTTCCCGTGAGTGTATGTGTGTGAAAGTGACAAGCAGAGGTGCTAATGGCCGAAGCACAGTGATCGTTTCACACCTACGCGACTTGCCAAGTGACATTTTAGCAGTCTCTCACTTGTTGAACCGCAGCTAGTTTTATACTGTATGAACTTGTATCTTTTCTGTCTTTGTGGGTTTGTGTGTCCATTTCAGGCTTGACCCTCAGATCCTTTGAATTACATGCCTCGCCTCATCACCGCACCAGTTACCTTTTTATTCTAGAGACAGTGCACTGTGTAATATGCACACACACACACACACACACACACACACACACGTCCTACTTGCTTCACGTCTCTGTGACGACCCATTTACATGGGAATCATAATGAGGGAAAATTGAATCTGTGCCTCTGATGCCCTCATAATGGCCGAGTCGGGTGGCAAGGGACAGCTTCTGTGTGTGCGCGTGTATATATATATATATATATAGAAAGAAAAAGAGCTCTTTTGTGAGAAAATTGTATTAACTATCGTAAGAAATTATAGTCTGCCTCGACCCAGCCTCCACTCCACAATATGTTTGATCATGCTCATTTCCCTAAATGGCTTAATTATTATAGAGAAGAAGAAAGTCAACGGTTGTAGACCATTTGGGATGAGTTGTTTGTAGACCATTTGGGATGATCACATCCTGAGCAAATGGTGACCAATTGTAGAATGGGACAGGTGTGGGACACAGAAAAACACCTCAGACAAAGGAGTGTCAGAACTTAATTAACATACAGACTACAGCTGTTACAACAGGAGCAACTTCATTTACATGAAGGGTAGTAAACTGAAAATGTATAAAAGGTTTGAACTTAGTATGTTCTGGGTTCATTCCGACTCCGTTGAACCCAAGGTACAACATGTACTTTGTCACTGCTATGCAGCAATAAACATCTTCATTGAGATCTTCAACGTCCTCATAATTTTTTCTTACACTATCAAAGACTGAAACAACCACGTCTCCAGCAGAACAGGTTTCTCTGTGCAAATTCATTATCGTGTTTAAATTTAGACTGTCCCTTAGAATGGCTGCACTCAAAAATCTATGTTTACATATATTTTACCAGTCACATTTCTGAGAAGTGCATGACTGCTTTGTGGAAAACAGGAGAAAGCTTCAATAACATCTTCCTATTGAGTTTTGACTATGTCAGATTAACCTATTAAACGGTTTTGCAGGAAAATAAGAGGTTTATTTTTAAAATTACTATTATTGTTTATATATTACTTCACCTGGGTCTCTGGGAAGACAAACATGGAAATAATAATAAAAAAAATAATCTCAACAAAAGATGAGGGTTATTCCATCTGCATTTTCCATTCGCACTGAATGGAACAGATGAAATGACCTTGTGGATACAGATGGAGACTTGATTGTTATTATTATTATTATTATTTTTTAATCCAACATCATTTATTAAATTACGTAGTTTTTATTCAATTTACTGCCCTAGTAATTTAAGATACATTTAGCGTAGCGTTGCTGAAACTGCAAGAGATTTCTAGTTCCTAGCTTTGGATGAAACAGGGACAGGATTTGGAGGTTAAATGTTGAAATAAAGCACTTTGGGCAAGATGATAACAGAGCTGCACTGCGTCTAAATTCACCTATACTATGCTCTAAAAGTATGCACTCTTTTTGTAAATAAGTATACTTTTGAGTACATTTTGAAGAAGATTTGGGATAAACAGTACTGCTGCTCTCATAATTGCATCTTTAACAGACCACGCTGTTGCATAGTTACATACATACTATCACCCTAAACTGGCCTGTCAATCATTTTGTTACAGTTAATGTCCTCATATACACACTCCACAATTTAGTTCATTTTAATTTGTGCAACTGTTCATTCTACTGTAAAAAGAAAAGAAGTACCACATTGATCTGCCGGTCTTGGGTCTTTCATGCGGGAACAACTAATTCTAATTCTGAATACTGCAGTATTTAGGACAGATAGTATGTGAATTGAGATGCAGCAGTGAACTTATTGGTGTTTAATGTGCTGTTATATTGGAGTTGTGTGGGTTTTCATTGTGATGAAGATTACAAATTGAACACAGACTTGTTTTGTTCTCCAATTTGCTTTAATCAAAGAGCATTAATTGTGTAAGTGCCAAATGGAGTGCTCAGTCTCCTCTTCCTTGTGTTTCAATGTAAAAAAAAAAATAAAAAGTGCATTTAATTTAACATGTGCTACTACTAGTTAACTGCAAATCCAGTGTTTCACTCAATTCAGTTTGGAGTAGGATTTACTTTGATTTTTTTACAGAAATTACTAGTAAATTTCACAAATAATTACAAAGAAATGGCAAGCAAATACATTGAACTAAACATGAAATTTTGAAGCAGCAAGTCTGAAATTGTCCTTGCATTTTCCTTGTAAAATGTACTCCTATAATCTTTATTTATAACTTTGAAAAGCTATTTTATTTTATTTATTTATTTATTGTAGTGTTCTCAAATTGTATGATTAGTTGAATTAAATAAGAAAAGCCATTTCCAATGTGTGGAGCCACAATTGAGTTAAATTCAGACAAATAATTATTTATTTGAGTAAATACAACAGACAATAAACCCATCAGGAAAGCTGTGCGTAGCAAGTTCCAGTGTCTTCACATCTGTTTTACATGTCAAACCAGCACCATTGTTGCTCCATCTAGATCCAGCAAAACGGAAAACCTTCAATACAGTTTGAATTGCCATAGAATTGTTCACAAATATGGTTCATTTTCAGATCCTGAAGCTGTGGTACCTTCATATAAATGGTTCCTTGTGCTGTATGGCTCTTTCTTAGCCCTGCAAAGTTCAGTGTGAACTTGAAAGACAGCAAAGGACACTCCACAGTAATGGAAGTGGTTTGTGTCTTATCACCCACTCTCACCAACCCCACATGTGTGTAAGAGAAAGATTTATCACACAAATGAACCTGTGAAAATAACTTTCTGCATGACTACCATCTCTGATCACAGCCACTGTCTCCCTCTCCTGAAAAATGGTGTTTGTGCTCGACTAGGAGTAAATACACCTCGCTTTTGGCTTTTTCTAAATTCTTTGCACAGTTCATAAGGACCAGAGTTGCATGTGTTGTTTTTATTTTTTTTTCCCTGATCCGAGCTTTGAGCCTTTTAAAGAATTTTTATGTAAAATAAAACGCGGATCTGTCAGTCACACCGCCCACTTGTACGCTCACAGTCTTAACCTTACCCTCCACGCCGACCAATGAAAGCAATACAGCGATAACAGTTTCCAGAAAAGCACCTAAGGCTAAATGCAACATTTGCTCTCTTTCACACACACAAATATCACCAAACACACCCCAATTAACTAACGCACACTGTACCCACACATTTATATGCCTGAATCAACCTCCTACAGAACTTTCCTTCAACAGTTCACGCAAAGCCACAGGCAAAGATCCCATCTACAGCTTCAGGCTATTCAGCCATGACGTTCTGGCGTGCCAGTGGTCAGTTATATACGAGGGCTGCGGATGTTTGGGCTGGCCGGGGGGACTGTGGATCAGAGGGTACTGGCCTGCCCAACCAGCCGGAAAACTAGCAGCATGTCTGCTATAGTATGGGGCCACTGGGTGCTGGAACCAGGTGTGAGAAAGAGATGTCATGCTCCAGAGGGCAAGCCAACTATCTACAACACCCCATTAACCTACTACTGAGAGGAGAGCGACAACTCCCATTTCAGTCGAGAGAAAGAAATAGAGAGCATAGAAATGAAAACAGAGATTCCACTTTGGGAGGAGGGAGATGGGGCTGCTGGTTGTTGAAACTATTTGAGGTGAGGGGCCAAGGGACGCAAGAAACCAAAGTGACAAAGGACAGCTGGAGAAAAAGCGCAACAAAAGGAAACATTGGGGAGAAAATGGAGTAAAAGAGGGAGGAAAAGAAAAAGATGAATGGAATGCTGAAGGATAAGATTAAAGACAAATAAACAAGGTATACTAAGGTAGTACCTTTTTTTTTTTTTTTGCATCATGGTAATACTATGGTTTATGAAGGCAGTCGCTCAGTATGAGAAATTAACCAGGTTAAGTGTTTATGCCTTCACAGACATGTAGCCTAAAGGTTTGTATTCAATTCATAATGAAGAAATTCAATTCATAATGAAGAAATAATAAAACAAGAAAATCAGAGGCAAAATTTTCATGTCTGTTTGTAGTACACTGTCATTCAAAAGTTTGGGGTAAGGACATTGTTAAAATAGTCCATGTGACATCAGTGGTTAAACCATAATGTTATGAGGCTATGAGAATACTTTTTGTGTGTAAAGAAAACAAAAATAACGACTTGATTCAGCAATTTCTTCTCTTCCGTGTCAGTCTTCGATGCACATTCATGATAGTACCATGACACGTGTGTGTGGTGCTGATGATGAAGCACAAAAAGTATTCTCGTAGCTTCATAAAATTACGGTTGAACCACTGATATCGCACTGACTATTTTAATGATGTCCTTACTACCTTTCTGGGCCTTGAACTTGTCAGTTGTGTTGCTGTCTGTGCAGCATCAGAAAGCTCTCGGGTTTCATCATAAATATCTTAATTTGTGTTTCGATGAACGAAGGTCTTACAGGTTGGAACAAGATGAGGATGAGTAATTAATGACATAATTTTCATTTTTGAGTGAGCTATCCCTTTAAAATATATTGAAATAAAAAAAAAAAACAGTTATTCAAAATTGTAACATTTCACAGTGCTGTTTTGTTCAAATAAATGCAGCCTTAGCAAGCACAGTTTACAGTCTGTATATATTTTGCAGAACATTTATTGTGTGGTATCTTTGCGGCTACTTTCATATTTGTTGCTTAATGTTCATTTTATTATTAAGAGCAATAATTGTCCAGATTAAGCATTTATTTTATTTGAATGATTCAATTAAACTACATAAACAGACAATAGTTTGTGTAAGTAGCTCAAACAGTAGAGCATGGTGCTAACACCAAGATGATGGGTTTAATTCCAGGGGGTTGTATAATTTGATGAAATGTATGGCTTGAATTAATGTCCCAGAAAATCAGTGTTAGGGCACAAATACTGCTTCTAAAAGATTCATTTCTGACTCATTTTCATGGTATGTATCGTATTATAAGTACCACAGTATTATCTAATACCATCATATCCCATGGTACTCCTACAGCACTTTTTAAAAGTGAAAAGGAATGTAATCACACCCAAAAAAGAAAGAAAGAAGATTATGAAAAGAGTTATAGATGGGGAAAAGGGTAATGGAATGATTGCAAAGAGAGGGTAGAAATATTTAAAAAGCATTAGAAAATTTAGTATTGAAGAAGGAGTCTACTTAAAAAAAAAACGACAAAGAGAGTGATGAAGTCATGATAGACTTTGTTAGAAGTGTAGCACCAATTTCTGTAAGATGACAAGAGAGATAAAGAGCCATTCAGCGTGCCTTTTTGGAAACGACGAAATGAGAGGGTATGTTTGGGTGGGAAAAAATGAATGAGGTATGGAGAAAGGATATAAAGGAGATGTGCAAGCATGTGTGTTTGTGAGCGGGTGGCAGTTGGTTGTGGGTGGGAGCCTGTTTATAGGGCTGTCAGTGAAAGTGGTCTTCGAATGAAAACCAACCACAGAAGGAGTCAGAGAAAAAGACAAGAAATGCCAAAATCGAGCGTGCGCGCACACACAAACACCACATTCCTTCCGTAGCCGTGGCTCATCTGTGTGGGTGTGGGTTTGAGTTACAGTCACGGGGGTCCGATTTGACACGTCTTAGTTACATATGGTTAGCAGCGCAGTGTACAGTAACCGTTGTGTGACAACATTGGGAAAGCATGACAGAAAAGCAGCATGGAGAATCTGCCTGCTAAATGGAGTGACAACAGACCAGCCTCGCTCATTGTCAAGCCACTTAGTGTACGTGTGTATGTGTTTTCTCTGAGTGTGCGAACCTTGGATCTGAGTCAAATATGAGTATGCATGTCAGAAAGAAAGGGCTAGTGATCATTTCTGGTGCCCTGCAACCCTGTCAGTGCCTAGGTGAAATATTGTTGGGAACGCCCCCGATGCACTTTTCATATCCTGATGTCATTATTACTTCGAGGTGCATGATTTTTTCTGACACGTGTTTGCAATTCTGCAACTTGCTGTGTCTTGAATTCAGTAAGAAATATCTCTTATGGAACAACATAGGGCTGCGGTAGTTCTTTACCGAGACACTCTGGCTCTGTTTTTTTTTTTTCCCTCTGTCGCTCTTTTCTTATTTTTTACCTCCATGTTTTGGTGTCTCTGGGGTCTTTCCTTTGCTGTTTGGAGTTAAGAGGTGCTGTTTATAGAATAGAATATGGTTAAAGTGAGGATGACAACAGAGCAGAATTCTGTGTGTCAAAAGGTGTGTGTGGGAGTTTTCTGATGTACTCTGGTACTCGGAATGTGAAATCTATCAAATTGTGACTTCAAAGTTATTTTTAAGCTTATGTTTTGTAGATAGAGCTTTGTACTAGTGTTTTAGGTGTTTTATATTTGTTTGTGTTATTGGTCTCTGTTGTCTTCCATAGTCAATTTTGTACAATGTTCTTACTGACAAATGCGGAAATCGTAATTCTGATCTGATTCTTGGTGTCTTTTTCATTTCCATATGCATATTTGCATATTTGTTTTTGTACATGTTTAGAGGCTTCAGATTTTAACAAATGGGTCCCTCATCCTATTTTTTTTTTTTTTTTTCCATTTTGGATACAACATCAATTAAACTGTACAGTCAACATTCAATATTAAATTTGATTGTAAATTTGATTGTAATGAATATCAGTTTATGCAGATTTGATTGCTTTAATTGACAGTCTCATCTCATTAAGTAAGGGCTCAAAGAAAATAAATCCAGAGTTATACATCTGGCAATCCCATTGTGGTGGTGTTCATATATGCTCATTTTAATATGTGGGCTCTGAGATTATATGAAGGCAGTAAAAGCAGGTGCAAACAAGCCTTTCCTCGCCTACACCATGTCACATATATAAAAACTGATATGTGTTTATACTTCTCATAACACCATCTCTTTGTGACAAGTCTGAACAAGTGTAATTTATCCATGTATATGCATTTCAAATGTATGCCTGTATCAGCTTTACCCATTTTTTCTGCGTTTGTTGTGGTCTTGTTATACAAGTCTCAGAACGAAGTGCTGTTGGTATTTTAGCGTTTGATTCGTTATATTGGTTTAGCTGCAAGTGGAGCGCGTAGTTCAGCTTGCTCTGTGTGGGTGTGCATTAACAGCTGATGGGATTCTGGGCAGAGTTTGTAATTTCACACCTGACCACTCATCCACGCCACCGCTGGGCACTTAACCGAGCTGGCAGCCAGAGAGCGTGCACACACACACACGCAACCAGAGCAGGTTTCCATGGACATGATGCTCCTTGAATGCTAGCCGCCCTGTTAAGTGACTGTTTAAATATGAGGGAAGAGGTACAAATGGGGGCTGGTGTCACCGCTCGACAACATGAGAACAGCTGGTGTAATCGGTGATGGCAATGACGAAGATGTTTTCGTATAATTCATGACTCTTCTCTTCTGCATCTTGCATTAGCATGCATGTCAGCCTCAA
The DNA here is from genome assembly GCA_039654775.1 of Spinibarbus caldwelli. Lineage (NCBI taxonomy): Eukaryota > Metazoa > Chordata > Actinopteri > Cypriniformes > Cyprinidae > Spinibarbus > Spinibarbus caldwelli. Next base: position 14,049,115 of record CM077246.1, on the reverse strand, counting down.
AAACGTTACAGATCTCTTAAGTGAACATAATCGGATATATGAAATTATCTCATTTCAACGTTAAGGTGTGGTACTACAAGAGCAGTTCCTCATAAAATAGCAATTTTGTCATCATTTATGCAGCATTATGTCAAAACCTGTATGACTTACTTTCCTTTGTAGTATACAAAAGATGTTAGGCTTTCAGTACATACAATACAATTAAATGGTGACCGTGGCCGAAAAGCATTATTCAAGGCAACATTTCAAAACAGCAAAAATAGTCATATTAGCAAATTGTCCCTTTATGAGTCAGAATGTTACTTTGGTTTTTTTTTTTGTTTTGTTTTTTTTTTTGGTTTTTTTTTACCTAAACCTAAAGTAGCTGAAAGACCATCACCTAACCGGAAATCAAAAGTAATTATTTATGGACAAAGTAATTATTTATGCTTTTCTTTGTCGTGCTCTCAGGTGATAAATTAAACTTTTTTTTTTTTTTTGCCAACGAACCACCTCTAAGAATTTGTACAAATATGCACAAAATGAGCTCATTTCAAATTTGATGCCTGCTACAGGTCTCAAAATAGTTGGGACGGGGGCATGTTTACCATGGTGTAGCATCTCCTCTTCTTTTCAAAACAGTTTGAAGACGTCTGGGCATCAAGGTTCTGAGTTTCTGGAGTTTTGGTGTTGGAATTTGGTCCCATTCTTGCCTGATATAGGTTTCCAGCTGCTGAAGAGTTTGTGGTTGTCTTTGACGTATTTTTCGTTTAATGATGCGCCAAATATTCTCTATAGGTGAAAGATCTGGACTGCAGGCAGGCCAATTCAGCACCCGGACTCTTCTACTACGAAGCCATGCTGTTGTAATAGCTGCAGTATGTGGTTTTGCATTGTCCTGCTGAAATACACGTCGTCTGGAGGAGAGCATATGTTGGTCTAAAACCTTTATATACCTTTGAGCATTCATAGTGCCTTCCAAAACATGCAAGCTGCCCATACCGTATGCACTTATGCACCCTCGTACCATCAGAGATGCTGGCTTTTAAACTGAATGCTGATGACACGCTGGAAGGTCTCCCTCCTCTTTAGCCAGGAGGACACAGCGTCCGTGATTTCTAACAAGGATGTCAAATTTGGACTTGTCTGACCATAGAACACTTTTCCACTTTGAAACAGTCCATTTTAAATGAGCCTTTTATAGCAAATCATGTTATAGACCTGTTGTCAATTAACTTAATTAGTTGCTAGATGTTCTCCCAGCTGAATCTTTTCAAAATGGCTTGCTTTTTCAGCCCTTTGTTGCCCCCGTGCCAACTTTTTTGAGACCTGTAGCAGGCATCAAATTTGAAATGAACTCATTTAGTGGATAAAAGTGTACAATTTCTCAGTTTAAAGATTTGTTATGTTCTCTATGTTCTATTGTTAATAAAATATTGGCTCATGTGATTTGAAAGTCTTTTAGTTTTCATTTTATTCAAATTTAAAAAACGTCCCAACATTTCTGGAATTCGGGTTGTACATAACTCTACCCTAGAATCATTTTAATCTCTGTGAAGTGCCACAGCTTTTTGCTTATCCATGTTGGGTGCATGAAATAGACACTTACAATCAAGACATTGACACTGTTAGTCATCATCGTAGAGGTGCTAATTAAACCCCATTGTTGTGTTCAGTAATTTTGACCCCCCTCTCCTCCCCTCCCCTCCCCTCCCCTCCCTCCCTCCCCAATAAATTACTGTGCATTAGGATTAACTGTTATTTATGTTTATCAATTTGGCAGAGTATGTCAAAAATATTGCAATGCATCTGTTTCAGAGAAGAGTTATTAAAAGGTCCTCATTAACTTTCATCTTATGCAAAAGAGCAGCTTATATATTCTGCTTATTCAATGACCTGCGAGTGAGTAAAAATGTTTTTTTTTTTTTTTTTTGAGCAAATGATCTCTTAACATCCTGTCCTGAGTATTGATTTGATTCCATAACCTCTATGAAACAACCAATTTGTCTCTCATATCCACACAGGATCTGCTGTAGATGGAGTTGTGAAGGTCTCTAGGTGAATGAAATGGTGGGATTCATTATAACTTTCCATTTCCAATGCAGTTTTTGTCTATTGTGTAATTATTAATTACCCTGCCTCTCATTGGCCCAACATGCAGCATCACTGGGGGACAATGAGAGCCAGAAAGCAGAGGACAGAGATAATGGAGATGGTAATAATGAGGAAAATGGTGTTAGCAATGGGGACACGCATTTCAGAAAGGACGAGACCCAAAGAAAGAGTCTGACATGAAGCATTACAGCAAGAAGCAGATGGGGGACATTAAAAAGAAAAGCAAAGAGGATTGGGGATTGAACAAGGACATGGTGGAAAGAGAGACGAATGTAGAGAGATGGAAAGGGAACTGGGTGGAGGACTGACTCTGTCTTCTCTTGATTAGAAGGAAGAGGCTGTCAAGCACTACGCTGCGCATTGATTCTCTGGCATGATCAAAAGTGACACAAAAGTTTCAAGAGCGTATGTCATTTGTAATCTTCTACCTCCTTCAGGAGTCTGTGCCTCATTGTGGTGTGGGTGGTCTCTTGGTTGAGCCCCCATGAGCTCGGCACGGATATCAAAGAGCTTCAACCTGGTCTGCGACGGGCTACGATGTCTCTGTTGTTGATCAGAAGTCTGAGAAGACAAAAGAAAAAAGATCTGAATTCTGTTCAACATGCATCTGAACTAAACACAAGCCCCAGGGGAAAGAAAGTTCTTCGCTATCAGAACCACAAATATTCTTAACTGTCTAACATTGGCCTTGACATCTGGACTAGTATCAGTTTTCATGAATGATTTCCACTGGGAAGCAAATGCTATTGTGTAGAAATGGCCTGCTATTATATAAGTCAAGTCAAAGAATCTTGGTAACTGACTTTGGTGTAATTTGGGTTTGAATATTGAATGTTTCTGACAGAAAAGACAGCTTTTATAAGACGCACCTACGCAAAAACACCCTCAAGCGCAAAAATTTGCATTGGTAAACACATCCCTCGGTCTGATTTTATAAAAATATTTTAAATATTTTTGGCACTTGATTACATGTGTGCCATTAACATTGCAGGGTAGACAAGCCGTGCAACCAACGTGTGCAAGGTGGAACCTTTGAACCGCTGTGGCATAATTATGTTTGTGAAATCTGAATATCGCATTTATAGATTCACCCTTGCACAGTAACCAAGACTCAGAAGGCCAGTTAGTCCATGCCGCAGACTTCAAATGGCTTCGTAACAGCGCAATGGATATTCTCTCGGCACAACATCCCACATTCAGCTCAAGCTGTTCACTGGGCCAGGATGGAATTGGGGCAGATTCAGAAGGAAACACACATTTCAATTGAGTGTAAATTGGCCCTGCATTATCTTTCCACAAGTCCTTTCATACGCTGAAATTGACTTGCACCACATTAAAATCCAATGTCATTTTCAAACAGTGCTGTCACCATTGGAGGATAATGACTTTGCTTTTTAGCTGAATGCATTGCCTTTCACGGTGTGTGTGTGTGTGTGTGTGTGTGTGTGTGCGCGTGTGTGAGGGGTGTCAGAGCTTAACAATGGAATAAAACATTCTTTTACTGGAGATAAAAAGCCACATAAAGATGACAGGGTGGAAGCATATAGCTGTTTTCACAAGTAATATAGTGTCGCCTCTCAAATACAATTTGGCGGCAGTGTTATAGCTTTGCTTTCCGAGGTCACAATGGTCATTAACTTTGAATCTGCGTCACCGTAGATCTCGAAATTGATATTGTTGTGCATTGCAAATGACTCACTGTAGATTCATTTTCCATTGCTTTTTGTTTCCAGTAGAGTGACTGGAGTTTATTAAACTCCAGGAAGACTGATTGATCTTGGAACTGTAAAAAATGGATCAAAGTTCAGATTGACTTTAGATTTAGACAGCAGAAGCTCAGAAGGGTGCATATTGCTACTGTTTGGAATGTATATGGTGAATGCAGAGAAAAAGCATCATTATTACTGCAGTCGGTATTACAGCGGTAACACAATTGTGGGAACTATGACAGAGAGACCTCCTCCCATCTTTCATTGTGTTTCTGCCATTGTTCACAATCCAAGCTGTGCATCATGTAGCACACCTGGTTCCTATTGTACCTTGTCATTGCTACTATAGATTCCCTATTTCTTTTTTCCCCCAACTGATCTGGTTCTAGTGCATGGACAAGGTGTTAAGAATAATGCTGACAGACCTGTCCATCACTCCGCAAATGCATAGACACAGCATAATTTTTGCTAGAACACCTTAAACTTTCCAACTTTTTTGTATATTATATAGAAAATAAGAGACATGAAAAATGTATCACGGTTTCCACAAAAGTATGAAACAGCACAACTGTTTTCAACTGTGATTTTAATAATGTTTCTTGAGCACCATATCAGCATACTAGAATGATTTCTGAAGGATCATGTGACACTGAAGACTGGAGTAATGGCTGCTGAAAATTCAGCTTTGCCATCATAGGAATTAAATACATTGTAAAATATATTAAAATAAAAAAATATATATATATTTTTAAATTGTAATAATATTTCACAATAAAACTGTACCATACTGAGAATACTGACTAAATAAATGCAGACTTAGTGAATACAATATACTTCTTTCAAACATTTAAAATAATAATCATAATACTGATAATAATAATACTGAACAATATTGCATACACAATGGATATATTTTGGCTTTTTTTCCAGAATATTTAGTGAAATGCTGCTGTCCATCTCTGTTTATAATGCAAGCTTAATGTTGTCATCCTAATTAAAAACTATATGTTTTTGTCACATAATTACTGATGTGATTGCAAAAATTAATTATATAATTTGATAGTTTTATATATTTTGAATTTTTAGTAACTTTCTGGGTACTTAACTTGTCTTTATTTGACCACTTTAAGTAGCATGGGGTGCAAAGTAACTTAGCTCCTCCAAGACTCCAAAGAACCGTAATGATCTGATACTGTTACTTTACCATTGTACCACTATCATCTTTTTTTTTTTTTTTTTGCAAGCAAAGTTCTTATCACACTTTCGGTCTCTCCTCTTTTCCACAGTACACACATACTGTACCAAACGACACATACAGGAAACAAGAACTTTAATAAATCCCCAGTACACCAGTCTTAGTCACTGTAGGCAAGCATACGGGAAACACTCTGAGTTCGTCTGAGCGTTAAAACAGCACTGGCCTTTGATTTGAGCTTTCTTATTGCGATCTTGCCACATTCATTTTCTTAATCATCAATTTGGTCCCTAATCCTCCCTTACACACGATTGGCATTAGCAGTTTCCTCTGAAGAGCAACAAGACCTTTCTCCATCCACACCATGGATACAAGCTACCAGTAATTTCCCACCTTGCAGACAGGATGACAATAAGGTACTCGACAAACACACACTGCCGACCGTGGCACACACGAACACACACCACCTGACGGTCCACACACTTAAAACGGATTAACTTTCATGCTGTCCAACATGGTCTGTTGCCATTTTTAATGTGAATTAAAACTAGGTAAATGCCACCATCGCTCAGTCAATAATTCCCCACATGTGCTGGCTATTCCCATTGAGTGTGTCCTTTAGCAAGGCTACGAACACAGAGAGCGATAATTCTGCCAAACAGCTGTGAGCCGTTTAATTTCAGTGCACCACCAGCCACTGATGTGGCATTTGACTTTTTGACTGCGCTGAAATTTGAGCTTGTTAGAGCGTCATTACAGAGTTAAGTTACCATGTTGAACATTTGGTCAGATTCCTATTTGAATCTGTGCTATTGCTAATAGCTAAATCAGTTAGACATTTATTGGCCACATGGTCACAGTTTTGCATTGGCAAGATCTTTAATAAAACTGTCCATTTGGGAACCTCTATATCAGCAGCTCTTATTATTATTTTTTTTCCCCAAACACAAACCCACATGTCTAACCTGAAGTGGCCCTGCTGACCGCCTTCTTTTCCGACTCGGGCTTTGATTGACTCCTCTGCCAAATAAAGGGAAAAACACACCTTTTCCTCCCGGGAGGTTCAGGTCAGCATGCCGCTTATCTGGACTCTTGCCCTCTAATTACTGCTGAAGAGCAATATATTTGCTCTGTATGTCATTCATTTATGAGTTATTGGCTGTTAAAATTGAGTTTACAGCCACAGCCTAGGAAAAAACGGGTTTGAAAAAGGTATATATGCATTTCACATGTCTTTGTGTGGTGGATTCTCTTAAAGGATTGCAAATTACTAACCCTCCATATGAAATATAATATTTCCAAATACACTCGACAGTGATAAGTCACGAAAGACGTGTGCTAATGAGATAGGAACAAAAAAGAAGGCGAAAAGACAGACATTTTAATCTTTTAAAACCCAGGCAGTAGGCACATTGTTAGACAAACTAGGTGTCAGAGTGTTGAATTTTTTTTCATAAAAAGGTTATTTATTTATTTCCGACTCCCGTGGTGAGCTCTAACGAGATGCAGGCTCTTTGAAGAGTTAGCCTGTCACACTTAATAGTTGCCCTTTCTGAACTTGCTAAGCTGCCTCTCCCCACGACATGCATGCCAGTCAAGGAAGGGTTCGAACAGTGTGCATTAAAACCTGCTCGGAGAAAGCTATGATTAAAACAGAGCGCACAGCGTTTGTGCCAGAAAAATGACAGCACTGTGTCTCGGCGCCGCTGCGGAGACCGGAGAATATTGTAACATATATTTTATCACAGGCGGATATGTAAGGAAGAAATTCCCTCTTTGTTCGAGATTTTAAATGTTAAAATGTGTATGCTTGTTTTAGACCTGACGGAGCATATTTCACATGCTGAGATGTATGACAGTGGAGGGTAGATATAATCTGCATATAATCTCACCCTGTAAATCCTCCAAATGTTTGTAATCTTCATTAATCTGTTATTAAATTATAGGAGGAGAGTTCTGTTCTACTGCAAAAGAACATGTTTAATCAGAAGCATGTGATAGCCTAGAGGCCATTTTTACATTAATCAGATCACATTTTCATTCATTACATATCTCTTCAAATGAGCAACATCAATGTAAAAAAAAAAAAAAAAAAAAAAAAAGAAAAGAAAAATTAAAAAGGTACTGGTAATTTCATGCCAGGACGTTATCTGCTATAAATTTACAGACAATTCATTTAATCTTCAAACAATGTAATACAATGCGTAATTCAAAATGCGGACAAAACACAAACATCAATACGGACAATTCCTTCATATTACCACGGTAAATTAAGTTATTTTTTTACAGATTTTTGTAAGTGTAAGTAAAATGTATATTGCTAATTTAACCTAAAAAAAAAAACGCTTGTTAATTATCTTGAACACAAAGCTTCACAAAGAGCAGTGCCCTAAGGAGAAAGGAAGAAACAGTAAATTGATGTTGTGTATATATAGCATCTAATTGATCCTGGGACTGTAAAAAAAAAAAATGTTGTATATGTCTGAGTTTCTGATAAATTGCTTCCTGTTTAAACCACTTATTTATTTAAGTTTAAAGCATAACTTCATGTAAGTGTCAAAGTCGTAACAATGCAACTTTAATTTTCTTTGAATGGCCTGTATAGCCCTATAAATAAATAAATACAGGGCTGTGTATTACAGAGTTGCTACAATGTTTTCAGACATAATTACTTCCTTTTGTTAAATTTTGTATTTGGATATATATTTATACTACTTGACCAAGTTCAACGGTCCTAAATTTAATTTCAAGTTCAGTCCTGCATTTGTGTCATTAATATGGTTGTTCACACAAATTTTGGTTATTTACATGAGTGACATCCACATTTTATAACTGCATTCACACCCATACATGTTCTGGACCCAAAATAGTAGGTGAAGCCCTACTGTGTGCACAAAACCGTATTGGACAACTAGTTGTCTTTAATGTTATACAGTGCACAGAACTGCACATATGGATAGGATGTTGCTCATTTTCTTGTTTTTTTTCTTCTTCTTTTTTTCCTCCCAGTAACTTAGAGAGACACAGATTTGAGCTGTGTGACCTCTGAAGGTTTAGATCCAGTCACTGTCCTCTACCAGAGCTACTCTGACTGTGCGCAATTCAAATGCTCCTTTCTTTAAAAGCTGTCATCAGGATGAAACCACAAATCTCAGTTTTCAAAATTTAAATTGCAGTTTTGGATGTCGTCATCTTTGATATTTACTTTCGTCAATGCTTTACCTGAATTGGGGTGGTCAGTTATGATCCCCACTTTATCTTATTTTAGCCAATCAAAGCCCTCGTCTTCCTTCTATCTGCTGGCACACAAATGCAAACTTATTTAAACCAAGCATTCAACGAGAAATTCCAATACATTTCTTTTCATGTAAAAAGACAAGTTGACTTTTTTGCTCTTCTTTTCCTAATCAAGCACACTGAGCCAGGTTGAAAAATTTCAGAATTTAGTCCTATCTTAAAGTGCCTTGATCGTAGTGACCTCAAATGCTAATTTGAGCTTTAATGAACTACTTCCTGTTTATGTGTAATTCAAGGGGGTTACACTTATTGGAATCAGGGAATGGCTTTGAGTGACATGCGGATGGCAATTAAGAGTCTCGGCAGGAGGGTAATTCCTAATTTTCATTTCTTGTGTCCTCCTTACCTGCTTTCACCTCTTCTTGGCGCTCTGTGTTAAGAATGTGTGTCACAGTTGATTGCACGAGCTCAGTACGGATAACTCTCTCAAACTTTTCACTAGAGTTTTATTGGAAGGGAAAACTTTAAGTATATAACTCTGCGTTTTACACGCGCATCAGATCTATAAGGCTGAAGAAATTGCCGACGTGTGCGCAGTGAAAAAAAAAATAGATCATGTCTCGTGGTCAGCACTTTCTATCGATTCTATTTCTGTCAACACTATTTTCTGTTCTCAGCTTTTGTGTGCGCTCTCCTTCTCTCCTCCATCTTGCTCTTTCATTTACCTCCCCTTTTACACTTTTCTTTGTATCTTTTTCTGGTCGCCAAGGTTGACATTTTATATGGCTTGACATATGTATCATTGTATAGATTATACGGCCATAAAACTTGGAAGCAAATAATTCTACCCCTAAAGAATTTTTTCTCTCTCTCTATAAAAAAAAAAAAGACTTTTTTTCTGTTCTCTAGTGCTTGATAGGATCCGTGTAGCAGAGTTTAACAACAGTTCTGCTTTTCTTATAGTCACTGTGACACTGTTAACTGTTATTAGGCCAAATACAGTATATGCTAGTATGATTTAGCAGACATGAAATTAAATTTAAATTAAATTATTTAAAACATTATGTATTAAAGTCTATACATAATGAAGACTTTGAGGGAGTCTTTGGAAGCGGCCTGTGATAATCCAAATGTTGACAGCCGTTTCAAATTTAGAGTAAAAAAATATCTTTCCAAGTGACCTGCAGTACTGTCAATTTCTCATGCCATTGAAGTCAATGAAATATTTGTGCTCTCTGCATAAATTCACAAAATCATTTGAAACCCTGCAGGCAGTGTGAGGCACCGCAGCATTTTATATATTTATATATAGAGGAGTATTTTAATAACTAGTTGATTCTTCCCTGGGCAGCAGTTTTAATCCCAGACATGCAGTGGTTAAGGACTGGAAACTCCGGCTGCATAGCAGGTCCTCCAAATGTCTTCCCCAATGGCAAGCACTGCTCATTAGTTAAATAAGTTGTGAGCATATTGATTAGAGGCGTCTAAATTAGCCCCTCACCAAGGAGCAAGAGAAGCCCCTTGAGGGGAACACACTTAGAACGAAGGACAGAGAGCGAAAAAAAAGAGTAGAGAAGTCTCAAAACGGAAACCTTCAGACTGTATCCTCTGCCCTCCTAAGCAATGTCATCATTTTCTTAAGGCCTTACATTTATTGACAATGCAGTTTATTTTAATAATGAGAGATGATTTAAGTTGTGCAGGTGAGGTTGTGTGGTGTGATTTGGGATTTTTGGAATGTCTGTGATTTAAATGTAAACTTTTCTGGATTTAGAAAGTAATGTACAGTGTCTGGATAGGGTTGCCTTGATAAGATTTTATTTATTTATTTATTTATTTTTTTTACCAAGTATGTGACCAATAGCCAAAAAAATAAAAATAAAAAAAATAAACTTTAGTGATAGGGTTAGGCGATACAAACACAGCCAAATGTCCTTTAAGGCAAATTAGATTACTTGGCAGCCATCTCTGGCCAGCTATTTTGTATATGAGTATGGCTTCTATTGTATCTACTTAAATGTGGAAGTAACGAAGTCTAAATTACTATTTTAACTAAATTACTGTGCATTTCAGCATAACTCATTTCAAATTTAGGAACAAAATCTGACAGTAATTGTATCATAAATTTAGCTATTATATATATATATATATATATATTCTTCTTCAGAATGATTCAGCCAATTTTTTTAGACTGATTTAGCTAATACTTCCATTTCTACAGCCTGTAACCATTTGCATTTATGCCATTTCAAACCAAAATGCTATTTTTTTGGTGAAACATAGATAATTTTAAGATATTTTCCGCTCAATTTGATTCTATTATCAGAATCAGAATCAGAATGAGCTTTACTGGCCAGGTGTGTTTACACATACGAGGAATATGTTATAGTGACAGAAGCTCCACAGTGCAACAGAAAGACAGCAACAGGACAGGACACAGATAATAAAAGAATAATATACAAATAGGCAATGTACAAAATAGCAAAAAAAAAAAAAAAAAATATATATATATATATATATATATATACACACAGTGGGGCAAAAAAGTATTTAGTCAGCCACCAATTGTGCAAGTTCTCCCACTTAAAAAGATGAGAGAGGCCTGTAATTTTCATCATAGGTATACCTCAACTATGAGAGACAAAATGACAAAAAAAAAAAATCCAGAAAATCACATTGTAGGATTTTTAAAGAATTTATTGGTAAATTCCTCGGTAAAATAAGTATTTGGTCACCTACAAACAAGCAAGATTTCTGGCTCTCACAGACCTGTTACTTCTTCTTTAAGAGGCTCCTCTGTCCTCCACTCGTTACCTGCATTAATGGCATCTGTTTGAACTGTTTGATCAGTATAAAAGACACCTGTCCACAACCTCAAACAGTCCAACTCCAAACTCCACCATGGCCAAGACCAAAGAGCTGTCAAAGGACACCAGAAACAAAATTGTAGACCTGCACCAGGCTGGGAAGACTGAATCTGCAATAGGTAAGCAGCTTGGTGTGAAGAAATCAACTGTGGGAGCAATTATTAGAAAATGTAAGACATACAAGACCACTGATAATCTCCCTCGATCTGGGGCTCCACGCAAGATCTCACCCCGTGGGGTCAAAATGATCACAAGAACTGTGAGCAAAAATCCCAGAACCACACAGGGGGACCTAGTGAATGACCTGCAGAGAGCTGGGACCAAAGTAACAAAGGCTACCATCAGTAACACACTGCGCCGCCAGGGACTCAAATCCTGCAGTGCCAGACGTGTCCCTCTGCTTAAGCCAGTACATGTCCGGGCCCGACTGAAGTTTGCTAGAGAGCATTTGGATGATCCAGAAGAGGATTAGGAGAATGATGAAACCAAAATAGAACTTTTTGGTAAAAACTCAACTTGTCGTGTTTGGAGGAGAAAGAATGCTGAGTTGCATCCAAAGAACACCATACCTACTGTGAAGTATGGGGGTGGAAACATCATGCTTTGGGGCTGTTTTTCTGCAAAGGGACCAGGACGACTGATCCGTGTAAACGAAAGAATGAATGGGGCCATGTATCGTGAGATTTTGAGTGAAAACCTCCTTCCATCAGCAAGGGCATTGAAGATGAAACGTGGCTGGGTCTTTCAGCATGACAATGATCCCAAACACACCGCCCGGGCAACGAAGGAGTGGCTTCGTAAGAAGCATTTCAAGGTCCTGGAGTGGCCTAGCCAGTCTCCAGATCTCAACCCCATCGAAAATCTTTGGAGGGAGTTGAAAGTCCGTGTTGCCCAGCGACAGCCCCAAAACATTACTGCTCTAGAGGAGATCTGCATGGAGGAATGGGCCAAAATACCAGCAACAGTGTGTGAAAACCTTGTGAAGACTTACAGAAAACGTTTGACCTCTGTCATTGCCAACAAAGGGTATATAACAAAGTATTGAGATGAAATTTTGTTATTGACCAAATACTTATTTTCCACCATAATTTGCAAATAAATTCTTTAAAAATCCTACACTGTGATTTTCTGGATTTTTTTTTTTTTTTCTCATTTTGTCTCTCATAGTTGAGGTATACCTATGATGAAAATTACAGGCCTCTCTCATCTTTTTAAGTGGGAGAACTTCCACAATTGGTGGCTGACTAAATACTTTTTTGCCCCACTGTGTGTGTGTATATATATATATATATATATATATATATATATATATATATAATATATATAGACAATTATATATGTACAGTTATGATATGTGCAAATTTGAAATTAAAAAAAAAAATAAGTAAGTGTTATGTGTTCCACGTTTATTGTCAAGTGTTCATGAGATGGATTGCCTGAGGGAAGAAACTGTTTCTGTGTCTGGTCGTTCTGGTGCTCAGAGCTCTGTAGAGTCGACCAGACGGTAACAGTTCAAAGAGGGAGTGTGCTGGATGTGAGGTCTGTTTTATAATAATAATAATAATAATAATAATAATAATAATAATAATAATAATATATGGCCTTTATCACATTTAGGACCAAATATTTCTACATAAAGGAATTTTACCAGAAATGTATTCAAATTTGGACCTCAACCTAAGGTAGGTGATATTTTACATAAATATCATTTTTCTGATACTTGAAAAGACTGACATGGTTATAAAGCTATTGTTATTCACATATGTATTACACATATGCACTGTACTTCAAGGAAATCAAATTTCCCCTGCAAGCCTCCTTTAAAGCAAGCTCAGCTTTTGGATCTCTGTATTTGTAAAACACTGTGTCTCCACACCATGATAGAAAAACAAATGTTTGTGTGTGTGACGTGGTTCTGTGGTCTTGAGTGTGGTTTGGTCATGCGGAAGAGATGTTGGCCTACATTCACCCTCTTAGACATCCCCTATCATAAATTAGGCATAGATACCACCGGCATTTACATAAGACCTCCTTCATCTCAAAATAACTCCCTCTCGCTCTCTCAAGTGCCCATTTCAAATCTCTTGATCTCTTTTCTTTTTCACTCCTCTACTCACAAGCACTCAAATACAAACCACTGACACTTTTAGCACCAAAACGTAACTATAAAATGTACCAATTTGTGTAAGAAGAGTCTTTCCTCATGAAGAGAAAAATAAGCAATGGCTTACTTGAACACAAGACTTGAAACATAATCTCAGTTCTCCTTTTCGCTCACGAGCCTTCACCTCTCGTCTCTCGTTGCCCCTCCTCGCATTTGTTCCATTTTTGATTCTCCCCCTCTCTTCATCCTTTCTTTCTCCTCCCATTTTCCCCTTTCTATAACTTTCTTAAGATGCCACAAATCAAGGCTGCGCTCCAGAGGCTAGTGCCCAGGGGAGGCCTAAAGCTATTCTCCAATTAGTGTCAACACACAGACAAATACCACATTTACACAGCCCAGAGAGAGAGAGGGAGAGAGAATAAACGAGTGTGACAGCAATTCCAACAAACAATCTGTGCCGAGCAGACAGACAGATAGATACAGCAGAGCGCGATCTGCCACTCAGTATCCTCATTTATTTAGCTTGCTGGTACATGCACACACTCAAACTCACACAATTAGCCGGCGGTCATTCGGGATATGACTTTGTGGAACTGTGGTGGTTAGGGTTCATCTTGTCTGCTCTTCGTTTTGACTTGAGCTGCTCATAGGCTCAGTGTGGTTGTTTAGGAGCATGGAAGGTTTTCTCAAGGCAAAGTCAATCCAAGGAGCGTGACGGCCTGCGCTGCGAGTTCACATTAGGCAATGATTCTGTAACCTTGGGACCTTGTGTAACCTTACCTTTACAATTAAATATGCTAAAAATACATTGCTGGCACTCTGGGAGTCACTTATAGCTGTAATTTTTTTGACATTAAAATACTTTCTCTTGTAACAGCTTGGTATGCAGGGACAATGAAAGTGAGCCATTTGTAGGTTGATTTCCCAGAAAAGTGTACCGTTCGCTCTGTTCTGCAGCTTGTTTTAGCCAATCACCTAAATGTCATGAATAATCACTCTTTAGCCGCATGAAAATGACAAAAACTGCCTGCTATTTCTATCTCTATATTCCTTTCCACATGCCTGCTTACAAAAAAGATTTCCAGTTCAAATAAATGCTGTTCTTATGTGATAATGATAATTAGAAATGTTTCTTGAGCACCAAATCAGAATAATTATTTCTGAATGATCATGTGACACTGAAGACTGAAGTAATGGAAATGAAATTACAGGAATTAATTAAATTTGAAAATATATTAAAATAGAAAACAGTTATTTTAAATTGTAATAGTATTTTAGAATATTACTTAATTTTTACTATATTTTTAATCAGATAATAAGAGTTTAATCATATTTTCAAAAATTCTTCCCAATCCAAAACTTTGACAGAATCTTCATATCAGAAATGTATTTGTATATGTGAATTTAAACATAATAGACAGATTAACATACTGTGACAATAATGTCCATTACAATGTGCTATTTTTTTAAGCATATTTGAACACGGTTAATTCATCTCATCGATTAAATACAATGAACCTATGAATTCAATATTCTATGAACCTAAAAAGTTTTGTGAACATTTGTGCAAAGGTGTTTATACATGAAATGCTTTGGATGCCATCAATATGTTAATAATGTAAGTTTCAGTGTTTATGCAAACATATGATTATGTATCATACTGTGTTTTAAACCTTTATTAAACTAGCCTAGATTCTTTTTATAAGGTTAATTTCAAGCACTTCTAGACAATGAAATTGTAGAAATGACAAATGAAGAAGAAATCTCTTTTTCTCTCTCTCTCTCTCTCCCTCTATAACGCATCTTCCCACAGTACAAGAACGTCTGAAACCTCTCCGCGTTCCCTCGGCTCCCTGCATTAGCTGTGGCCTGTGGCATTCCTGTATGTTCTGAGAGCTTGTGAGGGGCACCATATCCATCAGCCTTAATGCTACTGGTGTATGCCCCAGGGCGGCCATCTTCACTCCTTCCCATCAGCCACGGTGGCTCTTCATCAGAGCCCCGCCACAGCAACCTGAACGAGCAGGTCCCGCTGAGCCACACATTAACGCACAAATCTCAGCCTTGATCACCACGCTGCCATGAATCTTCCATCCCACATACTTAATCTGACATGACAGAGTTGTCATTGCGAATCCCTAGAAATGCTATTCTCTCCGTAACCTTTTTATTTATGGAAGCATGTGTGTAGCAAAATTCAATTTGCAATGTAATATGTAAAATGGCAATTTATTTCTGTTTTTAAATTTACATTTTCCCATACATATGTGCAACATTTAGTGCAAAATGAAAATGAAAATTCAATTATATAATTTAAATTTGCCATTTTCTACACTAGTTTTAATATGCATATTAAAAACGTATTTCAAATCTTTATAAGTGGCAAAATTAAAATGAATATGTATTTTTTCCTTCCGTCGATCCACTCAATGAAAGAACCATATATGGCTCGAGAGCCTCGGTTTCTGATCAGACTGTGGAATATCAGTCAGTCGAGCAAAGCGCACGCAACCCATAGCAGCGCCTCAGATTGACAGATATGTAAAAATAAACAGGAATTTTCCGACTTTTGAGCGATTAGTTACCGTTTTGTACACATTGTCATGTTAATTAGAATTCAAATGCATTTTGTTTTATTGACCCAACCAGGTGAAAAGCGTTTGGTTAACGGAGAATATTGACCTATCGTGCGTACTGTTGCCGAGCCCCGCCTTGATGAAATGATTGACAGCTAGGGGGCTTGCTCGGTTCGGAATGCGTTTTCAAATCCACAATGACTTAAACTATATGCATCGCAGGGTATTTAATGAAAATGCAATTGAAACATCATATATGTAAGTGTCAATGCATTTAAGAAAAATAAAATATTTAAATCACCATTTTGCTACCCTTTTGCTGCACCTTTGGCTCAGAATGCATTTTGAAACTCTCATTGCATTTTGCTACAATTATCACGCGGTATCACGATGAAAATGCAATCCCAATTGCCCTACCCCTAAGTCTAAATGCATTTAGGAAAAACAGCATTTAAATGATAATTTTGCCACAGTTTTTGCTTGGACATGTTAAACATATCTAATCAATTTGGGTAAAACATTTAAATTTTAATTTTGCAACTTATAAAGCTTTAAAATATATTTTTAATTTGCATATTAAAACGAGTGTAGAAAATGGCAAATTTAAATTATATAATTGAATTTTCATTTTCATTTTGCACTAAATGTTACACATATGGTATGGGAAAATGTAAATTTAAATACAGAAATACATTGCCATTTTACATATTGCATTGCCATTTTGCATATTACATTGCAAATTGAATTTTGCTACACACATGCTTCCATATTTATTTGCGTCTCACACTCACTGTTCTAATTCGTCTACCTTCTTTGCTCTGTTACATTCCTGCTATCGCCACTCTGACTTCATTTTCTCTCTCGCAAATTCTTTTGCAGCTGTTGTGTTGTCTCTTGGCAGAGTTTTTGGGTTTAGCGCATCAATTAAAGATAAGCCTCGGCTCGTGCTTTCCCCAGTGTCAAACACGCTGCTGTGCTGAGCTCCAGGACCGAGGCGATCCGGCTTCTGATCCCTTAAAACACTACTTCATTACTCTTTCATTCAATTCCACTATGGGCTCCCTCTTTCTGTGACTGTAATCGAACATGACCTCTACATTTATCCATTAGCATCCTAAACCGAGAACAAGAGCTGCTTAAAAACTTAATTTATGAGAGAGCAGACACTAACTGGTTCATTACCTTTTGGGAGCAACTGAATAGCTCGAGTTGTAGAGAGAAACAAACTACAGAGCAAACAAAGCATGCATGAAAGTAGTAGTAAAATTAGGACTCGAACATCTTGGTTTCTGGTGCACGTAGACTGCTTGTGATGCTTGGGTTAAAAAAAAAAATTAAAAAAAATTTTTTTGAAAGATTTCCAGTCACAGTAATGTTTCCTGCAGTCGTCACTAAACTCAGGAGACCAAATCCACCCCTTTCCATCACAATAACTCCACACTGTCAGCCGTGAAAATCCCAATTTGGTAATGTGAAAGTTTCGGTTTGAAAACCATTGGTGTGTTCAACCCTGTCTGAAAAGTTGCTCAAGTTGTTAACCATGACACCCAAGGAGCTTTGGGAACATGACTGTGCATGACTTATATTTTTAACACAAAATAATAATTTCAAATAAAGTCTGTCCTTTCTATTCTTCAAAGACTTCTGAAAAACCATCACAAAAATTTAAGCTGCCCTGTTTTTGACATCGATAATAATAAAGTTATGTTTCTTAAGCACCAAATCATCATATCAGAATGGAGGAATTATGCTGAAAATTCAGCTTTGTCATCAATAAATTCATTTTAAAATAGAAAGCTATTACTTTAGAATAATATTTCACAATATTGCACTTTTTATCAAATAAATGCAGCCTTGAGCATAATAGACTTATTTCAAAAAGATGTACAAAACTAACCAACCTTTTGAATGGTTGTGTGTTTTGCAACAGATTCTGATGTCTTAAATACATATTTTATATTTTACATCTTAGAATAGATTTTGCAACCAAATTGACTAACTCTATTCACTCTAAGCGTAAAGTTTATAATTCAAATACTTACTTTTTATGCTATTGAAAGGCAGACCCGAGAGGAAATTTGGACCTTGCGTCTAGATCAATTAAATACGAAAAGAACAATTAGTAGGCACAACAGCGATACAGAAATGCACAAAGCACAGCTGTTTTGTTCCTGTGAGATTATTTTTCTTCAATGAGAGTTATTATTCTACACCTTTGGAGATTTACTGTTCTCTTTATGTTCTCGGTACTTATGACGTTGCTTTCCTTTTTTTGCCCCTAACATAATTCATTTCATTCCTTCAGCTATCTTCTATTCTATCCCTTTCAATTTTTATTTTTTTTTTGCTCTCTGTTTCTTTCTCTCCTGGCAGGACAGGTAACGGCACAGCTCAGCGTGGTGTAGTGACAGAGACAGCGGGTGTGTTTTGGCATGAGTGTGGATTACAGGTCCAATCCATACCGTACCTGCTTAATACTCCGTCACATTATGAAAATCCCCCTTGCTTTCAACACACGGCTGGTGCTTGTCTCTGCTGATTTATATGCTCTATTACAATGTCTCAGAAAAGAACTTTCATTTTGGCCTCAGTCTTTCTCACAGGCTCTCTGCTGTGGGTAAGAAGTGTAATAAGTCTCGTGCTATTCAATAAATAACGGTCTATTGGTCTAAACACCCTTTTGCTGTCGTTCTGGAATTGTTTTAATCAGCAAAGTGTCACTGTTCCCTGTAAACTGGGACGAATGGGATGTGGTCCAGAAATTTCCATTAAAACTCCTGGATTTTCTTTTATAGTCTAAATCCTGTGTAACCCACAATACTGTCACTGAAGGAATCAATAGTTTGATTGTCACATCTGTTGCCCGCAAACACGCTCGTTCTGTCTGCTAATTGTGCGGTTGCTGTAAAGCAAGAACGGTGTGTCGCACCTCACGGACAAGCTTGCAGGAGATAATAGTCACCGTCTTTTGCCACAAACGGTGGGATGGTTCCCGTTGCGGAAGCTGATGACAAAGCACAGGCAAAAAGTCAATATCAATTAATTCTCGTCTCTCAATACCGAACCACTGAGTCACTTAGCAACGTCAAACCAAACAACAGCTCAATTATTTCAAGCGTATTCAATCACAGAGACACTCAGGCTCTTTTTAAAAGCTGTGTGCTGCTTGCTTAGTTGAGGAAATAAAAGTGAATCAATTAGCTCACAGTGAGGCTGACCTCATCTTTACAGAGGGGAAAATCCTCACTGCCTTCTACAAGCTCCTGGGTTAACAGAACTGAATGAATTGTATAGTTGACACTAAGGACAGGAGCTATAACAGTATTTATTGTGTGATTGTAGAAATGTGTTTTTTTTTGTTTTGTTTTTTGTTTTTGGAATTGGTAAGCAACTTTGCAACTTGAGCAGTCACAGGTGTAACACCTCAGAACGTCTCATCAAATCAGTTGCATAAGTATTTATTTTATTTTATTATATTTTTTTTTACTGTTGAGTGTTTTGTTTTTAACTGAAGTGTTTATAATGAGAAGCATCTGGTTTTGCAAAGAAGGCTAATCACTCATTTGTCATGAATACAAATATCTACTTTGTCGATCAAGTTAAAAAAAAAAAAAAAAAGCTGAAGTACTTTGTCTAAAAGGGATAGTTCACCCCAAAATAAAAAAGAAAATAAAAATAAATAAAAAAATTGTCATCATTTACTCGCTGTTGTTTTAAACCTGTATGTCTTTGCTTTGGTAACCACAAAGTTCTTGTTACCATTGACTTTCACTGTATGACAATAAAAATATTTCTCAAAAATATATTTTATGTTCAGAAGAAAGTCAGTCATACAGGTTTGAAATTACATGGTGAGTAAATAACAGTATTTTATATTACAGGATTATCTGTCTGTGTGTCTGTCTGTGTCTATCTATCTCTGTCTCTCTCTCTCTTTCTCTCTTTCTCTCTCTCTCTATATATATATATTCAAAATCTAAAACCTATGATTTTTGAGTTGACTTTCCATCAAAAACTAATATATCATTGCTGCTTTAAAATTTCTGCCATTCTACCCTCTTCTCATTGCAACAATAAATCAGAAAATAAATAAATAAATAAACATTGGAATGTTGATAGGAGTGTAAAATCCCAATGAAATCACTCTGTTCCTAGATTCTTTCGATAGTTGTAGGTAAAATGCATGTCTCTCTCTTCATCTGTCTCCTTTTCTCTCTGTTCAGCACTTGTTTCTGTTCCATGTGTGTTCTGTCTAATTGACAGACCGACCGGTGCGGAGATGTTTCATCCTTCCCTCTCTCTTCCTTCTCCCTCCATTTCTCATCCCATCACTCTCTGAGACACCTGTGAAGGCTGTGGTTGAAAAGTGAGCGAGAGAGACAGAGAACTAAGGAGAAGTAGGGAGCACAGAAGACGGGAAAGGAAAATCTCTTTTACTCTGGCAAAGAACTCAGCTGGGCAGTGGACAAAGGAAGTGGGCTGTGGAGATAGGAGCTCTGAGACAGTCTGAAACGTTCTGTTCAATTTTTTTTCTTCTTCTAACAATGTGAGCAGCAGTGGAGATGTTCTCTCTCTTTGTGGTGTACTCCTCGATTCCAGTGCCAACTCTTACCGCACTTAAATTCCTGACTGTCCGCTTGTCATCTCTTCTCCCTTAAGTTACAGTCGTACTGCTGTCTAAGGCCTAAAATTTTGCTTCCCAGCATACTATTTGCACTTCACATGAAATAAATGTCTGCTCCTCCAGTAAAACCATCCACTAAAGCAAGAGTATTTTGGACAAGACCAGTATGTTTTAAATCTACACCTTTCTGAATGAAACCACTTAGGTCATCATGAATTTATATGTTAGTGCCAGTCTAACAGGGTCTAATTTAACCATCAAAGCCAAGAAATCATAGTTAGTGAAGCTGGGAGGAAGTCTCCCTAAGTTATGAAATGTTAGTCCTTTTTTATTCATTTTTTATTTTTTTGATTAAAAAAGAAAACAATAAAGGTGAGACAAAACATATACTTAAACAATTTTAATTCACTGAAAAGGTTTTTGGAAAAAAACAAATATGGAAAGAATTGATTCAAATAATGCAGTCACAATATTGTGGAGATCAGTGTAAACCGAAAATCAGTAAGCAATTTAAATACTGTAGCTCACTATTGCTAAATAAATGAGAGTCATGCTAATATGTTAATATACTTAGTAAATGCTATTATTTCAGAAGCATTCAAACACACTATTTTGTTTAAACGAATTAATATTGATGTGATGTATTTGAATAAATGTTTATGCTAGTTCAAGTATGGTAATTTTGCTAATTATTTTCAGCTTAAATGTTATGTTGGCAAACAATATCGACTGCATCTGAATGACATTTTCATTAAATGTGTTAAAATTAGTGTTAGAAGTGTCAAGGATGCACCATCATCTCAATTTGAAGATAATCAGTGTTGACCTTCAGAATTTGTATACCCGTTTATTGAATCATTTAATTTTTTGCTCTGTAGTCAACTCCATTAGAGTCAACTTGTGCTGTTATGTCAAGGATTTATATAATAGGAGGTATTTTTGGATTTTACAATAAGGGGAAAATGGAAAAATCCAGCATACCCATGTCCCACTGCCTGTCTACACCCAGAGCAATCAGACTAATGTATTTCATTGTGTAGAGCCTGTTGTACTAATGGCTGTGGACTGCAACATTTCAGCGTTGCTGCCACTGGCTGTTGCGATGGGCAGATAGATGAGACTTGTGTCTGGATTTATATGTGGATGTGAGTGCTGTGTTTGGCTGATCTTGTCTGTGTAGGAAAGTCGATTCGGTGTGTTTGTGTAGCTGAGCTATGCTCTGACTGAACTGCTAGGCAAAGAGCCAGTCCAGACCCAGCCAGAGAGCCACTCTCCCGGTTAATCGTCATGGAGATGCTCCCATTCCATTAGGCCCCTTACGATGTGCCATAACCAGCGGGCGACTGGCATAAGTCTTAGAACTGAGAACGAGCCAAAACCCTAGCATGGGCACTGCCCCAAAACACACAACACACCAACAGGACACAACACATCTAAGGTGCCAGCCAATCTCGTTTCACCTTAATACATTTCAAACTAAATTGAAACTTTGATATACATATTTTTATTACATTGAATTTGAGTTGCCTTATTTTTGTCCCTTGCCTGAATAAATAGTATAAATTCACCAACAGCTGCTACATGTTAGTAATCAGTTTAGGTGACTATATTTGGTGACCAAAAAAACAAAAAAAAAACAAAAAAAAAAACAAAAACAATGAGGGTCAGTAAATTATTCCAGAATTTGTATGTTGTATTTTTATTTCTGGGTGAGCTATCCCATTCCCAAAGGAAGCCCTGGGTAATTCTAATTCTCTACTCTGAATTTTGACCTTTGAAGTATTTTTCCCACTTTCAAAATATGAGTTTTAACAGCAATAATACGAATGAAAAAGACACATTTTCTTAATTGAATTATAAAATTAATTTCTTATTTTGTTGTGCTTTTTGTACACTTGTTAGATATTCCACTAATGCATAATCTGGCGAAAAAAAATATGATGTAAAAAACTAAATAAATACATAAAAATGTCAAGTTGATTACCTGATGAAGAGAACAAGGGAATTTTTGAAGAATTATATATATGAAATCGACACTATATATATATATATATATATATATATATATATATATATATATATATATAGTGCTGTCAGTCGATTAAAATTTCGAATCTAATTAATTACATGATGTGTTGATTAATTAATCTAATTAATCACAAATTAAATCTGACTGTGAAAATACCCGGATAATTTAAAGTTGTTACTGTGTTATTACTATGATATATAGGCTATATGAGACAAAAACTCATACAGAACATTTTTTGCACCAATATCTTGAATTTTATGGCATAACTTGGAGTTGCCCTGCATCATATATGTCAACAGTCAACTGTATGAAATGTAATCATACCGGTCTGGAGGTGGAGCCAGTGCATTAAATGTGTTAAAATATTTATTTTTATAGTTTTTTTTTTTTTCATAATTAATTAATTCTTTAGCCCTAATATATATAGTTCAGAGTTCAGATGCAAAAGCCTCTAAGTGGCATCTGAAATTTTCTTCAAAAATGAGCATTTTTCTCATGCTCCTATATGTTTGTTCAGTTATTTCACTTTAATGGCAATGAAAATATATGGAGCCGTTTCAGTCTCATTAACAATTCACGCAAAAGACACGATGCACACATGAGTAGCCAAATTCACATGCATGAAACCTAATTCACGTACACGAAAAAATATGTATATATATTCACAAAAACCAATTTATGTGCACAAAATAAATATATATATTCATAAATTACGTTTCACAAACGCAAAACACAATTCACAGATGTACAACTGTGCACAAAATGTTTTGAATGTTTAAAATTTACGCGTTCATCCTGGACTGTGAATGTGAATCGCCTTGGATTTGTGTGTGTATTTTTGAGACTTTCCTGGCAGCGATCTCCTCCCATGCGGGTCACTCGTACTCTTTAGCCAATCAGATTTGAGCCTCTCAATCGACCAATCATAACCCGCCCTGGGCGTGCCTATCTGGATGTTGCGTCATCAGCGCGAGACCACAGTTCAAGTCACGCTTCAACAGAGGTATGTGCAGTTGAATGTAGTAAAGGTGTATTGTTTTATTTTTTTTAATGTTTACTTAAGTTTAAGAAGTTAAAGCGGTCGTGTAGACACACTCGCTAATGTAACCAATGTAAGTCAGTGGCTGCTGTTTAGTCCAGAGAGTATTATGATATAATATTCATCGATTATTATTTAATACAGAATCATTAGTCACGTGGATACCATACCATATTATGCTGCATTCATGTACTATTGAAATTATCATAAATACAAGCTTCCTAGTTGGAAATTGGACATGAACGGCCTTAGAGAGGCCTTATATGGCCAATTTCCGACTAGGAAACTTGTATTTTAATTTAAGATAATTTAAGATAATTCCGATAGCTCGTAAATGCAGCATTAGGCTAATATATCACATTCATAAACTAAATGTAAAGCATAAAATAGGGTTTTGACTGATGAGACATGTTGCAATGAAATATAAGATTATGAAAATATAGTTTCTGGTCTGTTTTTGTTTATTGAGGTCATGAAAGACCTGTCACAGCAGAGCTTGTCTTGTGTGTCAAGTCCTGCAATGACACGCATTCAGCTGCTGCTGCTGTATGTGATAAAATGCACACATCAATCTATCAATCAATCAAACTTTATTTATAAAGCACTTTAAAAACACCGAAGTGGACCAAAGTGCTGTACAGAAAAATGAAACTCATACAAGACATAAAATACAACTAAACCACATTAAGAGACCATAGAAAATTAAAATAAATAACCAATATCAACATCAGGTGTAAAAGGCCAAGGAAAAAAAGATGTGTTTTAAGAGACGATTTAAATAAAGACAATGAAGAGGCCTGCCTAATGGGCAGAGGCAAATCATTCCACAATTTAGGAGCTGCCACAGCAAAGGCACGGTCCCCTCTGAGCTTACACTTTGTTTTAGGCACATTCAGGAGCAGCTGATCAGCTGACCTGAGAAAACGGGTGGGCATGTAAGGGTCTAGCCGCTCAGAAATGTAGGGTGGGGCAAGACCATTTAGGGATTTAAAAACAAATAAAAGAATTTTAAATTGAATCCTAAAATGTACGGGCAGCCAGTGAAGTGAAGCTAAGATGGGGGAAATGTGCTCATATTTACGTGTTCCAGTTAAAAGATACGCTGCAGCATTTTGCACCATCTGCATACGAGCAACAGAAGACCCACTAACCCCCACGTACAGGTCATTACAGTAATCTAGCCGAGTGGTTACAAAGGCATGGATTACTGTCTCAACATGTTGCCTTGGAAGATATGGTTTTATTTTGGCCAGTTGCCTCAATTGGAAAAAAAACTTGATTTAACCACTGCCCTGATCTGACTGTTGAGCTTAAGATCCGAGTCAATTTTCACCCCTAAGTTAGCGATGGTTGGCTTGATGTACTGAGCCAAAACACCCAAATCAACCAGAGGGGTCCCCTTGGTCCCACCAAAAACCATAACTTCTGTCTTGTTTTCATTGAAACTTAAAAAAATTAACAGCCATCCATGCCTTTATATCATCAAGACAATCAAGTAGCGGTCTGACAGTGTCATTCTTTCTAAGTGGCATATAAATCTGGCTATCCTCTGCATAGCAATGGAATGATAAGCCATGCTTCCTAATTATTGAACCAAGGGGGAGCAAATAAAGAGGGAAAAGGAGAGGGCCTAAAACTGAGCCCTGCGGTACCCCTCAAGAGAGAGGAGCCGAAGAGGACACTGAGTCACCACAGCTAACACAGAAAGTCCGGCCTTTTAAATAGGACCTGAACCATTGGAGCGCTAATCCCTTGATGCCTACCCACTGCTCCAAACGAGAAATTAAGATTTCATGGTCCACAGTGTCAAACGCAGCGGTTAAATCAAGAAGCACCAGAATAACACAATCACCAGCATCAGTAGCTAACAGGATATCGTTAAAAACTTTTAGAAGTGCAGATTCTGTGCTGTGTAGAGTTTTAAAACCAGACTGGAAAACTTCAAGAATATTGTGAACTTTCAGATAGGCCATTAATTGACTACAAACTATCTTTTCAAGGATTTTTGAAAGAAAAGGTAGTTTGGAAATAGGTCTAAAATTTGCGAGATCTGTAGGATCCAGACCAGGTTTTTTAAACAAAGGATGGACTACGGCGTGTTTAAAATTTTCAGGGACCACACCTGATGACAGACTGCTATTAACAACTGCAAGAACTGATGGCCCTACAGTGGGAAAAACCTCCTTGAGATGTCGAGGAGGGACACCATCATATGGAGAACCTGAAGGCTTCAGATGACCAACAGTCTCATATAATACAGACAAAGTCACAGGCTCAAACTTGTCAAAGACAGCAGAGCAGAGGACAGATACTGAAGGATCATAAGAAGGAGGTGATATAAGAGCCCTGGTAGAAGTAACCTTATCAATAAAAAGGTTTAGACAATTTTCACAAACAGCAGAGGAGGCATCAACACAGACCGTTTGCGGGACATGCAGAACTGAATCAACAGTCTTAAACAAAACACAAGGCTTGTTACATTTTGACAAAATAATTTCAGAGATATAATTTCTTTTAGCATCTTTCACAGTTTTCTGATAATGACGCCAGCAGTCCCTTAGTATTTGAAACGACACATGTAATTTGTCCTTTTTCCACTTGCGCTCAGCCCTACGGCACTCACATCTGACAGCACGAGTCATTCAGCCATGGCACAAATTTAGTTTTTGGCTGCCTGATTTTCAAAGGGGCCACAGTATCCATAATAGTTTGGCAAGTAGAGTGCAAATATGAGCTAAGCTCCTCTGAATCATTACATATGGACTCTGTAAACAGATGCAAACTGAACAGCAGTGGAAGGGTTAATGATGCGACACGGCCGAACAGCAGCGCGAGGTTCAACTGTATTACAGGCAAGAGCAATATTAAACAATACAGGCATATGGTCAGAAAACACTGCGTCACAGATCTCAAGGTTACGAACAGGCAAACCAAAGGATAAAACAAGATCGAGTGTGTGTCCGCGTTCCTGTGTGGGGCCAGACACAGACTTCACCAGATTAAAAGAGTAAATGAGATATAAAAAGTCCTTTGCCAATGGGCTTTCAGGACAACACACATGGACATTAAAGTCCCCAACAATAAGGACCTGATCGTATTTAGGCATAATATCAGCCAGAAAAGCAGAAAAGTACCAACACCTCATCTGGGCTGATGACAGGTACCAGCAAGGCATCGATAGGGTCCAGCAATCGCCGAGAAATAGAGAGAGCGGGTCACCGCTCAGTACTTAGTCCAGGAAACCATGGAAGAGTGCGTCAAGCAAGCCTTCACCCTCACTAGCCGACCACTGCGTTTTCCTTGGCGACGGTGGAGCTTACGCCGGTGGTGTATGTCAGGGAGGCGGCAGAGATGAGCTGGAATGCCCAAAAGGAGCAGGGGCAATGTCTTTTGTCCACCATAATCAAACTTTACTAAATCTTTTGCAGAATGTCAAAAATCCAGTAGTCTTTGGCGATCGTACACCAATAGAGACTCAACATTTTGAACAGCAAGTGACATAAACAGCACAAACCCACTCAGCGTTAGTAGCACCAGACGGCAAGCCACACACACTGGCGCCATCTTCCTCATATCCTCACGTTGGAGACAATGTACATTTCATTTAAGTTTGTTTATGCTGCGGATAACTAATTATTTCAGAATTGTGAGGCTGATGATGTACAAATAGCTGCTGAGACAACCCGTGACCCTGCTGTTCCTACTTCATCCCTTTACAAGTTATGAGGTGATATGAATCTACAAGTTTTATTTGGATTTGTAACGCTTTCAAAACCCATCCATTTTGACAGTTTCAACAGATTTTTGAAGTCATGCATTAATACTACATTTACTTTAGAAAATTACCAATGACTTTGTAAATGTCCAAGGTGTAAAGCCTTGTTATGCATTGTTAAATGTTCCTGTTATTGTTCTGGTTTCATGGCAGAAATAAAACATTCAAAACAAGTCGGATGTTACAGTTGTTGTATAAGTTTTATTATTTTGAAGTTTTCTGAATGCTTTGGGAATAAAATGTACATGAAATGACCTGACCATGAAAAAATGTAACATGCCTGGGACATGAAATGTATGAATTGACAATTATGAAGGAGTACAAATGCAGTAGAGGTAAATAATATTTCTCTCACATATTTCTAAGATTCAATACCAGTTTGAAGCTGTGCTAGAAGTTCAGTCAAAGGCCAGTAAACTAGGGGGAATCGCTGTTACACAGAAAGCTTGTATAGCGTCCCATTTAGAGACTTTTAGCTTTCTTTAAAAGTAAATTTCTTGGCCAAATGATAAATACATGCATCAGTGTAATGTAATTATGCGAAAAGTTAATGATTATGTATGTATATCTGTCAGGACATGCCAGATTTTGGTCTGATAAAGCAGCCAATACTTGTCATGTTTACTCCTCTTCTTTTACAAGAGATTCAGACAGGGAATAATGAATACACATAACAATGAATACATAAAGAAATATAAAGTACATAAAAGAAAAAGATTAATGTAAATGAAGACGTCTGTAACTGTCATCCAGATGTCGTGCCAAAGTGTTTAAATCCTAAAAATATGCAAAGAAAACAATATATATTAATAGAACACTGCATCCCCTTGCACAAATGGTGAGTACAAACATCCCGTTATTCGTGGGGTCTAGTCATCATAAAGAGGGCAGGGCCAGAGTGAAGCGGGAGCTAGGTCTATCTATTGCAGCTGCTGGCACTTTAGCAAGTGTGTCTATGTGACCGCTTTAACTTCTTAAACTTAAGTAAACATTAAAAAAAAACAATACGCCTTTACTAGGCTAACTGAAATGAGACAATCAACTGCACATACCCCTGTTGAACCGTGACTTGAACTGTGGTCTCACGCTGATGACACAACATCCAGGTAGGCACGCCCAGGGCGGGTTATGATTGGTCGGTTGAGAGGCTCAAATCTGATTGGCTAAAGAGTACGAGTGACTCGCGTGGGAGGAGTTCACTGCTAGGAAAGTCTCAAAAATACACACACAAATCCAAGGCGATTCACATTCACAGTCCAGGATGAACGCGTAAATTTTAAACATTCACAATTTTTTTGCACAGTTGTACATCTGTGAATTGTGTTTTGCGTTTGTGAAACGTAATTTATGAATATATATATTTATTTTGTGCACATAAATTAGTTTTTGTGAATATAGATTTTTTTTTCATGCACGTGAATTAGGTTTCATGCATGTGAATTTGGTTACGCATGTGTGCATCGTGTCTTTTGCGTAAATTATTAATGAGACTGAAATGACTCAATAAAGATAACCCATTGATTG
Organism: Spinibarbus caldwelli; assembly: GCA_039654775.1. Taxonomy (NCBI): domain Eukaryota; kingdom Metazoa; phylum Chordata; class Actinopteri; order Cypriniformes; family Cyprinidae; genus Spinibarbus; species Spinibarbus caldwelli. The sequence goes on along the minus strand of CM077246.1, from coordinate 14,020,342 downwards.
CATGAAAGTGAAATTACTGAACCTACACATGAGAACCTGAGAAAAATGCTCATTTTAGAAGAAGATTTTACAGTTATTGTGATAGTTTTACTGTACAGTAACTGTCTGTATCAGTGTTATTTTGGTGAAAGCATGGTTAACATTCTAAATTGCAAAGGTTATTTTATTTCTCTCAATATATGTATTTTTTATTTATTTATTTATTTTTTTCTGATTGGTAAATCTCTGTTTAGTTTTGGAGAAGCCACCTTCACCCTCCTGAGCTGCACCTTATTTCCCAGTATTTTTGTGGTAGTATCACATGGCAGCCATCTTGAACTGACATGGATGCTGATTCAGGTGACTGTTGTGGCAGTTATTTCAGAATGACAGCCTCTCGTCCACTGTGTTTCTGCTATGCACACATATACACACACAGACATTTACACACACTTTAAGCTCACTGTGCTCAGCCGTCAGGAATGATGGCCATTTCATTTGAGTGGGTTCACAGTGTCAACTCACTTCATTCAGGGGATATACAAGGTGTGAGAGAGACAATCAATGCCACTCTGCTTTCGCACACACACACAAACAACTACAACATCACATAACCATTAACTAAAACTGAAATACACACATAAATGCACGGAGCGAACATGTAAAACACACAGAGACCTATGATCGCTCCTGTCTGACTCTCTCTGACTTGCGGGTGATGGGTAAAAGGTTTATCAAGCCATGTTGCTGTAAACATTGCTGAGGAGAATAGCAGTAGTTTGGGGTTAGAGTGAGTGTCGAATACATTCACCCTCATGTCACAAACCGCTCTGTCACACAGTGTACCCACTCAGACACACACTTCATGGACAAATTGCAGATGGCAAAGTTTTCTACACAGAAAGCGGAGTGTGTGTATGAGAGCCAGAGCAGGGTAAGTGTGTTGTGAGTGGGTAATGGGAAAAGCTATTGGAGCGTTTCACTAGGCCTGTCTTGTCATGGCGGGTTTTTGCAGACACAGTCTGACTTCTCCTGACGGCCCTGTATTTTTATATATTTATTTATTTTTTTAGCTGCCTCTCACTGCATCATCTGCCTGTACTTTTGGCCAAGTTTAGCCTACCGCCAAATCAGTACTGAGTCTGAGTCAAAGTTTTACATCTGTAAAATGGCTCTTTATAACTAGTGCAAGTTGTGACCATTAAAAAAATATTCGAGTCTTGTACTCTCACAGACAGCTGACCACAAGTGAGAAGCTGTTCAGAATGAGCATACATTTGGGTAGAAAAAATTTATGACATTGTAGCCAAGCTGCAAATCTATAATAATCTGTATTAACAGAAATCACAGGTGTGACTGAATGAAATTACTCTCGAGTGTTTGTATTTATATTCAGAAGAACAGCACCACTGAAAGAGTTATATCGCTTAATATTGTATTGTATGGACAAATAAATAAATATAAATATAAATAAATAATAAAAAATATATTTGTTTATTTATTTATTTATTTTTATTTATTTATTTATTTTTTGTGCTTCATAGAAATTTCTCCTGCAATCTATTGTTCAGAAAGAAAGTGTACAAAAGGTAATGTACATGTATATTACTTGTAAACCAGAGTTGATCAACTGCAAATGGAAGTTTACAGGAGGTGGAGACATTGTGCATCTTTGATTGATTTAAAATGTCATTACCAATGTTAAAACCAAACCTGCACATTTGTTGTGGAGTCATACGTAAACACAATCCTTATGAGCACAATCTGCCTAAGAAATGGAGTGATTGTGCCTTGTTAGACTGTGTGTTTTTTCACCCAAGGGACAACAATGAAGCAAAGAAGCAATTAGTTCTAGAAATGACTGTTTGACATGTTTTCTGTATATGTACATATGAAGTTCTGTTATACTGCATATGCTTAAGGTGTGTGTGTTCATGTGTATGGCATTCGGTCCATTAGGACATTTCCGAGATGCCTAGTGGGTGCACTGCATGGAATAGAGCTAATTACATCATTAATCACAGGACAGGGGTTATATACTAACAACCTGTGTGTGTGTGTGTGTGTGTAGGTGGGTTTTATTTGTCTCATGTTTGTGCTGATTTTACATTTGGCTATTTATATATTTGTTCATCTGTATGTTTGTTGTTTTCTTAATTATTGTACATACTAATAACTAATAAATAATAAGTATAAATAATAAAAGGATGAAACAAGATTGCACTTTTTCTTTTTCTTCTTTCTTTTTTTGCCCGTGTGCACAGTTGTGATGGTGAAATGGCTCATGATTTCCCTTGTCTCTGGAATGTTCTTGTCCCTGGCTTCCAGGGATTCAGATGACATTCCCTTAAAGTCAAAATGAGTTTCCATTTTTAACTCATTTTATTTACATATTTTCCATGTTTAAGAGTGAAACAAGAAAAAAAACTGTACTCTTCGGTTTGGGCTCAGTACAATTGTTAAATGCTTTAAAAATAAGTATTTTATGCTCACCAAGGCTGGATTTATTTGATTAAAAAATACAGTAAAACATATTAATATTGTGAAATATCGTTACAATTGACAATTACTGTTTTCTATTCTAATATATTTAAAATATAATTTCTGGCAGCGCTGAAATTTTAGCGCTCATTACTCCAGTCTAATGTCAAGTGATCCTTCAGAAATTATTCTAATATGCTGATTTGGTGTTTAAGAAACATTTTTTATTATCAATGTTAATATTATCAGTTTTTAGCTCTTTTTCTGTCTATTTTCAATAAATCTGAACAAATTTAAACATTTAAAGGTATAGTCAAAAATGAAAAATACTCTCCACAATGTCTTTCCAAACCTGTTTTACTTTCTGTTGCGGAACACAGAAAGAATGTATTTATTTTTATTTATTTATTTATTTATTTTATTTTTTCTGACATGACAAAATTTTCATTTTTGGGTGAAATATCCCTATCCCTAAAAACAATAGAATAATGCTTGAAAACTGTTTTTCACAAACTTTAATCTCGATAAGATGCTCCTCAAAACATAACCACAAACATACTGTAGCAGCGTCCATTTGTCGCATATTTCATACAACGCCGATGAAACGAACCTCAAAAATGACAATAAGCCCATCCGGCTCCTCTTTTCCAAAGTCGGCGAGACGTGTTCAAGACACATTTCATTTATTGTGAAACATGAAAGTGTGCCAAAGAAAAATAATCAAGCCGAGACAAAATTAGCAGTAAAGGCAGTAATAGACAATAGGAACAAACAAAACTGGTGACAGCGATGAGAAGTCGGTATAAATAGCTGTTGAATAGAAAGACACAGGAGGAGATGGATCCGGTAATGAGACGTTCACATCTACACGTGTCTTTGATATCTGGCGATCTGTCAAGTCTCCTCAAAGCTGACAGTGCTTTGCGAGCTCGCTGTCCACTCGAATTGTCTCACTTTCTTTACCTCTCTCTCTACCTCACTCTCGTCTGTCCCTCCGCTCCCTTTCCGTTTGTTTGTTGACGAGTAATGATAGCCCTCGCTATCATCCTGACGAGACCGACTCCAGCTATCGAGGGCTGCCGACTCGCGTGTGTGCGAGAGAGCGCGGGATGTGTGACTGTGTGTAGGAGAACTTCTGATGGTAATTCCACCTGATGTTCCGGCCCCCCCTCTGGCAGCATCCCAACCTCATTATGCCAATCATTAAGTTTAATGACTTATAAACCAAGCATCAGAACTTTACGACTACACGTTGGGAGAAATAAACAGTCGTATCTTTGGCTCCTCTCCTCGTCGAGCTACATGTGATTAGCAGATATTTATTTCAAATGGATTTGCTGGAGTTTATCCGTGATAAAAGTAAGAAACGGGGGCAGGTGATTTGTTAAATCACGTTGGAACTTCCTCCAAGCATCGTAAGAGTCGCTTTTAGCTAGGGTGACACATAATTTTAACATATGCGTATTCGATTCTGAGGCCAGCAGCTACTGGTACAGTCCTAAGCAAATATGCCGAGCTTCAAACTTAGCGGAAAAACAGGAGCTATGGCCTCTTTTCGCTGCTCTAGCTGTGCCAAATGATTCATCAAAACGGATAAACACACTACAAGCGCTCTCAGGAAGACAACATTATGCAGGGCTTATTCATTTCTAAACACACAAACCCCCGAGCGCTGAGAGGGGAAGAAATATTGCCTTACACGGGGCGTCCTCACATACATTTGCATGTCACATACTCTTTGCACTGCCTTTTTTGTTGTAAACATCCGCAGGAGAGGTACAGCCTACTTGTTGTTGGCCTTTTCATTACATGATGCTTAAAAACATTTAATAATGTTAATGTATAACATAATAACGGTTTTATAGTCCAAACATTTGCCTTTGTGAGGGAGTACAGCTGAGCCAGCATCCGACTAAAAATAAGTCTGTGGCTTCCTTAAGTCCACGGCCTTATCTCAGCGACTGCTTGTGCGAAGCAAGACTACAGAAAGCGTGACGGTGATAAATGGCCCGTATCACTAACTGGGAAATATTACAGAAATGCCCTGGCAGACTTACTAGTGTTCCTACTACACTGATGCTGATATGTTGCCTGTGGTGACCAAAAGCAATGTTTGTTTGTGTAAGGAGATATGCCTTTTAGGAATACAGTGGTTAAATTGTTAGGCCATTATTTAAAGACACACTGATTTGATGTGACTTGTATGTAAATGTGTGTGTGTGTGTATATATATATATATATATTATATATATATATATTATATATATATATATATAATATATATATATATATATATATATATATGTGTGTGTATATATATATATATATATATATATATATATATATATATATATATATATATATATATATTCTTTTTTATACCATATTTTTACTATTTTATTCTATTGCCAATTGACATCAAAACCTGGAAGGTTTGTATAATGGGATTTTACAGTTTATGAGTGAAACAAGGTCCGTGGTAAATATAAATTATAAGTAACTACATAAAAATGTTACATTGTACCACAAAAACATCCATCTATCGACAAATTATGTGTACCACAGACCTCATTTTACTCATCAATTGAAAACCCCGAAATAAAAACCACATTATAAAAGGAAAATCTCAAGGGAACCTATGGCACATTAGTCTTATGTGTTATATTAATAAAGTTATTTCTATAATTAATGATATATATATATTTATATTAATTTTACTTATATATTTTTACAGTTTCAAGTTGTATAAATAAAAAAAAAACAATGTATTATGAATAAACACACCTTAACAAATAACAAAATATTTATAAACAAACCTAAATGAATGGTTTAAAAAAAATCATTGTTAGTTTGTGATGGATAGGCTATAAAGTATAGCCCATTAAATGATGTAATTGGCATTCTTTTCAGGACAAACATGCCTTCTGTCTATGTAAATTAGTCTCATTTATAGGTATGCTTTTATCAGAAATCAAAGCATTATTTTCCTGGTGCAATTACCCTAGTACAAATATAGATATGTTTGCCCTTTGACTATTTTCCCCACATGTGGATTTGTCTGTACAGTGAATTTCATATTTCATCTTCTGTAACAAAGAGCTTATGTGTGACTGATAGTGTGAAAACAGCTGTGTGTGTGTGTGTGTGTTCTTAGATCTTAGGTCTTTGGGATATTTTCAGAGATTCTCAGGGATGATGATAAGTTAGAAAAGCCCTTTCTAACATTTTAAGTCCTCTAACATTTGCAGTTATCTTGTAAAATGCCATTCAATCAAATTGCATCAAGAGCAGCTGGTAAAATGAATCCCCTTGAAATCAGACACCTTTAGGATCAGACCATTATATTTTATTGTCTGGAATGAAATTCTGTGAATGTGGGTGTGTTAGATGATAGTATCGGTAATAATGCCATATGTTCTTCATTCATCATTGCAGTGCTGAATTGTAACTCAGAACTGTCAATCATCCAGGAGATAAGTTGTTATTGACAATGATAATTCACGGAAGGTCACATGATTATCTGACATGCACGTGATCAGAATTCACAAATAACTGAATTGACATCTGACAGTGTGTTGCAGGCTTTTTTTTTTTCAGTTTAATGCTTCCTGTAAGTCTGTTTTTCCTTTATACTGTGCTCATCTAGGAACATAAGCTTTGTTTCTTATAATGTTTCTAATATTGTTTCTAATATACTCAGTCTGCTGCTGTCTGTATGAAAAGTAGTTAATGACTTTCCACATGCCTGATCTCTCTGAACTCAGTTCTAAACTGATCGCTGCCAGGAAACATATGAACGTAATGCACAGTGACCTTTCAGAGCAGGAGCGTTCTGTAAAAACTGCTGATGTGCGAGGAGTTTTATGTCTGTAATATTACACAGAAAAGATGATTTCTGGCAGTATGTGTGCACGGTGCGTTCACTCAGGGTCATTGATCAAATGTAACAGTTGTAAATAAGACTATGCATACTTTCCTGCTACCCGTTATGCAAAAAGTAGTATGTCAAATGAGTAGGATGGCAGAATATGTAGGCAAACAATATGCTGATGACATACTGCATCCGCTGAGATTCTGAAGTGTGCAGTCGGTGGAGACTTTTCTGTCTCATGAGACCACGGGAGCTGAGGAGCCGTCAGATTCAAAGTTGAAGAATACAATTTGGAGAACTATATAAGACGAGTGTCTCCTTTCAAATTTAAAGGCACCAAATGCAGCTAATCATTGTGATTAAATTGTACTTTTTAAGAAGACCTGGTTATTATTAGTATGTCAAAAGTCAAAGAGAACACATCACGGATAGTGCCAGCATGCGGATGTACTCTATGATGTCTGGGAATGTATTTATACTACACTCCAGCATAACCACAGAACATAACTTGAAGCCTTCAAGAGTCGAGAAGTGCATTTTTCCTTTGAATTGCCTACATACTTTGAACATACTGAGAATATAGACACAGCATTTGTCTCTATATCGACCTTAGTCTGCCTTTTAGGAAAACCAAGTGCTTTAATGTGGGTTTCAAATGAAGGAATCACTTTTAGACATTGGGGAAGAGTTTGGGTTTTATTTTTGTTGGCCGTTTACGAGAGTGTGTGTGCATTTGTGTGTGTGTTATTGATCTCCGGTGATGGTTGGGGTGTGTGTGGGAATCAATGCAAAGTGAGTTTGAGTAGCTAATGGAGATTACTGAAGGTGCACTGTGGAACTTTTCAGACCCTTTACTCTCCAGTGTGTATTGATCTGTCACAAACACACATACACAGACAGACAGGAGGGACTGTCAAACAGCCATTCACCTTAAAAGGGGTCATCGGATGCAAAATTCACTTTACAAGTTGTTTGAACATAAATGTGTGTTGGAAGTGTGTGTAAACATCCATCCTATAATGATAAAAATTCACCCAGTGTTTTTTTTTCTTTGTTTTAAATCCCTATTTTAAAATCCCCTTTCTCAAATCAGGCTGTTCTGAGATTCCTGTCAGAATGACGTAGTTCTGTACAGGCCCCTCCCACGATAGTTGATTGACAAGGCCATCTTACCTTAGACCCGCCCTGAGTGAGCTGTAAACAGTCCGACCGACTCCGGTGCAGGGGAAGACAAGATGTCTCAGATTAAGCGATTGAAGTGTTTAGTTGTTGGATGTAATAATGAATATAGCAGTCGTCAGTCACTCCTGACATCTGAGCTGCTGAAGACACAGAAGATTAACGTTACTTTCACTTTGAAGTGAATGCGCCGAACCCGATCTACATAAATGCGTCTATGTTCGCCAGAATCGTTCGTGATCCAGCTTTATCTACAGAAGGAGTGAGTATAAGGGTTTTTATGAAACTTTGGAAATCGCCTTTCCTAATTATGTGGCAGTTAGCCAGTTTCGCGGCTGAAGTTTAGTAGTATGCTCCATATATACCTAGATGCCTCATTATGGACTGTTTCTATGGGCCGTGATACGTAAGCCATCCGCCATTTTTGGAACAGTCTGCGAATCTTTTAGCGCATTGACTGTGTGCGTTTACAACAGCAAGTTATACGCTTGTATATCTTTGAATATTCATTGATTATTATGGTGAATGCGAGATGGCTGACACGTCAACGTATCTGGAGCGGTCGAATAGGGATTCTACACATATCTATGGTCTGCTCGTCACTCCACGGAAGAGAGGGGCGGGGTCAGCAGAGCTCATTAACATTTAAAGAAACATGGACTAGAACAGCGTGCAGAAGACAGAGCTGATTTTGACAGGGTAAAAAGGTGTTTTTTACAGTACCATTGAGAAATTTTAACCACAGTATGTTACAGACCTTTCATTAAGACCCTAAAGAATCATATCAACTTGTGTAAAATGGGCATCCGATGACCCATTTAAAAACAACATTATATATATATATATATATAATGTATGTATATATGTATGTGTGTATGTATATTATAAATATATGTGTGTGTGTGTGTGTATAAATATATATGTGTATGTGTGTATGTATATATATATATATATATTAGTGCCGTTAATAACGCGTTAACGCAAATTCATTTTAACGGCACTAATTTCATTAAAGCGCGATTAACGCAGCGCGCATTTTCTGTTTGACCCGTGGGCTAACCTGTACTACTATAGTTGGAGAAATGGAAATGGGTGGAGATGCTGACAGTGTTGCCAACTTAGCGACTTTTCAGACCACTTTAGCAACCATTTATTTATTTATTTATTTTCAAAAAGCGCCTAGCGACCAATCTTTATAGGGTTTGCCCAAACCTTATTTAGATTCTGAGATTCGCCGGTACTGCCGCGCAAGCGCGAGATCTCTCTTTCCCACTGCGCGCACACCTCTCTCTCTCTCCCTCCGCGTCTGCTCTGTTCAGCGCGCGGATGAGAAGAACAGCGCTTTCAGTTAAAACAGATATTATGTTGCTTCTCTAATTTAACATCCAAGTATAGCCGAAATCACAGCACAGCTATTGTCTTCATCTTATGTATAGCCTATTTGATTTTATCAGACGATGGCTGGATTATAAATCAGGATTTTTATGCACATTAACATCTTGGAAGGGAGAGCTGGTTGTTTAGTCCTATGGGTCGCGTTTCAGTCACTATTTCATATTCATTCCGTTGTCTGACAACAGAAACAGTAAAATATATAAATGAAAACAGTTTTATTGAGAATTTAGCTGCATCAAAATAAAGTATGTGGGGCACTGAGAGGCAAACAAATGTAATAATAAATAATAAATGTACATTTTGCATGTTCAGAAGAAGTGAGATGCCCTGTCATGCGGAAATGTAAACAGGTTTGTGTAAGTAAATTGCTCAGTGCAAAGAAAGAGAAGTAATGGGAACCTGGTATTTCTTTTTTCATGTGTCTAATAGACATGAGCAAGTTCTTTGAAACACATCTATGATCTTTGAAACATGTCTAGTCTTCAGGCTCTGTTAACTATGGTTTCACTAATAATAAACATATATTGCATAAAGAATCCATATTTGTCATTGCCCATGTTGATTAGAGTATTTAAAACATGAAAAGTATTAATTTAAGCTACATTTAGAACAGATAAAAATGTGTGATTAAATTTCGATTAATCGCGAGTTGACTCATGACAATCATGTGATTAATCGCAATTAAATATTTTAATCGATTGACAGCTCTAATATATATATATATATATATATATATATATATATATATATATATATAATTGTGAGTGTTGTTTTTTGGAAAAAGTTAATTTCCTTTTAAACAGCATTTATTATTATTATTATTATTAATATTATTATTATTATTAATATTATTGTTGGTGTTATTATTATTATTAATATTATTGTCATTACAGGTTTGCTGTGTTTATTTGCTTTTGTAATTTAAATTAAATCAAATTTAATTAATTTATACTACTGATATGAATATGAAGAAAAGAAATATTACAATTGTAATATATAATACTATTGTAATATTGTAATATTGTAGTAATATTGTAATATTTCACTGTAATATAAAATCAATTATTAATACAAATTATTATTATTTAATAATTATTTGCATAGTTATGTAATTAAAAAAATATATATAAATTCAGATATATTTAATATTGAAGATAAAAAGCTAATTCATTTCAGTCGCAATGAATCAGTCAATCAGGGCACTTGACAAAACAATTATGATTTCCCTTGTCGGATGGAAAATCAGTGCAGGCACTGAAAACGACCCGCTTGATAATAAATTGATAACGTTACACGTTACGTTAAAATCGTGAGTTACACATTTCATTCTGTCTCCCTTCATTATGCACGAGCTGTGATCCCTCGGAGAACTTGTCAGACGAGGGGTGGGAGACGCGGGGATTACGCTTCAGAAAAGAGCTGAGAACGTGTTTACAAATTAATTGACAAGTAAATATTTAGCAGTACTTAAGCAGAAAGGTGAATAATTTAGAGGCTATTTGTGATTCAGAGGCTGCCATTGCAGATGGACACACCCCGGAGCAGGAAGGGGCGACTTTCATGTCTCGATGGTGCTACATTGCTCTTGTCACTTACACCCGCTCTGTGTTTGTCTCTGCTTGTTTATTATTTTGGCTTGCTCATCTGGTGGAGCCGTGATGCTAAGTTGAGCTGGCAGTAGTGCTTTTAGTGGTACAACCGACACAATTCTCCTATCTGTAACCACACATACACACACACACATCCAAAATCTGACGAACAGCCAGGTGATATAAAGACATTAATAGTATCAGATCAGCCTGTCATGTAATGAAATGCATTTGCTCCGAAAGATATCAGAAGACTTAAAGCGTTCCATCATGGACATGAGGATAGACATTTTGTTAGACAGATAGTTCTAATGATATTTTTAGTGTATGAATGAACGCTTTTGAATGATGGCCCAAGGGTTATAAATAGATAAGAAATCATATGCAGCAATAATTTAATGCACTTGGAATCACTGTAACCGAGGTGGCATTTTATATCTGTCTTTTCAAAAATAACCAGATTATTCTCCCTCTTTTCTCACTCACACTCTTTTCGACGGTCTTGCACTCAATTTCTCATTCCCATCAGATTAAATTGGAATTATTTGAAGGATTAATCTCAGAAGAGAACCAAAAGCTTTACGTCTGTTCTTATTTTTATAATTCACCTCGAGGTTATTACTGTTATGGGCATTACGAGGACCAGACAGCACTTGACCCGCCACTTTGTTGTTTTAAGGTTTTAATGCTAGCGCGCTCACACACACAGAGGTTTTTTTTATTCAGATAAACACACATTTTCATGATAGGCTCTGTCTCTCTATACCAGTAACCTTCAAAAGCTTGTGCCAGTGTGTGTAGTTTAAAAAGTATGGCTTTATGACTGGCCTGTGTGACTCATTTCCATATTAGAGGAGCGAGAGGAAGAGACCCTGTACTTGTGGAGCATGATAATATCCGACAGTCTCATGAGGGATGGAAACATATCCCTTTTTACCAGTGTGCACTTAAATTTGAATGAAATTCCTGCCATTTTATTTTATTTTTAGTATATGCACTCATATCACTTCAGTATATGTAGGAATTCAGTGCACTTATGCATATTCAAGATATGCATTAATGTAATTTATTCATAGATAAATGCGGGCGAACGTTTGGTAGCTATGTATAGTTTCAGAGCGGTAAATCATTATTATAAACGTGTGGCTTCATACTGATAATAAACAATAGCAGTGCATATAACACCGAGGCTATTATGCATGCACTTTGTTAGTAATCGTTTTAATAGACTACACAGATATCAAGGGGGACCTATTAACCTAATTATCGTAAGGATGCGGTGATTTGCATGAGGCTCCCTGTAATCTAAGGGATTTATGAATAAATGCAGGTGTCCACAACTCTTGCGAAAGGTTAGACTGAAACTAGAGCAGGATTCATTTCGGGACAGCAAGGCGTAGCATGTTTTATTCACTGACAAAGTCCCACAACCCACCACCACCATCATCTTTCACTCGCTTTCTTCCTTCCCACCCTCTTGGCTCAAATGTACAATACTGTTTCTGTAGTTAAACTGATTTTTCACAATCAGTTAACGGCATTTGGTTCAAAGTCTTGTATGTGGGCTAACTTAAAAGTATATGTATATACCTGAAAATATATACCTGAAAAAAATATATACCTGAAAATAAAAGTATAAAATATACCTGACTACATTAATATGTATTAATATAGCACATATATTAAATAACGCCTAAATGTAGCAATGGCATTTGTACCTGTGCAACATGTGTGTTCCTTAGAGATGAAACAAAGGAAGATAGAAAGAAGGAAGAGAAAGAGCTGGACTAGTTGTGTAGGTGTAGGTGTGTGACGGTGTGAAGGTGTGAGAGCACAAGGAACCCTCTGCTATCACACTCATTATGACAATATTCCCACTTCCTTTCACAGTTGTCGGTGCTTTGGAGTGACGGTGTGTCACTTACAGCCTTTAGTCACTGTCACTATCAATAGAAATACCAACAGGATCTATAGCTTTAATCGGGTCTCTCTCTCTCTTACACATACACTCAAAACACATTATTGTTGTGTTCAGTTCCACAGGTTGATTCACCCAGAAATGAAAATTCTGTTATTATTTACTCACCCTCTGCTCACGTCATTCCAAACATTGACTTTCTTTATTTTGTGGAACATAAAAGAAAATATTCAGTATATCTTATTTTGTGTTCTTTGGAAGAAAGAAAGGCATACATGTTTGAAACGACACACAGTAAGGGTGAGTAAATGAACAGAATTTTCATTTTTGGGTGAACTATCACTTTAAATGTGTCTTGAAAAAACTATTATTTTATCAGATTCTATCAGAACAGAATACCAAGATCTACACACACAGTACAGTGAGTTGCCATATTTATATACCATGGTATTTGCTAGGTACTTCTGATATTATGGCAAGAAAAATGTCTGCTAATACAATAGTATTTGTTAGTGCAAGAAAAAATGGCCAGTGTTTTTAAATTCTTTTTAAAATGTGTGGTATATTTGTGATATATTCTCAGATAGCCTGCTTATTGACACTGATTTGTGCAGTGTATTCTTTGGCATTTATGCAAGAAAACATCATCTGGGAAAAAAATGCATGTAAATTTTTCACAAACATGACTATATTGATTGGCAATACAATTTAACCCGAATCCTTTGACCTGCAGTGCATCAGGTTTCGAAGATAACTCACCTTTTATAACTAAATGGTAACATGATCTAGAATGAAACAAAACAGGAAGAATACTAACAAGGCTACTAATTGTTCTAAATGTGTTCTTGGCAGTGGTGAGGAAAAAAAAAAAAAAAAGTTCTCCCCACTGAGTAAACAACCTCATTTTTATGTTTAAATTGGGTTGATGCACACGTAACTGGTGCATAGCTGATGTGTTTAAAATGTAATTCAACCAAATTTAACTGTTGAAATAAGATTTTGCCCCTTGGTTCCTAAATAAGCAACCACACTAAATGGAGAATCAATACAAACAAGATCTGGCTTGTGTAACAACAGGTTCTTGTATCAAACGCCTTCATAGGCAACCTCGTTATTTCAGAAGGCAGCGCTCATTTGCCTATGCATTACCTAACCGCTTCAGTCTCAGCCTCCTGCAAGTGAATTATTTAAAGAGTTGACTTAGTTCCAAGAGATGGAGGACAAGAACAACTAATGCCATATCAATCTGGATGCTCGTATGTCTCTATATGTTGTTTTAATGAGGTACTATATTCGATCCATGCATTATGGTTTCTTTAATTTATTAAGCCTGTGCTGTTCTGTTTAGGGATATGTAAACCTGGGGTCTCTAACGTTGTAAGCACTACTTGTCAGAATAAAATAATAAAAAGGCCTACATGTTTGATATACAAATAAATATCTACTAGCTCATTATTCACTTTATGCTTGAGATAGTAACATGCATGATGTCACTTTTGATATCATGGCTTATGAATACAAGAATTTATCACCAGCATTATAAATTATGTTGTGTACCATGGCTTCAGTTAAAAGACATTGCAAGACATTTTTTTTTAATAATTATGAACTGTTAGCTGTAAGCAAGAAAAAAAATATTCATTGATTATTTAGTTTTTAACGCTACGTTTAAATAGCTGTATAATTTCATTGTTTCATGCTAATAATTTATATATATATATATATATATATATATAAAAAAAATTTTTTTCAGAATTGTTAAATGTCTGAACAAATATGCTATGAAAAGCAAAGTGAAAGAAAATACAGAATAAAATTGAGGTTATTTATAGAATGTGCACTGTAAACAGCTCACAGACTCAATTCTGGCTCTTAGGTGCCCATGGGCATTGTTAGAGACCACTGAGAGACAAACTAGATAGATAGGTAGATAGATAGATAGATAGATAGATAGATAGATAGATAGATAGATAGATAGATAGATAGATAGATAGATAGATAGATAGTCTTGCTGGTTTTCTTCTATGACGATGTGTATTTCTATGTGCTCTGAGTGGTAGACAAATGAAGAGAGACAGGGACTGGGGCGGAGGGAGAGGGAGAGGCATGAAGAGGAAGTGTATGGGGGATTCCATGTCTCAACAACCTGCTCAGGTCCAATATGATATAATCTGAACTGAATTTATACACACATACACATACACACACACATACAAAGGAGGCCTCACCTGAGGGGTCATGGGGGTTATTGGATATCCAACTGGGAAATGTCATCTCTTGGTCTGCTGCTACTGACATACATATTGTACAGATCAGTGTGTGTGTGTGTGTGGTGACCTGGTCAGTGGTGGGTGCGTTTTATATGATGTGACAGAAAAAGATGACCAATATGTGAGGCGACTCTCTCTATCCTGAAAAACATCCCTCAGGACCATTGACTGTCTGTTGAGGTTATTGTAAGTTTTGGGGCTTTATTGCATTAGATGGCCGACAATTGACCAACAATAAGCTCAACAATTGTGAGCTTATTAAAAAAAAAAAGAAAAAAAAAAGTATTATATATATTGCAACTCCCATCATCTTGTAAAAAGTCTTGGATATGAGAGGAAGTTTCATAGTTTCGAAAACTTTCCACTGTAATAAAAAAATGTTTTTTTTTTTATTTATTATTTTTTTTTTTTTTTTACTTTTTAATATTGGCTGAGAGCTTTATTCATCATATTGATTAATAATATGAACATGAATGGCACGTGCATATATGAGCTTCTGATGTGTTTATGATTGATGTCTGTTCAAAATACCTATAGGCCTTAATGTTTACTTAAAAAGTTTGGCTTTAGGCCACAGCTAACCATAGTCACATATCATGCAGCCAGTGTGTAGTTTCCATATATGTAGGTATTTATTTGTGAATTATGTACCGAATGGCCTTTAAATGTGCAGCACTCCACGATTGTGCACCCAATCGTTTTGAGAGTGTGAGAAAAAAAGCAAGAGGTTACATGTCTGTAACAAATGTTCAGAGCATTTGTGAGGTTTTGTATGTGTTTTAAAGCCCATATGTCTCTAGCGATGCAGTCAAGTGGCATGGAAATCCAGTTAAAGCTACATTAGGCAAGTGCTATTCACGCAGACACACTCATGACACAAAAACACATGCAAATCCACTCAGGCTACATAATGGAAATTGTAGTTGCCGCATAAACTACTGCGAAGGCCCACAATGACTTGCACAAACATGCAAATCCTGTTGGTCTGTGTAAAGACGGCAGTATAAGCCCTTTTCTCGTTCACAATAACATTTGGCGATATTATGTTGGAATCCTGTTATCACACATCAATAGAGAGGGACCACAAGCAGGGAACCCTTCATGACAAAAAAACAGCAGCTTCAAATGGCTGTCGAGAACGTATGCGTACGCTCGTCCAACGGTCTTTGAAAAATAAAGACTCATTGATGAAAGACCGGCCCACACTCTGAATAGGTTAACGTAGCAATGAGACTCAATTAGCTGGATCGCTAAATTGAGCCATTTCTGCAAAAACAACGCGATTGAGACTCTGATGCGTACAAAGAAAACGCTTTCATTCCTTCCTCCCCTTCTGTCTTATCTTCCCAAATGAGCTGGGAACATATTTCGACACAAAAAGATGCCGAGAGACTTTTCAAGATGCAGAGAATGCAAGCATCCTCCTTTGTGGTGGATTAGTATGTGTTAGTGAAAATTAGCATTCGCACGGTTCTCTAGCATGATGCGCGTTTGTACGCATTCAGCTCGCCCAGCTGTCTCCCTTCAGTATGCCAGAACGACCCGCTGGTCCCCGTGTGTGGACAATGCCCTCACGCCGTAATTAGCTCTGCCAGTCAAGTGTCTCAAATTGGATTAGCCGCAGTTCTTTTGGGGTTTCTTCATATCAGAGGAATTCTCCACATAATGCTCCAGATTGAGGGTCTCGGAGGGTCCTGTGAGAGGGCCCGAACTGCACAATGTTCCGGCCATAGCCCCACGGTTTTCTACCCACCAGGGTGCACCCATAAACCATAAAATTGCATTATTCTCGCTAAGTAGCGTGGCGGGATAAACACAAATGTCTGTGCCTTAGATTTGTGGGCCGCTGGTTTTTGCCACAAGAGAAAGACTGATGAAGGAACACTTAAAGAGACAATTATTGATCACTATCTTTGTCAGCGCCACCAGTTCGAAAGCCTCTGTGTGATAATCCATTGTTTCTGTCATAAACTTATGGAACAAGCATATTTTTGTTTTGTTTGAAGGTGGCTGAAATGAAATGTTGGCATAATAAAGTGGTTTTCTCTATCGGGTTTTGTTTACTCAGCTACATACCGACACAAATATACTCAGAATGCAGACATTGAAGAAATAAATCCAAATGTGGATAATCAACTTTATGTGCTTTGCTGCAAGACAAATCACCAAACTGAGATGATTTTATTTATTTTTTTAAAGACACCAGGCTCTTTACACTGTACATTCTTTTTAGTGTATTTATTTTCTTTACTAAGCAAAACAAACCGTTTAATGATGCTCAAGTAATTAAAACTTGTTGCATTGCTTTACATTGTTGTTGAATGTATCGTAGAATAGAGTGAAAGTACTTTAATAGTTTTGATTATAGCATCTGAGTAGTGTTAATGGTAATGCAATTAGTAGGCCCCTTGCAAAACTAATGAACACAACTTGATTTCATAAGAAAACATCACTCGTGTTCTGTATCCCACTCTGGTGCTGCATTTATATATATATATATATATATATATATATATATATATATATACGCAGGTGCATCTCAATAAATTAGAATGTTGTGGAAAAGTTCATTTATTTCAGTTATTCTCATGTATTAAATACTCATGTATTAAATAAATTCAATGCACACAGACTGAAGTAGTTTAAGTCTTTGGTTCTTTTAATTGTGATGATTTTGGCTCAAATTTAACAAAAACCCACTTTGTTTATCAAAGTGGTGTTAAGCAACACCACTATTTTCATCAGTGACAATAAGAACACTTTTTTTTTTTTGAAAGCTGAAAATTCAGTTTTTAGATTTTAAATTAAGTATATTTAAAATATATTAGAATGGAAAATAGTTGTTTGTAAGAATATTTTATATTACTGTTTACGTCTTTTTTTATGTAGTCTTGTTGAGCAAAAAAAAGTATTCTTTCAAAAACACAAAAGAATCACAAAACTTTTGAACGTTAGTGTGTTTTGTGCTGTTACGGTTTAATGTAAAGACAATCACTGTTTGGTTCCTGAATGAATCTACCTTTTTTACAAATGGTTTGAGTGAATGACTGAAATGATACACTCATTAAGACACTATAAAGTCACTTCTCGCCACCTACTGGTGTAATCATAATCTGCAGAAAGAGTCTGTGAAAAGTTCTCATGGAGCAACATGCACAGTAAATAATTATATTATAGAGCTGCTTGTATTTATAATTAATTGCTTTTATACGTAATTTTGTTAACGTAATATTTGCGTCATAGACAATATAATGTAAAATGCTACCAAATACTTCGTTCATGCATTAAAATTCTCTACACATCTTTTCCAGCTTGACTTAATAAAGTTGTTCAAGGTAATAATCTCATACAACTGCCGTGCTGCCGCGGGCCTGACATGTGAGGAACTATGGGTAGTCTGTGAAGATTTTGATCTGTCAAACAGCCATGAAAGCAGTACCCCCTTCCAGTTTGCCGGAGCGCAGGCCCACCCCTGCGGTGGTATTTACATGGTAATTAAGCTGTCTTTATTGGAGACCAGGTCTCTCGTGCTGCTGACCGACCATGACCTTTCTGCCTGACCAAACAAGCATTAAACATCCAGAAATTACAGCATGTCAAGAGCTGGACATTGCAACCCTGAGCTACCACACTGAGCCATTGAGTGTAGCTATTCAAGTATATTTAATCAAGCAAAGGAAAGAGACAGACAGAGAGGGAGAGGAGTTAAGCACATCTCTATTCACACTCAAGGTTCCTCACGTTTGAATTTAAGGAACCTGCTGGGATTCTCATTTTCTGAGCACTTGTTAGTGCTCTTTGTTTTAGTGTTTTCATTTTTTTTTTTTTTTTTTTTCCAGCGTTCTTACTATAAATTGAATAGATTCAACGCAGCAAATAGCTCTGTCTCCATTTGAATTCAACGTCTTGTGAAGAACATCAGCAGCAATGTCTTACCATAATTGGTGCATTTCAAAAGCAGTCTACATAAGGCAATTTCTGCTTATATAATGAAGCTGGAATAAATGAGGGAACTGAGCACTTTAAAAAAAATTATATATGAAGAAAAAGAAAAACACTTCGATTTACTGCTGGTTACAAAACATCAATCTAATCATAGAATTAAAACTCTTTCATCTTTAATTTTGATAAATATGCCACCCAGAGTGGCTGGTACTGTATATTCCTGAAGTCCTTGACTGGTTGGGAGCCAAGCTAACAAGATTAGTTACTGTGGATTTTCAGCTTTTACATTTCATATTGGTGGAAGTTCGTTGTGCGTTTGATCACCTAACACGCGATTACGTTTTCCCAGTGTGGATTAGCTTCCTCCGAGGGGTCTTGTACGCTAGGTGTATCTCTGCACTGTAAGAAGCTTAGCGGAGAATGTGCGCGGGGTAATAGCTTTAGTTTTCTGTGCCGTTTTAGCTCCAAAAATCAGATTTCTTCCCAAAGTTTGATGTACACACTGTGATTTGTCACAGAGGCACAAATCCAAGGTTGAGTTTTAGCGGTTTAACTTCAGCTACAACTCATCTGCAGATATGCTAATTAGTGTTGTATGTGCGCGGTGAAGTATGAAGCAACCGTGTGTGCAAGCATGTGTTTGTGTGAAAGCAGGAGATTGGGCTTACGTGCTAAACTGTTCAGAATTCATTGGAAAGTCACGACCCGTTCTTCATGATATTGCTGAGATGCTGGATAATAGAGTCCTGAATTCTGCTGGTGAGGTGATATTTCCATGATATGTAATTTTGGAGTATATAGCATAATGATGTGAGCAAACATCTCTCTTGCTCTCTTTACAGAGTCACTGACTGGTCTGCTTGCTCAGCACAAATAACAATAGGCTGATTTAAAAGCAAAGTCCATGCATTTGTAAACAGGCCAACAAACACACACACGCAGACACAATGCAGTGTACTCATTTTTGTTCACCGCACTCTTATTTCTAAAATTATGCTTGGCTAATACATTATGATCATGACCAGCGCTGTGGCCCTTATCCAAACGTATACAATTCATGCTCATTCATAAATTTGGCCTCCTACCATACAACCTAATCCATATCCTGCCCAGGGTTGGGCAAATTTCAGAAGTGAAGAATTGGCTGCCTTTTCCATTCATGTGTTTGAATTTGAATTGAATAGGCCACACCAAACAGGAAGTTGAATTGGAATGACAGAAAGAGGGATTTTTTTTCCGAATTGCAATTCAAAGAAATTCAACACAGGCATTGCCTTCTGGGAAAAGAACTGTTTTTCCATCCAGGCCCACAAAGGTTTCTTAATTAAAAATCATGAAATATTTTAAAACATCTATCTATCTATCTATCTATCTATCTATCTATCTATCATCTATCTATCTATCTATCTATCTATCTATCTATCTATCGTTCTTTTGTTCTATCTGTTGTCATATCTATCTGTCGTTCTATCATTCTTTCTATCATTTTGTCTGTCAACCCATCTATTGTTCTATCTGTTGTTTTATCATTTTGTCATTCTATACTCTGTCTGCCTACACTGAAAAAAAAATATGCTACATTTTTTTAAGGTAAGTGGTTGCTTGCATTCAATTTATTTTAGCTACATTTAAATAAACAAATTTTGCTGAAAGTTAGTCAACTAAATTTGTTTATTTAAATGTAGCTAAAATAAACTGATTGCAACCGCTTACCTTAAAAATATTTAGTAAATTCAATTAATCATTTTTTTTTTTTCAGTGTATCTCTCATTCGGTTTATCTGTCTGTAGTTTGTGTAGCTGTTATATTGGTCTATCTATCTATCTATCTATCTATCTATCTATCTATCTATCTATCTATCTATCTATCTATCTATCTATCTATCTATCTATCTATCTATCTATCTATCTGTTGTTCTGTCTATTGTTCTGTTTATCTGTGTGTATCTGTTAAGCCTATAAACCTTAAAACTTTAAAGGTGCTGTATATAAGTTTTTGACTCTACTAAAGCATAAAAATACCATAATATGTTTGCAGATATTTAAGATATATTAAAACATGCTAAGTTAACATACTTGTTTATCTGAAAAACAATGCTACAGTCAGTTATTCTCCTTTGAAAATGTGCGTTCTGGGCCGGAATGTCGGTCTGTGTTTTGGTTTGTGAAACCCACCCACTGCCAGTTTACCCAATTGTATTTCGGCATCCCGGGTTGCCAGTTGAAGGAAAATACTGCGTATTTCATGTCATTCATCGTCATGTGTGCTCGTTCCTGTTGGTGTCGTTAATCTGGCAACCTGCATGTGCATCAAGTCTGAGGAGGAGGGTCTGTGTGAAAAAAAAAACCCTCTCCAATATTTTGAATTTAGACTGCAATACTTAGTTCAACCGTTAGGTGTCAATCCTACATACAGCACCTTTAAGACTTTTCTTAAATGGCAGTAAATGGCATTTCTTTTCAAATTTACTTCTTTAAATTATTTTAAATTTAGATTTCAATTTAATTAAAATTCTTTACATTTCAACATTTGTTGCCACCACAGTTGAAATACTCAGCTCCATTTTGAGCGAAGCACCAGTCTAACAACTGTTGTGAACTCACGTCTTGACTTTTACTCTTTTCAAAGCTTACCCAATATTTCCAGAAATGACCTGAGGGTTAGTGTATTTTGAGAGTATCTCCTGTTGAATCCTCTCTGTTAACCTTTTTAAACTGCATCTCTAATCACACACGAGCTTCCAGATGTGTATTAAAATGCTGCAGTGTAGCCAGATACCCAACAGATTCTGCAGCTCTGCATGCAGCTGTCAGGTTGGGTTTGTTATGGGAACCATTTGCTCATGGCACTGCATGCATCCCAGGTCTGCCATGTTCTCTCCCTCTCCCTCTCCCTCTCTCTCGTACAGGTTTTTGAGTGGCTGAGGCATCTCCAGTACTGTGCCATTTCTAATAAAGGTTTTGTCGTTCACAGTCCTGATAGAGTATTGTTTAGTCACCAGTTTAATTTGTGTGTTTTTAAAAAAAAACACACCAAATATTCTTTATGTAAGCAGGTCAAGTACTTGAAAACACAGCGCCCACCTGAGATTCAGACTACTTATCAGTAGGGGTTCAGTGTTGCTGAGCTGTAATGTTTGTAGAGCGCTTCTTAGTGCTTGCATTATCACAAACACTGCACTTTACACTGGCTTTCCAAGCAATTTAGGACCATGCATGCATCTTAATTTGCATTCTAGTGGATAAAGCACTTTGCTTGAATGTTTGTTAGAACTGATAATCACTGTAATTATTATTATTAAAGTAACTATTATTTATCAATGAATGTACTAAATATATGTATATAGTACAATATACTACATATGAGAAAAAGTGTTACTTGGACATAACTCAGCATGTGTCATGATGAGGATAATCATTTTTCTTAGAGTCCAGATGTATTTTACATGGAAATAAGCAAAGTTTTAAGATTTTTAAAGAAAAAATAGGACTTAATGAAGAACAATATTCAGGAGTCTGCTCTATTTCTTGGTGACTAATTAAAGAAATGGAATCGTCTTTGTACAGATGGTTGGTTGTTCTTGCTTCCATTAGAAGCACAATATGCTCTTTTTGTTCATTCTTAAATCATGCTGGAGAACATGATTGTCACATTTTACACAATCTTATGGAGTTCATGCAGCTTGAAGGCTGCAGTCAATTAAAGCAAAATTAAATACCAAGACATTCTGAAATTCATGTGATTTTTTTCAGTTCAACTTTTAACTCAAATTATTTTGCTGATTAATATAATTTGCAATGAAAAGATGTTATATAATTAGATTCACACTAGTGGTCTCAGAATTTGGGGCCCCTCTGTAGTCTTTTCAGTTTTAAAGTTCTCCGAGAGACAATTTGCTGATTAGCCCGGTCTGTGAAATTCTCAGAGTGTCTTGTTTGGGTCCTGATCTCGAGGAATGTGGATACGGCCTGAGGAGTTATTTGTGTGTCTATTTGTTTGTTTGTGTTTGGAGCGTGTGATGGCAAATCTGTGAATAATTGGACCGATTTGTATTCTATTTACCAGACTCTGATAAAGGCCTCACAGGAATTCCACAAATTGATTAATTCAAACGAGGCAAAAATTTATTACCAGCTGCTGCTGAGCATCCCTCTCAAATGCATCAAAGGACCTTATTATAGGTCACAACAGAGAGGCCTCCAGGAACAAGGCTAAGAACCACTGTGTTAGAGAGAGAGGACCAGCACTTGTACAGACGCTCCAGATTTGACCAAAGTGTGCAAATGCAATATATTGAGGTTAGTTTGAAAATTGTATTTTATTATTGCTTTTGCATTTGGGAAGACAGGTTTTTGGTTTCAGTTAAGTTCTACTTTATTAAAAAAAAACAAAAAAAACAAAAACAAAAGTTGCTTATGCTGAACAATGTTGCATTTATTGTATCAAAAATACTGCAAAAACAGCAATTATTGTTAAATATTTTCACAATTTAATGTAAATATTTCATACATCAATATATTTTAAAATGCAATTTATTCTTGGGATAGCAAAGCTAATTTTTTTTAGCAGCCATAATTCCAGTCTTCAATCATTCTAATATGCTGATTTGGTGCTCAACTAACATTTCTTAATATCATCAATGTTAAAAACTGTTGTGCTGCTTAATGCTTTTTGTGGAAACCATGATATTTAATTTCTGAATTCTTTGATAAATAAAATAAATCTGTCTATAAAATAAATATATCTTTAGATTTCGGTTTTAAATAAGTTATTCTTCTGAACTAAAATAAAAATTTCAAAAGAACAAAATAGAAATCTAGAAATAGAAATCTTATTTATGAAGTTGATTAACTGTGGTTACTGTATCACATATAGTGTTCTATAATCATAGCTGTGACTTGGATTTGATATATGGTGTGATATAAATGTAAAGTGATGTGACTTTTAGCTGCTCACTGTGGGAGGGTGACAGATGAAAAGCTAATAAGATGGAAATGTCTTGCTGATGAAGCAAACAAGTTCTAGTTGGCAAATTTTCCCCCTCTACAGATAAAATAAAGCTTCATTAGGGCTGGCAGTTTAACATGTCTGTCTGTCTGTCTATCTCTATTTTTAAATACTGATTATAAGACATGTAATTTCCTAACATTGGTGAAATTCAAGCTTGAAGTATCACTTTTATAAAGACATTTTCTAAATTTGATCTTTCACAAAAACATAACTCTTTATGTGTAATAATTTTGAATTATTTTTATTTTGAGCCTTTTCTCAGCAAATATTGTTAAGTACAATCAATTTTGATGAATTGTTTAATCAAAACAGCTCGTCATTTGTTTACTAATTTGAAATTATTAAGAGCCCTAACATAATGCATGACTTTTGGAAAGATATAAATCTTTGCAAACAAACAGGCAGGCTGTTGCAAAGACACGCGTGGTCACGCGCACACACACAGATATTAGCCGGCGGAGCTAAAGGCCAGGCTCAGGGCTGCAGTGCTGATGTATTCTCTGTGTATCTGCCCTGCATCAGTTCCCTGTCTGGCAGTGGCTCTCGGTGACAGATGAAACAGGAAGCTCACCGCCAGTTTGGCCTGTCACACTGTATGTAGAGTTACTGCTCTGCTTCCCCAACCATCATCACTTACTGCTCTGCCAAATCAATCAGCAGAAATAGAGAGATAGGAGCATGGATGGATGGTACATGAGCAAAGGTAAATTTTAATTCTATTAATGATTGTGCAGGCTTGGATGTCACTGTGTTTGAGTTAGTGTACTGGCTTCCATTTGACCAGAGAAACTGTCTTTTAAGATTTATAAAGCTGCAGAATTGGTGATGAAGTATTGAAACTCACAGCTTTTTGGTTATTTGTAAAATGGGGTGCAAATGTTTGAGACCAGTATTGAAAATGAATCCATTTTGCAACAGAGTTTGATTTATTAAATGTAAATGTTATTAAATATTACACAGTGTGACAAACTGGAGGAGTAGTTCACCTAAGACATTCTTTATTACTTATTCATCATCATGTTGAATAAACTCTTTCAACACTTTTTCTTTTTCATTGTGACTGCAGCCAAGGGACAAAGCACATTGTAAAAGTACTCCTTGCAGTTTGTGGTTAATTTAAGCCATTATTAACTGATCATTTTAACCTCCGCTGCAGCTATTAAATCAAATATGGCACAGGTTTGATGTCTTTAAGGTTTGGTAATGAAACATTTGACAACCAATGATTTTTGATGTTATTAATGTAAAATGTGCACCACAGGCACCATTTGATTTGTTTGAGGTAAGAGGTAAAAATTATCAATGAATAATGACTTGAGTTTATCTGAAAAGTATGGAGTTATTTCAGAAAACTAGAAATATAGTTTGCAAATAATATGAACCACTTATGGGTGCTATTGCAGTGATTTTTTTTTTTTTTTTGTCCTTTTGGAGCTTGATAGCCTGTGCCCACTATGAAATGTCCTTATGCAGAAAAATAAATTGAAATGGGTTTATACATTAAAAAAATCATGGAATGGAACAGGGTAAATAAATAAAGATGATTTTTTTTCCCATTATTTTGAAATACTGGAAGAATGGTCATAATCAAACCAAACGCCTTCAGTCCTACAAAAGCACTTTTTTGTAATTTCACAGTTTTTAGAAACAACACTATTGGGTGTTGTACTGTTTTTATTTTCATCCTTATTTTATCCCTGCAATAATGTGGCTGTGGATTGAGGGAATGATGTTTGTGTTGATAGTATGACAGCGCCACACAGATGGTCCTGAGATCAAGGGGCAAAAAACAGACAGTCCAAACTTATTTACGACGAAAGCAATTTTATCACAAAGCTTTGGACTCATTCTCTCACTCATCTCCCAGACTAGAAAAGAGCTTCAGTGTGGATTTGGAACAGTCCTCATTGCAGAACAAGACTGTCCACTAAACCATGCACTTCCACACAAACCCTGCCACAAAACGAGAATTGGACTTATGAGACAATATGTCTTCCAACCCACTCGTGGCAAAAATGTCTTTACGGCAAACTGGACTTCATTACCTAGCAGAAAACAAGATCTCTGAGAAAAACAGTCTGTCTCAGAAAGAACATTGCCACAAACTCCCTGGAGGATTTCGACATGGATATCATTTAAGATTCCCCAAAGGATTTCCACATGGACACCGTTTTTGCTGCCCCACAAAATGTAATTACCTCCTTCAACAATCCCATTTGTACCACATGAAAAAGTAGAAGGACATGTGTAAAGTGTTCCTACATAATAAGACTGACTTTTTGAGTGAGCGTATTGACTTAAAGTGCATGCCTATTACACGGGACACACTTGCATATAGATAGAGGAATCTATTACAGGAGACATGAGGTATAACAAGCAACAATGGCATTTCCAGATAATGCAATATACACTGTTCTTAGAAATTGCTGGTAATTCTACAATGCAATCATATATCAGTCTAACAAAGACTCTTTATGTCTTTTATCACAACAATTCTAAACAAATACACTTCTAAAGCACTATTCTCTCTTTTTCCATTTTCTTTCATCCATTCCACTTTTACTTTCCACATATATTATTAATAATTGTCTTTATTTGTCCAGTACAGTGGCAGCATTTAAGAATACAAATGTCTGAACTGCATTGCATTAGATACAAAATATCAAACCAGCTAGCATCTACCAACAAGTTATGTGAGCATTTCATAGAACTAACTTCACTTTTCAAGTCACTTTTACAATTATTTTTAACCAGTCATTTTTCATAGATGTATGATGTCAGTTCCTCTCAAGTGCACACAAGATGTAGATGACTTTGTATCTTTATCGGAACAAATTTGAATAACTTTAGCATTACATCGCTTGCTCACCAATGGATGCTCTGCAGTGAATGGGTGCCATCTGAATGAGAGTCCAAACAGCTGATAAAAACATCACAGTAATAATGCATAAACCCAAATCTGTCAGGACCACTATCGTCAAAGATGATTGACAATTAGCATACAGTTTGAATTGGCGGTATGGTTCTGTTCTGGGCAAGAACTCCCTGCACATCCATGCAGCCTATAGCATGAATGAGAGCAGTGATAACCCCCCCCCCCCCCCCCCCCCCCAGGGT
This sequence comes from Spinibarbus caldwelli, assembly GCA_039654775.1. NCBI lineage: Eukaryota > Metazoa > Chordata > Actinopteri > Cypriniformes > Cyprinidae > Spinibarbus > Spinibarbus caldwelli. Next base: position 13,993,588 of record CM077246.1, on the reverse strand, counting down.
AAACAGAACAGAACCAACCAATGTATTGCAGATATCGTTAAAGTTCAGTAATTTTATGTACACATTTTAGAATTAGTCTGATTCAAAGGAGAATCAGAAGGCTGAATCCTGACTGACAGAGGAGGAGTTGGGGATGGAGGAGGGTAATTAGCTATTGAGCAATGCGAAAACTGCTGATAATACTGAAGGACCTTATATATGGATGCTTAGATAGGTGTCGTATTCTTATAGGTAGATGGGGATCAGCTGAAAGTCAGCTGATGCGAGCTTGACTAACGTGACCTGCCAGAACTAACGCTATGCTTGATAGTAATCCACAAGTAATCCACATGACTTCAGTCCATCAACTATTTTCTTGTGAAGTGCAAAAAAGGGCTTGTTTGTAAGATACAAGTCTGCCATAATGGCTTTTTAACTGTCTCTTCTGACAAAAATACCAGTCCATAATACATAATAATGCTTGTTTATCACAAACACACAGCTTTTCACTTCACAAGATGATATTTGATGGACTGAATTTGTGTGGATTACTTTTGTGTTATTGTGATGTTTTTATCAGCATTTTAGATTCTGATTTTGACGGCACCCATTCGCTGCACATGATCCATTGGTGAGCAAGTGATGTAGTGCTATATTTCTCCAAAATGTCATCTACCTTGTATGGCCTGATGGTAAATTCTCAGCAAATTTCCATTTCTGGGTGAAGTATTGCTTTAAAATCATAAAGTATGTCAGTAAAACGCAAATTTACCTGACCTTTTTAGGGAAAATTTCTCTTTTCTTCTCTAGTACTGCAAAAATGTGCTTGAAATCATTTAACCTGATCCATCAGTTCTTCCACTGCCACAGACACATCAGTGATGAGATTCACCGGCCTGGCATGCGAGAACATGTTCAGTCCATCAAGTCACTCATGAATCGACAAGCAGTACACAATGCGTCTGCATAACAGACAACGCATTCAATTACAAACAAGGTCAATATCACACCCTGCATGATTAGAAATGCATTTTAATAAGGCATTGCATATTTCATATTGGCATTAATCAGGTCAGTGTTCCATCAGCACAAGGAAGGCCACCAATCGGTTTTGTATGAGATGCAGGCCTGCTCAAACACACACTTTGCATTTACAAAACAGTTGAAAGTACTCTTGATCACCACATGCTAAAACACATGGTCAGAGACTGTTACAAAGAAAAGTCCTGCCAGTTGAACCACCTTCCCCGTCTTACACGAATCCACAGACTCTCAGCCTCAGGAGATGAGGAAAAGTCAAGAAAAACGTGGCATGTCTTTAAAGCCGCAAGATTAATAAACCACCCACAGCTCATGTCAAATTGGAAATGGAATTCTGCATGTAATCACACGGAACCCTGGCTGCGTGCGAGCGCATGCGTGTGCGAGGGAGCATGTGTGTGTGTGTGTGTGTGTGTGTGTGTGTGTGTGTGCGCGCCAGTCCGTGTTCGGTTAGAGCCCGAGTAAATAGAAGCCAATAAAACTGCGTCAGAGGCGTACTTTCACCTGCATATCCCCTGCTTGATAAATACCACGCCGACCAAAAGAAAATTGCCTGCAAAGGACAAGGTGACTAATTTTCGTGAGAAAAGTTATTAAGTTTTTTTTATTATTATATTTTTTCCTCCTCCCTCTCTGCTATGAAGGACTTACAGGTTGTTTGAATGAAAATGAGACCTGTTCAATAATACATAAGGCCTCGACAGAAGACCATTACCAAAGAATATGTTTTATGAAAAGCTGGTAAAATGGGATATATTTCCATGGTGGCATATATCTTTGAGACAAGATAAATGGCAGTGTGGTAGAGAAAGTGCCCACTGAGCTAATGCAGTGAGGCTGAAAAGCCTCTTTATGCGTAAAAAACACCCCACGCACTAACTACAACCGATTCTGAACTCGACTTCGACACTGCCAAGTCCAGTACTGTATTCATTATGGTGATTGTTTAGTGTACTTCAGGCCCGGGTGCAACCGTACAGATCACTCTGCGCTTGCTGATTTTGAACCGATGCTAGCATTTATGCTCTGAATTGCATTAATACCCATAAGCTAAATAATTTCAAATGAATGTACCGTACGGTGGAAATGATTCTGCGGTTGTAATAAGTTGCTTAAATAGGCATGTGTGGTGTTTTTGTTACCATAAGTAATGTCAGGCGTTGTGAGTTGTGCATTTGAGGTATTCTAGTATGTGGCGATTGAATTAGAAAGCTTAGTTTCCATTTGTCACGGTGGCTGTATAGTGATTGTTCCAGTGGTTCTCTCTGTTTCAATCCCAGCATGCATAAGCGCAGCATGAGCTATCTGACATGGATTTAGCTACAAAACTATGAATAACTTAAAAAGGGAATAAACAGGGATTCTAATATAATCCTTTCTTTCTTTTTTCTTTCTTTTTACCTTCTTTTTCTTGGCTTTCCCTTTCTCATCCCTTTCTTTTTCATTTTTTCTTGCCTTTCTTTCTTTCTATCTTTTCTTTCTTTATTTCCTTTTTTCGTTTTCCTTTCTTTTTCCTTGCTCTCATCTTTTTCCTTATTTCATTCCTTTCTTCTTTCCTTCTTTCCTGTCCCTACCTTTTCTGTCTTTCCTTTTGTTCTTCCTCTTTTCTTTTTCTTTCATCTCTTTTTTCTTTCCTTCGTTTCTTTTTTATCTTTATTCTCTACCTTCTATTCTTCCTTCCTTCCGTAATTCCTTCATTTATTCCTTCCTTGTCCTTGTTCCTGCTTTTTCATTCTTTCCTTCCTTTCTTAATTTTCTTTTACTTTCCCCATGTATCCTTCCTTTCTTTTTCCCTTCCTGCCTTTCTTTCTTTTCATCCTCCCTTTCTTTCATTTTGTTTCCCTTTCCTACCCTTTCTTTCTTCCTTCATTCTTTATTTTCTTCCTTGCTTTTTCATTCCACCATCTTTTTTCTATTTTCTTTTCTTTTTTCTTTTCTTCCTTCCGTCCCTTCCTACCTGTCTTTTCTTTCTATACCCTTTTTCATTTCATTTCATTTCCTTCCTTCATTTAATTTTCTTCTGAATTATTTTATTTCTATGCTCCCTTTCCTTCCTTCCTTGCCGTTTCATTCTCTGTCTTTCTTTATTCCTTTCTTTCACATTTTACCTTTCAGAAGCATGAGTCACAGACACAGAGGGTGGAGTTTCTGCCGATCTCAAAAGGTCCGACCACCTCAGATTCCTTCCTTTCAGTCCAACACTGGAGCCATGAGGAAAAGAGAAAATCTTTACTGCATTTACTGAAAAGCCTCTTGAGAAGCTGCCAGTCAGCTGAGCTGAGATGCTCTTAAAGGCGGACTTAAAATTAAGCTGAACTTCTGATGGCTTTTATATTAAAAGAAATGGAAAAGATTCATCACTGAAGTGTTTTTTTTTTCTTTTGCTTCTACTCTTTTCAAGATTGCCTGTAGAGAAGAGACTGAAACAGGCGGTTGGGGTGAGGTGGTGGTGGGTTGCTGAAGAAAGAGAGAGAGAGAGAGAGAGAGAGAGAGAGAGAGATCGACATTACACCCACTCAGCAATTACTAACATTTTAAGGGAAGAAAACATGTCTTCAAGTTAAATACCTGGGTTCAAATTACTTCCGTTTTCTCATTTTTTTTCAGCATTCATTTTACGTAAGCACATATATGACACAATCTTATCAATTGTGCATTCAGTTTAAAGGAAGGGATTGTAAATGCAAATTCCAAACTATATCTGTAGCAACCTTTATTCATAACATGACTAAAAACATAACTTTTTTTTTTTGTTTCTGGCAGGTGTCAAGAACATGCAGTTGCTTTTAGGTTGAGTGAGTTAAAATGATTGCTTTAGTGATTTTTATTATAGTAAAAAGGCACTGGAGAGACACTTAAACATATGGCTATTATGCAGTAGAAAGGATTTATAGTATACAGAATATTCTATTTTTTTTTTCTAAACAGTAACAAGTTAATTTTCCAAGTATGTAAAATCAACTTATCTTCCTTTTGTCACATTTTCATGCAACCTTACAGCCAAGTTAACATCATTATTCCAGTCTTCAGTGTCACATGATCCTTCAGAAATTGTTCTAATATGCTGATTTGCTGCTCAAGAAAACATGTCTTATTATTATCACTGTTGAAAACTGCTTAATTGGTGCTGCTTAATATTTTTATGGAATCTCTTTGTGATAATTATTTGATAAATAGAAATTTCAAAAAATCAGCATATATTTTTTTGTAAAAGTGCAAATGTAATAAATGTCTCTTCTGCTCAATTTCTTTAAAAAATGTTAGTGTTTGGTGTTGCTATCACAACACTGCACATTTCTTTCTGGGTGGGGTGGTTATTTACAACCAGCCAGAGATCTCACTGTACACAGTTTTATTAATTTATTGAAGCTCTTCACAAATGTACAATGTTTGTATGTGTACATAGACGAGTAAGCGCATGACTAAAACTGTTTCTCAACCATCTTGACATTTCACACCACGCTACACACATTGAGTGTCAGAGGGAACAGTCGCAGGCAATTAAAAGGCATAAAACTGATGCTTGAACACACACGCATGCACACCAGGGAGTGTCTGAGAACAATTTCAGGCAAGGTTGTATGGCGATCCTTGGGGAAGCCTGGCTCAGCTAAGAAAGCACTTTAGAGAGGGAACTGAAGGGGAAGGTTACAGGGAGAATTCAACCTCTGAAAAGATATATATATATATATATATATATATATATATATATATATATATATACCCTAACCACACGCTCAGGGTCGTGGTAGGAGCAGAGTGTATTGTACAACTCTTTTGTAAAAGAGCACCCCCCACGGCCCTGTGGGTTGCCAAACCAGACATGAAATTCTAGTTCTGTATTCGAAAGAAAATAGAAAGCACCTGTTTGTTGCAGCTCCAAACAGTATGATTTCTTATAGCAATATGTGACATTCACGGTTCATTGACTAAGACAATTTACCTTATGTACTTTTTCCTGTATGTATCCCCTGATGAAACAGAAACGAGTGTTTTGATTACAAAATCATGAAGTGAAGAATGTCAAAGCCATCTTCTCCCCCTCTCTCTCTCCCACTCTCTCTTTCTCCTCCTAAGCGTCAGAGTTTGAAAGTATCCCAAATGAATTCCTTCGCAGGTGATTTGTTTGAAGAATAGTAGCTCTGATAGATTTAGGGTGGAAAGGAAGTCATAACCACATCAGTGGCTCTGACGGCTGGGCAGGGAGAGCGGCAGCGGGCGGCTCCATCACTCAGGGGATGACTGGCTCTTTACATATCTCAGGCCTCGTGCCAATAGCTGCCACTGCCTGCTCTTCTCATCCATTCTGTCTGGAGTTCAAGAGTTACAGCGTGCTGTAAATCCTACCTGAGAGCTCATTACTTTCCACGTTTGACGTCAAGGACGAGCACCCCTACCCCTCAGGTACACACAGTCCTTGATGTCCACCCACAAACCCTCTCTCTGGCCGAACGTTGGATACATTGGTGCGTGAAGCAGAACTTGCACAACAACTCGTGTTTACTTGTTGTCCAGAAAGTAAGTGTTGGCCTTGTAAATGACTCAACGTGTGCAGAATCAGTTGGATCCAGAAAGTTCAAAAGCCATTTTGCACACCAAAGTTCCTTCTATTTTATTCACATAAAGCTGAATGTGCTTGTCACTAAATTAATTTCTTCCTCAACGTTTTTGAATGAGATACAATACCATGCAAAGTCTTTTTCTTAAAGTTATGAACAATGCAATATATTTCTATTTTTAAAAAATGCTGTTCTTTTGAACTTTCTTATCATCAAGGAGTCCTGAAAAAAGTATCAGTTCTCACAAAAAATTAAGCAGCAAAATTTAGCTGCACAGCACTGATTATAAGAAACTTTTCTTGAGCATCATATATAATGATTTCCGAAGGATCAAGTGACTCTGAAGAGTGAAGTAAAAGCTGATGATTTTTTTTTTTGATCAAATGATTAAATTTGATTAAATGCTGCCATGTTGAGCATAAAAGACTTCTATTAAAAAGCATTTAAAATTTTTACAGACCCCAAACTTGTAAACAGTAGGCTATATAATTTGTTTTTTTAGATGCATTTTTGTCCTTGAAATAGTTTTAGTACATTCCATTGCGTGATTCAGCATGTTATAAAATGCATTTCTTTCATACACATCATGTGCTTGAAATGGAAGGAATTTTGGTACGTATTTCACCAATATTTTTTCTATTGACAAAATACAGTTGGCATATGTCTTTTGTGTGCAAAATGTTTTAAAGTGTTACATTTTGTCACAAAATGCTGCATTTCATGTCACATAATTCATTCAGTCCAACAAACTAGTCACGTTGCAGTTGGTGCCAAAAACATTCCAGGTTTTTCTAAAAATTTCAAAGGCACTGAATGCCACAGTGTAAATGGAAAAATTGTAATGCACATCGAAAAGTGGTGAAAGTTGTGCCTTAAAACTCAGATCTGGAGATATCAGGGAAAACCTCCTGACCCTGGCTTTTCCATAGTCTCTGGAGCGTCGGTGTCATGAGAAATTTGCCGTCGGGGGTTAATGCAGCAGCAATAATGCAGATAAATACGGGGGTCCTGAGCATCTCTGCATGCGCATGTCTCCCAGCAGGCCGCAGAAGAAGTGAGTATAAATCTCCCAGCCAGGCCTCATAACTGCAGCCTCTGTCAGGCCTGATGTAGCACGTACTGCTCGTAAGTCTGGCACTAAGATGCTTCATCCCCCCTCTCTCTTTTTCTTAGATGAGGAGAGAGGGAATGACAGGGCTGATTTTAATTCCTTTCTCATGGGGCCAGCAGACACGGCTTTGAGCTTGACTTATGGGCGAGCCATTTAAATAAAGATTGAAAGATTGTTATAGAGTCAGAACGAGAGGAAAAGGATGGGATTGAACAAGAAAGAGTGAAGGAGACGGAGACTTAGCTCCGCTGGGAAGTTGTCTTCCCTGTTATCTTTGTGTGTGTGTGTGTGTGTGTGTGTGTGTGTGTTTCAGGAAGTGCAAGAGTTTTAATTAACACTGCGAGCAGAAAGAGGGCAGGCTTATCTCTAAAGCAGCTCTGATTGGCTGGTGACATGAATCTGCCGGCATGCGCGTTCACACTTCAGTGACAATCAAGCAAATTATTCCGCCTTCATCTGCTGAGGCTAGCTGTAGACTTAACATGCCTCGTGTGAATCCACAAGCAGGAGTTTGAAAACGACTCGCAGTGACACTCTTAATCATTAATCCAGATGGGAGTGTGTACCCGCAGATTTCCAGCAGAGTTTTGTATTTCCTCTACGAACAAAACGCTTGTCTGTGCAGCATTAAAAAGCTATGTAAATTTAATCTGTCTGCAAGGTAGTGCACAACAACTACTTCTTTGAAGTAGAGATGGCACAGATGGGTACCTGATGGCAACAATATACACACTTGCAAAAACATATACACACTATGCAAGAGTCAAAAATTCACTAAATATTCACCATATGGCACTGAATAATCCATTGACTCCTGCTCCTCTAGGTCTGAGTATGATCCTCTCACTCTCTGTCTTTTTGACATGCAAGTACATGCATGACTGTAGTGTGTTGTATGCATGTGTCCACTGCATAGTCCAAATTAAAATTCAGTCATTGTCATTCCAAACTTGTATGCTGATTTTTTTTTTTTTTTTTTTTTTTTCAATTTAACAATTTAAATGCTCATTTTAGAAGAAAATTTCAGATGGCACTTAGAGGTGCAACAACTGTTCATAGCCACCAGAAGCTTAAATATGTATACATTATCAAAATTTGGCTTCATTAAGACTTATTAAATATTTTTGAAAGAAGTCTCTAATACTCACCCACGGTGGATTTATTTTTGTTAAAAATACTGTAAAACACTAATATTGTGAAATATTATAGCAGTTTAAAATAACTGTTTCTATTTTAATTTATTTTATACTTTAAAATGTATTTTGAATTAATGCTGTCAAACGATTAATTGCGATTAATCGCATCCAAAATAAAATATTTTTGTTAATGTAATAAATGTTTGAGTACTGTGTATATTTTTATCTATATAAATACACAAACATACAGTATATATTTTAAAAAATATTGGCATGTATTTACATGTATATATTGTTATTCATATAATTTATATTGTGTGTATATATATATACAGTGGGGCAAAAAAGTATTTAGTCAGCCACCAATTGTGCAAGTTCTCCCACTTAAAAAGATGAGAGAGGCCTGTAATTTTCATCATAGTATTTCCTCAACTATGAGAGACAAAATGAGAAAAAAAAATTCAGAAAATCACAGTGTAGGATTTTTAAAGAATTTATTTGCAAATTATGGTGGAAAATAAGTATTTGGTCAATAACAAAATTTCATCTCAATACTTTGTTATATACCCTTTGTTGGCAATGACAGAGGTCAAACGTTTTCTGTAAGTCTTCACAAGGTTTTCACACACTGTTGCTGGTATTTTGGCCCATTCCTCCATGCAGATCTCCTCTAGAGCAGTAATGTTTTGGGGCTGTCGCTGGGCAACACGGACTTTCAACTCCCTCCAAAGATTTTCGATGGGGTTGAGATCTGGAGACTGGCTAGGCCACTCCAGGACCTTGAAATGCTTCTTACGAAGCCACTCCTTCGTTGCCCGGGCGGTGTGTTTGGGATCATTGTCATGCTGAAAGACCCAGCCACGTTTCATCTTCAATGCCCTTGCTGATGGAAGGAGGTTTTCACTCAAAATCTCACGATACATGGCCCCATTCATTCTTTCGTTTACACGGATCAGTCGTCCTGGTCCCTTTGCAGAAAAACAGCCCCAAAGCATGATGTTTCCACCCCCATGCTTCACAGTAGGTATGGTGTTCTTTGGATGCAACTCAGCATTCTTTCTCCTCCAAACACGACAAGTTGAGTTTTTACCAAAAAGTTCTATTTTGGTTTCATCATTCTCCCAATCCTCTTCTGGATCATCCAAATGCTCTCTAGCAAACTTCAGTCAGGCCCAGACATGTACTGGCTTAAGCAGGGGGACACGTCTGGCACTGCAGAATTTGAGTCCCTGGCGGCGCAGTGTGTTACTGATGGTAGCCTTTGTTACTTTGGTCCCAGCTCTCTGCAGGTCATTCACTAGGTCCCCCTGTGTGGTTCTGGGATTTTTGCTCACAGTTCTTGTGATCATTTTGACCCCACGGGGTGATATCTTGCGTGGAGCCCCAGATCGAGGGAGATTATCAGTGGTCTTGTATGTCTTCCATTTTCTAATAATTGCTCCCACAGTTGATTTCTTCACACCAAGCTGCTTACCTATTGCAGATTCAGTCTTCCCAGCCTGGTGCAGGTCTACAATTTTGTTTCTGGTGTCCTTTGACAGCTCTTTGGTCTTGGCCATGGTGGAGTTTGGAGTTGGACTGTTTGAGGTTGTGGACAAGTGTCTTTTATACTGATAACGAGTTCAAACAGATGCCATTAATACAGGTAAGGAGTGGAAGACAGAGGAGCCTCTTAAAGAAGAAGTTACAGGTCTGTGAGAGCCAGAAATCTTGCTTGTTTGTAGGTGACCAAATACTTATTTTACCGAGGAATTTACCAATTAATTCTTTAAAAATTCTACAATGTGATTTTCTGGATTTTTTTTTTCTCGTTTTGTCTCTCATAGTTGAGGTATACCTATGATGAAAATTACAGGCCTCTCTCATCTTTTTAAGTGGGAGAACTTGCACAATTGGTGGCTGACTAAATACTTTTTTGCCCCACTGTGTATATATATGTATATATATATATATATATATATATATATATATATATATATATATATATATATATATATATATATATATGTATATATGTATATATATATATATATATATATGTATATATATAAACATAACACATTTTTCTTAAAGGGGTCATATGATGTTGCTAAAAAGAACATTATTTTGCGTATTTGGTGTAATGCAATGTGTTTACGTGGTTCGAGGTTCAAAAAACACATTATTTTCCACATACTGTACATTATTGTTGCTCCTCTATGCTCCGCCTTTCTGAAACGCGCCGATTTTTACAAAGCTCATCGTTCTGAGAAGTGAGGTGTGCTCTGATTGGCCAGCTATCCAGTTTGTTGTGACTAGCCGAATACCTCAAGTGTGTGACGGAAATGTTACGCCCCTTACCATGTTGTGTGTGATGCTGTGTCCCGCCGCAACGAGACTAAAACAATAAAACCCACTATAAACAAGGCATTTGATGTATTTAGTGAGGACATAATTACTGATTATAATGATTCATATGGTCTTTTGTTGCGCCACGCCGCCTAAACATAACACCATGTCTGCATTTGTGATCGTAAAAACGCCAAACAAGCACTACTCTACACTGCTCAAAACTCGCATTTGAATAGTCAGTAGCAAATTCTTTAAATATCGAAATGTACTTACAGTCTGTGAGTCAGAAACACAAGACTGTCCTTGCGACCTAGGAATTGCCCCACTTTCACAGCCATTCATAGTGTTCACATTGTAGGCTACTCTCTCCCAGGATCAGGAAACAGTCCTCCGTAAAATGCGCTGCACACACTCAAATATTTGCGTTGTACTGTTCTGGAACAGTGTTGTAAATATAACTTAACCACTGATTCCTAGTTGTGTACTCATTTGGAATGCCAAACAAAGTACTTTCGCTTTCACAACAAAACACACAGCGTCTCCACGACATGGCGGCGGCAACAACAACACTACAGCGAGAATAAAAGTTATGCCTTCTTTCATTGCGTATACGTTTGGGCGGTGTTATGCAAATCTTCCCACACCGTGACGTAGACATTTGGGGCGTGTTTAAATGAGCCGTTTTAGAAGGGCATGGCAGAGTCTTAACTTTTATAAAGAATATCTCTTTGGGTTTAAGACTTTAATCTTTGCAACTTTACAAATCTTACATATGCACAAACAGCTTGTAACACTTCAAAGACAAAGGAAAACATGAAATCGCATGCTGGATATGTACCATAATGATATGATGTCAAAGACAATCACTGTAAATACAGGAGTTCCACAAGGAACTATTTTATCACCCTTACTTTTCTCGTTGTATATAAATGAATTTAAGATCCAGGATTCAAATTTCAACTTATTTAAATACGCGGACGATATGGCACTTGTTGGCCTGTTGAGTAAAGCTGGAACAGAGGGAGATATGCGGTATTATAGTTACATAAATTTGCTTCTAGATTGGTGTAAATTGAGTTCACTGGAGATAAACGTGAACAAAACCAAGGAATTGGTCATTAGTTGGAATAAATCAGATCTTATTGAAGGGTTAGAACCTCTGATACTTGATGGACATCAAATAGAGACGGTTGGAAGTTTTAAATATTTAGGAACATTTATTGATGGTAAATTGACATTTACTGGCAATGTGGAGTATGTTCTTAAAAAAGCAATGCCGAGATTACTTCTTATTAGGAGGTTACAACATTTTGGAGTGAGTCAACATATTTCAGAGATGGTTTATAAGAATCTTGTTGAGAGTGTTGTATGTTTTAACATGACTATGTGGTATGGACTATTGCCAGTTAAAGAAAAGCAAAAACTAGGTCGAGTAGTTAAAATTGCTAGTGCAATCGTAGGACAACCACAAAGACAACTGAATGAAATCTATCAAACAAGAGTCAAACAAAAAGCACAGGCCATTACTGCAGATTGTTCTCATCCCTTGAATATTAAATTTCAGCTTTTACCATCAAAAAGACGTTTTAGGCGACCTCAAGTAAGGAAAAATGTGTATCAAATATCATTTGTGCCAACTGCTGTTAGAATTTTAAATACTGGGATCTGAGTGTGAGACGGGGTGATTGTGTTACTTCTTGTTTTTTTATGCAAATTGTGTGATGATGTTAAATGTATTTGTGTGGTGAAGCCAAAGACAAATTTCCACTTGTGGAAAATAAAGTGACTAAACTAAACTAAACTAAAAAATCCCATTGATTAAAAACCTGCTATCAAATGCTTCATTCAACTGGACATCTTCAGCGCGCACAGCTCAAAACAGAAATGCAGAACATTAATAAATACTGTCATAAACATAACATTATAATGAGAGCACTAGTGTAAAAAATGTTGTGAATTCTTAGGGTTTCGCTGACGTTTAATATTAACCTTTTAATCTTTTAATCAAAACATAAAACATTATTTTTGTATCTGCGAGGCATCCGTTACACATTTTCCCTGTCTGTTAACGTCAGTATTTATGACTGTCGAATGTCTGACTTGACTCTTGGTAATGTATTTTGCCCATGCCCCCAAACGTATGATTCGACTATCAGTGGACTATCAGCAAGATTAGACAATTCCGATTTGACTATGAAAATCCTTAGTTGGGGACACACCTAATATAATATATATGCGTGTACTGTGTATATTTATTATGTATATATAAATATACAGACATGCATGTGTATATTTAAAGGGGTCATGATGGAATATTAAAACATATTCTCTCACATTCAGTAGTACAATCCCCCCTATCAAACCTATTGAAGAAAACATTTAAATCTTCTACAAAATGTGCACCTTGTAAGGAACACACCTGTTTCTTCTTCTCTCTTCCCATAATGATATTAAGCCCTTCCCATGCCTTCTTAGCATTGCCTGTATATAACCTATTTTCAATCTTATCCTTATATGCTAATTTAGCTTTCCTAATTAGACCCCTAAATTCCTTCCTTTTGTCTCTAACCAGTTGCTTATCACCATTTAAAAAGGCAACTTTTTTCTCATTTAAACACATTTTAAGATCTTTAGTAAACCATAACCTATTATTTGAATACATTTGAATTGTTTTAGTCTTAACACAATTACTTTCACAAAAACTTATTAAATGATTATTTAACTCATCATTTATCTCATATAGAATACGCTTTGTTATTTATACAACATAACGTTAATATTACGACTTAGGGCCTATAAGCTATCTGCACAAAACACAACAAATGCATGAACAGCTCTGAATGAACTCCTTTTGTGGACGCGTTCTTCTCGCAACAACGTGCAGAAACACGGCAACTAAATTCTAAAAATTCACAGCGTTTTATTATAATAGTGTTCTCATTATAATGTTATGTATATGACAGTCCCAGTCATAGTTATTAATATTCTGCATTGTTGTTTGTACTGCTGGCGCTGCGTGCTGAAGAGATAATCACCATAGTAGACTACTACAATGAAGCCTTCACTGCAGCTCAACTCAACCAAACATATCTTATACGAGATAATATATACACGATATATATAAACCGGCTCAAATGTTTTGAAATCACTTGTACCCTACCTGATCGAAAAAATCCAGTCTTTCACTCTGCCTGTGTCAATTTGAGTCTTGTTAAAGTTTTAAATCCCAGACGCCAAAATGCTCCTCTGTTGGTCACAGATTATGGAAAGTGAAACTTAAATCTATAGGGGTGGTTGGATTTATTCACGCACGTTAAAATATTTATTTAAAGGTTTTTTTTTTTCTTTTCAGATTCTTATTTACAGCATTATCTCAATAGGCTGTATATGAACTTATTGGAAGAAAACCGGTAGTTCTATGTGAAATCAGACATTTGAGCACCCCCATATAGCCAAAATGGCATGATCATAACACCTCGCGAATATTTGACCATGAGATTGGTAGTTAAATCAGGCTCTTCCTATCAAAGCATCGGACTATTCGGGGTCACCCCTAATCTTATATAAACAAAATAAAAGCTTTTATTTTGGATCCGATTAATTGTGATTAATCATTTGACAGCACTATTTTAAATACATTTTAAGGTATTTTAAAATGTAATTTCCCGTGATATCAAATCTAGCAAAGATTACTCCAGTCTTCAGTATTAATTCATTGATGGGATTTTTTCTGGATTCTTTGAATACAAAGTTCATATGAGCAGCATTTCCTGAAATATGTCTTTGTCACCTTTGATCAATTTAATGAATACTTGCTGAATAAAAGTGTTATTGTGATTTATTTTTAAAAATCTTACTGACCCCAAGGTCAACTAAAAAGTGAACAGCACCAACTATTGTACTGGAGTAAATCAGCTTTTCAATCATATCTGAGGCTCATATAAATGGCTAATGCTATCTGATATTAATTTTGCTCTTTATGTGAACAGACCATTTGCTTCACTTTTCAGTTCCACATTTAGTGTGAAAGGGCCTTCAGGTGTGGTACCCTCAATAGCACAGTGTGTTTAATTCCCTTCCTGGTTCCTCTTTAAGCATGTGATGATGAGAAAGTATTGAAAGCCCAGGGCTGATCCAAGAACGGCACTTTAGATATAGAACACGCCACTCTCTTAGGAGATTGAAAGTCTTTCTTGCTGTAGGTCAGTGAGTGGGGCTGAGAGATCTGGCTCATATCTTCCTCACTCATGTATTTATGGATGACTCTTTCTTTATCCGGTGCTTTATCTAATGACGGAGGCCCCCGGTGGGTTTTAGTGAGGACATTTGAGTGCGAGGACATTCGCAGACCACACACACACACCTGACAAGCTCCGAATGACTGACATCGGGACTCCTGTTAGACCGCTTCAAGATAGCGAAACGATAAAAAGGGTTCATCTTACTGATAGCGATTGTATATTTGTATTGTCCATATGCTCTTTTCGCTCCTCAGAGTTTGTGCTTCAGGATGTAAGACATTGTCTTGGGGGACTTCAGTTTAAATGTCATGAACATTTCCTGTGCTCACTCTCTCCCAGCCTTCGACTGCTCTCCTCAGCACAAGGACAGGACACTTGACTTGTGCTTGTGTGGACGAAGACTTTAATTATGGCCACGGCACTGAAAGCCATGACCTTCTGCTCTGGAAGGCGCACCACAAACCCACATGACATTTTTTCACATCTCTCCCAGAATTTGTATTCTGACAGTCCTTAAACCCGTTCGAGTTTAGCTTACTCCACCTTTCTTTCAATTGCGAGCTTCTGCAGGGTTATTTTCATCGGCTTGATGGACATTTTTAGCCTTGCTAACTTGATGTTTTAGGAGGTTGTTATCCTATTGGATTTACACAGAATGTCATCAGCACTTGGAATGCTCCCAACGTCTACCTATTAAAACGAGCTACTTTTCATCATCTCATTATTAGATTTCTAAAAAGCCTAGAGCTTATTTTCAAATCCTGACGCTCGCTGATCAAAGACTGGTCCACTTAAAAAGAAAAGGAAAAAAAGACTAAGTAAGGTGTTGGTGAGTACAAAGATTGAATGCAAAACATAACCTTTCCTCTTTGCTTTATTAGTTCCCAAGAATCATTTTATAGCAAACTCCTTTTTTTTTTTCTTCCCCATTTTGCCTTCTTAACAGAATTTCGCCTCCTCATAAAAGAGTTATTTTCCTGCAACGTGTCCTGAAAGTGTCGCGCCATCACCGTTACTAGCCTTCACCCCATAACACGCAAACACAAACATTAATCTTAGAGATATGAAAGGCTTTAGAGATGGCAGTATATCATCTTGTTAGCTTTCCAATAAACTCATTGGTGGGGTCTGCTATGATGGGAAAGAATTGCATTAATAATGGTGAGAAAAATTATCAGCAAATCTCAGTGCATTACCTGTCCACAGGCCTTTTTTATTGGCACACTTGCTGTCTCGCTTATGAAAAACGCATTATTTAATGTTTGGGATTCAAGAAAGCTTCCAATACCAAGACTGTGCTGTATTTTTAAGGCTTGAATGTATCAGCTAATGCTGCTTTTATTATTTATTCATTCTTATGTCATTTCAAACCCATTTGCATTGAATACAAAGTTAAACCTTTTTAAGGAAATGTTATGTAGCTCTTTCCTTTCAACTACAGTTCATAGTGCCCTGAAACTCCAAAAGGGACAAAAAAAAGACACATCTAGACCATGTTCATGTCTAGTTAATAAAAAAATAAAAATTGTCATTAACAAATGTCATTGACACTAATACAACAATGCATATTTGCAAGGTCTAAAAGTACCAACTAATGCATAGATATAGTAGATGTATTATAGTCATATTGAATTACAATGCAGCATTGGCTTTTATTGTATTTATTGTATTTTTGTAAGGTCAGAAAGTGCTAGCTAATACGGACTGAAATTCTAATAAAATCATACTCAAATGTTTATTGTGTGCTAAGCCGAGCTGTAGTATCGGTAATAGCATCACTCACATCAGTGAATGAATTTTAATAGACAAAGTGCCAGTTATTACCTTAGACTTTCGTATGGGAACACACACACATACACACCTGATGGAGAAAGCTTTCAGGCTTGGCCTGAGTTCATAACAGATTAGGTGGTGTGTGAATGAAAGTTATCTTTGCTTGGTGTGCTTCAGCAGCATTATAAGAGAGAGAGAGAGAAAGACAGAGAGAAATAGAAGAGTCAGCCGAGCGTTAACCGCTTCATCTACAGGTCTCCATTAGTCAGGGGTGATTAACTGTGCATGTGTCTGTATCTGTGTTTATGCAACAAATAACCTCAGAAACACTTTTACCTAACCATAAGTGCCATAGGATTACAATGAAACCTTTCTCAGCTGTGAATAAAATGCATGTTTTGATATATTATTAGCCTTGTTCTAATCTGAGATGCAGTCGAGGGCACAGGAGGACCTATTAATTCAGTCATATAGATGCTACTGTCATAATATCACGTCGGTGGCGAGGGCCCGTTCCTGGCATCGTTGACAGATGACTGAGCAAATGAACATTCAAGCCTGTTGCTAATGCCACATGTCGAGACAATCATACACATCTCATTGCAATATGTCAGCTGTGCCACAGGTGACCATGCTAATGTCAACATTATGTCTACCTGCAACGGTAAGACTACAATCCATGTACATCTCTATATTCTTGGAAGCCACCGATCATATAAGGTATGAAATGATAAATGGATAGTCCATAATTGCATTATATAACCCCACCACACACACACACACACACACACACACACACACACACACACACACAGAGAGAGAGACACTGGCTTATCAGATAGTTTTTTTTTAAACCATGAACAGCAAAGATGACTGTTATTGGTGGGAGATTACACACATTTCTCGTCAGGTGTTCTGCATATAATAACTGGAGGATCAGTACCACTTTGATCTTCCTCAGATGGAGCTTTGATACAACTCCAATGCTCTAATGTTCCCTGAAAAGCAGTCGACATAAAACAAACTATTTTCTTTCATTTTTGTCAGTCTTATAATGTTGATATTCAAAGAAATTCAACTTTTGAAACCTACAATAGTCTGCACTTAACAGCAGAGTTTAGTGATGTAGAGGTCTAACATAAAACATTTGGGAATAACTTTTTAGAACTATAGAAGTGGCCTTGAATAGATTCTTGAACTCACAAACACAACGAAGCATTTGTTTTTGGTTGATAATGGCGTTATAGGAAAAGTTCACCCAAAAGTAAAAATTCCATCATGATGTTCTAAAACTGAATGACTTTCTTTTTTTTCTGTGGAACACAAAAGAGGATATGTTTCGATCCATAAATGGTGCCAGTGTTGTTTTAGACCCTTTTGACTTCCATTGTATGGACAAAAAGATTCCATACAAAAAGATGTTTTCTGTGGAGGAAAATTCTATAGTTGAATGACATAAAGGTGAGTAAATGATGACAGAATTTGTCCATTTAAAGGAATAATTCACCCAAAAATGAAAATTTGCTGAAAAGGTACTCAGGCCATCCAAGATGTAAATGAGTGTTTCTTCATCGGAACAGATTTGGAAAAATTTAGCATTATTCTCACTTGCTCACCTATGGATCCTCTGCCGTAAATGGGTGCCGTCAGAATGAGACTCCTAACAGCTGATAAAAAACATTGCAATAATCCACAAGTAATCCACTCGGCTCTAGTCCATCAGTTAATGTCTTGTAAAGTGAAAAAGCTGTATCTGTAATAAACAAATCCATCAAGACATGTTTAACTGTTGCTTCTGGATAAAATTTGAATCCTCTGTCCATAATATTGCTTTCTCCAGTGAAAAAGTTGTCTTGTCTCAATTAGGTGAGAATTATTTACAGATCAATCACTGTTTGCAAGCGAAAACAGTCCAAAATAGTTGTTGGTGGATTTTGATGCGAGAGGACAACAGGGAATGGACTTTTTCAGGGTAGGAAGCATTTTTATGGATTATGGACTGGCATTTTGGTCAGAAGTGACAGTTTAAAGTTAACACATCTTACTGAAAGATTTGTTTCTTTTAAACAATCAGCTTTTCAAACATTAATTGATGGACTAAAGTTGTGTGAATTATTGTGATGTTTTTATCAGCTGTTTGGAGTCTCATTCTCACGGCACCCATTCACTGCAGAGCATCTATTGGTGTGCAAGTGATGGAATGCTAAATGAATAAAAAACTCATCCACATCTTTGATGGCCTGAGGCTGAGGGTGAATAATTTTTCATTTTTGACCATACATTTCCTTTAAGTTTCCTGTTAATTTAGTGATTTTAGCTGTTCTGAATAGCCACAGCTGTCTTGTTTAACCTTGGACATGTTCACATTAAGAAAACCAGCCCTCTAACATATTAGAGTTCTTCGGAGACACATCAATGTCACGTTCACCTCCTGGCCCCAGGGGGAAAATGCCGCATCCCTCATTTCCTCCATTCAGTCGTACAAAATGCCCAGCTGACCTTTACATTCACACATTACTCTTAGCATTTTCCATCCACTCCAGTTCACATAGCTGTCAGTCGCTTATCAATGCAGTTGTGTGTGCTTGAAGAGAGCGCGTGTGCTGGCTGCTTGATTAGGTCTCTCCTGCCAGTACAGTCTGGAACTGGCTAATATATCATGTATGATCTGACGTATGCAGGAGGAGACAGGCGGATATCCATAGCTCATCCCAATAGTCGATCAAAAGCCCTTTCCAAGATGGACTTCTCCCTGGCTATCCATCCTAGACCCTGGGGGCTTTGGGGAACTGGATGACCCGAGAGACTTTTTTTCTCTCAGGTTTTTGCCCCTGAACTATTTTAGTAATATTATAGTTTTATGTGTAATTTGAATTAGGTGTTGTTTTACATTTTTCGGTTTTCAATAGTTTATTTTTTTTTTTGTTTTTGTTTTTCCGTGCTGTCAAAATTAACGTGTTAACACATGCTATTTATTTATTTATTTATTTATTTTTTATTTTTATTTTTTCAGTTTAACACATTTTTTTTTTTTTTTTAACGCAGTTAATGCAGGGGCAGAGTTAGGGTTGGCCACCCCACTCATAACTGCTGCATCTGTCTCTTTTTTTCTCTACAAGAATTGCACTCCAACTTTGCGTCAAACAAGCGTGAAAAAGGTACAGGTGACGAGGAGCTTCAGCATGACAACAGTGAACTGCAGTGAGATGATGTTGTCATGCCATATGTCAGTAAAAACTCATTTTTCTGTCCGGTCAGCAGTTATACTGTGCTTGTAGCACATGCTTTCAATTGCACGCATAAATACAGCAGCACACACTGTATATCATTTCATTTCATATTAAAGTGCAAAAGAAACTACAAGCATGTTGTCGTCAGTTAAGTCATGAAGTTACCGCGATTAAAGCTGCCTTAAAACTGTGCATGCAAGTATTTGTTATATATGAGTCACATGTCTCTGAAACGCAGTGGTTTTCAAAACTGTCCTAGAGCACCCCAACACTGTCTCCCTCATCTAACACACCCGATTCAAATTGTAAGCTTGTTAGTAGAGACTTTAAGACCTGAAGTAGGTCAGAAAAGCTAAAGAGTTGTGAGAAAATACAATGCATGTTAGAGGAAATCAATAACTTTTGTAGCTTTAAGGAGTCATCTATATTTAATTTTGAATTCAGTGTTTGATAATTTTATTCGATTTCTGTATATTTCCTACTCGCTGAAGGGCACAGGTTAATATATGACTTTTATTATAATGAGGTTATGTGAAGATTGTTTTAAGTTCACTTAAATTAAAACTTGTTATTTTTTAAAGTCTAATAAATGTTAAAATTGATAGCTCTCAGTTGTACTGTAATGCTGAGTGGCTATAGCAAATATTAGGGGGAAAAAACAATTTCCCAGAGACATCAGTATTGCTATCAGCGATACTCACCTTTAGTCATAAAAAAGATGCCATTAAACAAATATTAAAAATATACTGTCTTTATGCTGTTTCTACATTCATTTGAAGATTAAATGTGAAAATATTGCAATATAAAATTATATTTCAATACTTTAATGTTAGGTGATTAATCGTGATCAATTTCAGATTTTTTTAAACATTTTTAGTAAGGTTGTGCATTCTTATTTGTTTGTTTCTTTAATATTTCTATACAGCTTTTTAATTTCAGTTTTAGTTATTTTAATACTTCAGTTTAAAGTTATTTTATTTCTGTTTTTATCTAATATTTATATTGCATTTTATTTCAGGTTTGTTTCAATAATCAAAAATATTTTTTTATGTCAGGGTTTGTGACTTCAAAGTAGTAAAAAAAAGTGGTCAAAGTGGCGTTTTTATTGTCATTTCAGCCACATACAGTTGGTGCAGTATACAAAGGAAACTGTTCCTTCAGGACCCTGGTGCTCCATAAAACAACAAACTACATTATAAAATGGGACAATAACACAGTGACAGTTTTGCACTGACCAGTACACCAAACTAAATTTGTAGTTAAAAAAAAGCCCATACAATAAATACTGGATGCAAAAATTTAGTGATTTAGCAGCAGTTATTGTGCAAAAAAAAAAAAAAAAAAAAAAGTGAGTGTCAGTCCAGTCTCTTTCTTTTAAGGTTGACTTTCTGATGGCTTGTGGAAAGAAACTGTTGCACAGTCTGGTCATGAAAGCCCAAATGCTTTGGTACCTTTTTAGGGGTAAAGAGTGTGTTTAAAGGGGTATGTGTGGTCAGCAACTATGCTGTTGGCTTAGTAGAGACAGTGTGTGGTGTAGATGCCCATGGTGGAAGGAAGAGAGACCCTCAGGATCTTCTCCGCTGTCTTCACTATCTGCTGCAGGGTCTTGCGATCTGAGATTTCATCATCAATTTCCAAACCAGGCAATGATGCTGCTGCTCAGGATGCTCTCAATAGTCCCTCTATTGAATGTGATGAGATCTTCCCACTATGATATCTCATTGATCCAAAAAGCTGCATGTTAAAAATCCAGTACTGTATGTGAAGTGATAGGCTGCGATTGTGACAAGTTATACAACATTTTTGTTTTCAATTTGAGGCAAAATTAATAACCTGTCAATGGAAACTTCATATCACCAAATCAGCATGTTGGAATGATTATAATTACTGTTTTTACTGTATTTTTGATCCAACAAATTTTGAAAAAAAAGAAAAAAAACTAATATATCATGCATGAGCTGATGTATGCATACTTTATCAGGAGGAGACAGGCGGATATCCATAGCTCATCCCAATATACTCCTTCCAATAGTCGATCAAAAGCCCTTTCCAAGATGGATTTCTCCCTGGCTATCCATCCTAGACCCATTTTATATAATATTATAATATAAAATGGTTATTTGAATTGTAACAATTACTGTTTTTACTATATTTTTGATCCAACGAATTTTGAAAAAAAGAAGAAAAAAAAAAACCTTTCAAAAACAATCTTATCGACCCCAAACTTTTGAACGCAAGTGTATGTGCATGCTGTAAAATAAGTCACTGAGTTTCCAATGGTAGAACAACCTAAATGGTCTAGACAGCCATAGGCAGTTTATCTACATCAACGTTAATCAATCATGCAGAATCTAGCAGAAAGTAAAGAAGATTAAAGATTTAAAAAATCAAAATTAAACTTGTTACAGTGTTCCCACTGTTTACCCAAACTTATCCATAGAATTAGAAATTGAATAAAAGCCAACCAGGCTTTCATTTTAAATTCACTCTTCATATAAATCTCAATTTGGCGATAGGTCTCGCTGTGACAGACTGTAAAACCAATTTTAGGAGAGACTGTTGAGTTGGGGCTTGATATTGATCTGTCTCCTGTTGACTACTGCCAACCTCTTGTAACACAACATAAAGGTATGAATGCAGACTCCTGAGGAGGGAAGGAGGGGAAAAAGAGTCTGATCTGAATGGACGCTGTGTAAAGGTTACAGTGCTGTGTATTATTTCCCATCCTCTCCACCTCTACCCAGGGGCAAAGAAGAGAAAGGGGTGTGTAGGAGGTGCTTTTGTAAGAAGATTCTTGGGGACTATGTCGAGAGCAAAGATGGTTCACCCTCAAATATAATAGAAAATACACCGGGGAAAACATGCGAATGTGAGTTTCTGGGTGCAAGGGGATGTCAAAGAGAATGTGTGAGAGGAGAAAGGAGAGCAGGTAAAGTGTGTGTGTGTCTATGTGTGTGGGAAGCCATAAAGCACTTTGCCTGGCAGGACTATTTTGAGGTATCTTTTTAATTTCATGCACGATGGCTCTCACATTTGTTTCCCCTCTTCCACTCATTTCCTCTCCCTTCTTTTTATCCCCACTCCAAACTTGTCATTTGTTGGCTCGTTCTGTCCCTTTCTCGTCTGCATACAAATTTAGGGCATGTTACATATATGTCTGTTTTTGTGGCTTACGAACAACATAAATGCACATGAAATGGCAAACACACAAACCCAGATGCAATATAACAAAAAAAAAAAAAAAAAAAATTCTGTTGTCATCTGGAAAGTTTTTACTTAAGAGTTTGCAAGTCATAAGCACTGTGTGATGTGCTTTCAAGTTATTTTACTCTGTAAGAAATGGAAGTGCTAGAGACTTTGGAATTTCTTTTTCACTTACTGACCAACACAGGAGTTTTTTTTAGTGCTTTAGCTACAAAAGAAAAAGCATAGGCCTTGCGTTAGACTGGCATTGCTGCTTTACCTGTATTTTAGACTTTTTAGTGCTGTCACAGAGAATGATGGAAATGTAGTTATGTTGCACAAGTCTGTCACCTTATCAATCAGGTAAATTATAGTAGTATTTTCTGGAATATTTTATGACTAGTATTAAGAATTTCTTTTTTTTTTCTCCCCCCTCTTCTTTATATACAACCATTCAAAATTTGGGGGTCGATAAATCTCTTATTCTTAAATCAAAAACATAAATGTAACTAATGTATTTAAGTGTTACAAATTTATATATATATATATATATATATATATATATATATATATATATATATATATATATATATATATATATATATACACATACATACATACACACACACACACACTTTTTATTTCATGATAATATACATATAGACCTTTTTTTCTTTTTTTTTTTTGCAATATGAATACAATTTTAAATGGCCAAAGGATAAAACTGACTTTTTGTTGTCAGATTATGTAGTCACAGCAGGACCAGGTCAAGGACTAACCCTTTGACTT
The DNA here is from genome assembly GCA_039654775.1 of Spinibarbus caldwelli. Lineage (NCBI taxonomy): Eukaryota > Metazoa > Chordata > Actinopteri > Cypriniformes > Cyprinidae > Spinibarbus > Spinibarbus caldwelli. Next base: position 13,970,215 of record CM077246.1, on the reverse strand, counting down.
GAAGCCAGCAAAACAAAATTCATGTCTACTTCCTGTAATCTGAGCGATATGGCATGGGCTGAGACTGTTATGAGAGAACCAATCAGCTGCTCGTTAGGAATCGTTACTGCTTGTTAGAGCTTAATTAGTATATCACAGTGTCCCTGATTAATCCTCCTATGGTTTCAGCATTCAGTTAGCCTTCTGTGTTCTTTTATTCCAGCCTGTAATGTCTTAGTCCGATACTATCTCTAGCACAGTTTTGGTACGCCTGTCCACCTAACCCACCACCAGTGTCTCTTCAGATTACCTGCCAAAACTACTTATAAAAGCCCCTCAGTATGCCTGTCAAATTTACTGCATAATCCCCAAAGAATATCTGTCAGGGTTCACTTCCAAAGCAGGCTCAACGTGACAGTCAAAATCAGTTCCTGACCTATGGAGTTTACCTTGTGCACAAGGCTAGCAAACAAAGCAGCTGGTGTGTTATTCTCTTACTTATAATTGTGAAGATTAGAATTACACAGCCAAATGAGCATCCGCACGTGCGTAATCGGACGGCGCAGGGCTCCAGAAAATCAATGCTGATTAGCCGCATGAAGTTGCTCTTCGTTTTTAAAGATTATTGCTGTAAATTTGGGGATTAGAGCCTTTATGCGAGCGTCGTAGACATTGGCCTACCACCCCTTTTACTGGGCCGTTAACCCGCTATGATTAAAACATGAGTACACATATACTTAAATGCACTGAGCATATATTTTACAAACATTACAAGCCCTCTGCAAAACAGCTCGCTGAATCGGCACAGGCAAGCACATCAAATGGTATAAAAATTGCTGGTGATTTAATCAACAGGCTGTGTAGGAAGTTTGGTGGGGTATTAGCTGTAGCCTTGCGCTTTTTTTTTTTTTTTTTCGGAATTATTGTGGAAAATTCTGCCTGAACACAAACTAATGGACTAGCTCAATTGCAATCTGACTCAAAACTGCCTGTGTACAGCAAAGCCTGAGTCATTAAATCATTAGCAAGCATTAAGAGAGCTCTCACATCATATATCACATAGACGGGGAATTACATGCTCTCTGGAATTCAAATTGAAAGCTGGGAACATTGCAGCAACTTTGACACAACACAGGCAGTGTAAATAAAACACTTCGGCGTGTATGTGTGTTGACGCTTGTGACTAGGCGCTCTGGTGCATGATGGTGAGACGTGATGCTTCTTTACTGACCCTGTGGTTTTTCAAGGTTCAGAACATCTCAGTGAACTGGTATACACATTGATGTCTTATTGATATATCTACAGGTGCTTATAGATTCTCCTTTTAACAAGCACTATACATTTTCACAAAGCCTTGACAAATGCGGTTATGCCTTGTCAGTGAATGGACTGTCAACAATGGTGAAGGACAGAGTTTATGGATTCTTTGTATTGACTGTGATGGCGCATTTCCTCAGTAATTTTTTTCTTCTTAATTAAAAAACAAAAAAAAACAAAAAAAAAAAAAAACATTTATATCACCATAGTTTGTGTAACGTTGCCTTGGAATTGCATGACAAAAACCCACCTAGTTAACACTGCTGCAGTAAGGTTTCTAATAGAGCTGTTTTGACATGTTTCTCTCTTTTGAAGTATAATTCATCTTTCTCTATGTATTTACTTTGCATATTTTGAGAAGGCATTTGAATGTAGTAGTCATTTTTGTTTCCTTTGTTGAATAGGCTTCTGAATAGTGAGTTATTGCATCTTAAAAAAAGAAAGAAAAGAAAAAAACACATCCCAACAAACACACAGGCTGTCACAAAAGATTGTCTTCCAGTACTGGTTTGTCATTTACAAAAATTTTTCCATTAAAAAAGTGTATGTATACATACATATATATATATATATTTTTTTTTTTTTTAATTTATTTATTTATTTATGTGATAATCAGTATATACATACATATATACACACACACACACACACACACACATATATATGTATATATGTATTTATATGTATGTATATGTGTGTGTGTGTGTGTGTATATATATATATATATATATATATATATATATTTATATGTATGTATGTGTGTGTGTGTGTGTGTGTGTGTATATATATATATACATATATATACATATACATATATATATACACATATACATATATATATGTGTGTGTGTGTGTGTGTGTGTATATATATATATATATATATATGTGTGTGTGTGTGTGTGTGTGTGTGTGTGTATATATATATATATATTAAAAATTTCATTCATTCATTTATTTATTAATTTGTTCATTTACATAAATCCAATATTAGAGATATTTATAATATTCATTTATCAGTTTCAGTCAATATTACTCATTTCTCTTATTTTTACAATTTAGATTACATTTAATAAAGTTGATCTTTGAAAACACAAATAATTCAGTAACACTTTTAAGTGTCTTCGTCAGCAAAACTGAATTAATATGCATTTTTCATACTACACATTATAATTTTATGTACACTATAATGTTTGTCATAAAATTCATTTGTATTGTGTCAAACAATAATTATCAGCTAATCTGTATTGATGTTTTATGATGACAGTAGTGCGTTAATAATAATAGGCGATATCAGTTACATTTCAATGTTTGCTCTTACAGACATATTTTGGTACGGTGTTGATACTGAGGCAAAACTACTGTTCTTAGTCTAGGCCTTTCCAAAAGTAGCCATCCTGTGTAGAAGATAATGCTTTCTGAGTCGGCTGACTCCTCTGTTCCCGAGCCCTGCTGGGCTGATGCATGGGGACTTCCCGAGTCAGACACTGGGAGGTCAGTCTTCTGAGGTAACCATTACCGGAGCTTGTATGTGGATCATCCTTGGCTAATCTTGCCCCTGCAGCTCGTCTCCCTAAAGCTTTTCCCGCACGGAGCCGGGGCAAGCCCAGCCACCCGTGCAGCAGGAGCAGCAGGAAGCAGTGTGCTTTGCCACAGACCTACAGAGAGATGCTGGTTAACCAACCGGATCAATACGGTGGGCTCCATGATCTCTCAGACCCCTGCTTGTGTTATTATTTCCGTCTCTCGCTCTCATTCTCACTTTGTCATATATTTAGTTTAATAGTAAATATTAGAGCTGAGAGCTTTGCTAATGGACATCTGTTCCACGTTGCACTTATTAGGCATAAGAGCTCCTGTCCCCCATTAAGGCTGGTCACTAAATGGTTAATAAAGAAAGGCTTTTGTCTCTTGTCTAACAAGCCTCTTACCATCGCTTCAAAATGTCTAGTGTTCTCTTTCATAGCTGGTCCTCTGGGTCAGCCGGAGACTGGAATCGCAGACAGACGAGAAGGAGAGAATGAGGAAAGGGGAGGACAGAATTACTCAGCCCTTGGAAAAGAATGAAAAAGGGTCAGATTTTAATGGCCGTGGTCTGCCCAGCTCGGAAGATCCCATTGGTTTATTAGAGCAGAGCCTCTTACCAGTCCAAATTACCTAGAGATAGTGAGAGAGTACAGCTGGAGGTATTTTTTTAATATATTTCTTTCCCCCATCTCCATAGTTGTGGGCCTCTGGGTTGTTTTGTATCAGGAAATCTCCAAGGCCGCTTTTACACTGACCACACCACTCGTCTGCCCCCTGTCACGGGAGAGAAAAATAACAAGGTACAAGGGTTACTGAGATGCAGAAGAGAAAGAGAATGCAAAGTGAACCGATGGTTAGAGCTAGAACGAGAAAAAATTAAAGTGGGAGAGAGTGAGCAGAACAGAATGTGGGAGAGAGAAAATGTCAAACGAGGTCGATCTAAAACTAAATTATAGGCAATTAGTGTGTCTTTTATCAATATTCTTTCACTGTCAAGATGATCTCCACAAAAAGAGCATCATTATACCTCTCTCGTATTCAATTTGTATTACAGTTGAGGAGTTTAAAAGGATAGTTTTACCAAAAATACCAAAAATGAGCATTATTTACTCATCTTCATGTCATTCCAAACTTGTATGACTTTTTTCCCCATTCAACACCAAAAAAGAACTTTAGCTGAATGTCAAAGCTGCTTTCATGTTTTCTTACATACAGTGAAAGTGGGCTGTGACGTTCGAAAAATTATTAAAAACTCCTTAGTCCTTCAAGTCTTCTAAAACATTAAATAGTTTATTTACAAATCATCTAGTTCAGCAAATGGTCACCATTTACTTTAACTGTATGTAAAAGAACAGCCAATTTGGATTTAAATAACTCTTTTTGTGCTCCACAGAAGAAGTCATATGGTTTTCGAAAGACATAAATAATAGGCTATTAGAAATTAATGTTGGGATGAACTGTCTCTTTAAAGTCATGACACCCACTGCATGTGATAACATCATGGCTTTCCATGTGTGTTGCTAGAGGAATGCATTTTACTTGTTCCTTCTTATTAATCATGTCACATGTATGCCACATTATTAATCATTTAATCATGCATGAAAAGTCTTACAGTCTTGATTTGTTTTACAGAAATCGAGCATTTTATTTAAAATTATATCTTGATCTTATATTTAAGAGAATTTGAAAAAATCTGAAAGGGGATGAGTATGTGCGTGTGTGTCATGTTAAGCAAAGTTTCATTGGAGCCTGGTTAAATTCTGGTTAAAGAGATTATGGTTCATGGACTGCATTGCAGAGCAACACTGCCACCTAAAGGCCACCGTGATACCGAGGCTGCCACCTGCTTCTGTAAGTGTGTAGTTATGCTCTGCATGTGTGTGCATCAGTATGTGATAAAAGGCAGAAGATGAGAAATGGTTATGGATTATGGGCTGTGCTGAAAATCCAATACATCTTTCATATGAATAGGAAACGTTAAAAGAGGGGAAAAAAGAAGAAGAATTGAGGGTTGGAAGAGCAGTGACTCACATGAATCATATGAATGCACGTAGCCTCTTATTTTGTAACTCGTAGAAGCTCAGTAACATGAAAGTTAGCCAAGGACTCATATAGGGGCTATAAAATTACTGTAGTGTGGGCTTTTACCAAACGCATGTTAAAACAAGCTGTAAAAGCAATGGGCCAGCAATCACAGGAGTCAGCATCTCTGTGATATTACGCTACCCTGAACTCTGTCTCATTCTTTCTCTCTCTTTCTCCACACACACATATCACACATACATCTCACACATCAGAATCCTACTCTCTCCATCTCTCTCTCTCTCTCTTGCGCACACACACACTGCCCGCTCCAGTAAACCAGTACATCATTTCCCTAGTAGAGTCTGTTTCCTCTCCTCATCTGTTAGACGAGAGTTTATGAAGCATCAGCACAGTCCGGGCAGGAGCCCTTTACCAGAGTTCAAACGATGAGTCCTATACGGGTCCTTGGCTGTATATATCTCTCTTTTCACTTTACGAATAACTACAGCCACATTTGACACTGAATTTAATGTGGTCGCTTATAATATCTCTAGTCCATGTCGCATAGGTTTCAGGTTATCTGCATGTTAGAGTACTCTTAAAAGCCTACTAAATTAAGTTTTAACAGACATCCGTATTTAAAATGTGTCTTCCAGGAAAGCAAAAGTTGCATTTAAGAAGAACTTACATTTCAACTGTTTATAAAGTACATATTTTTGTATGAATACTCTGTTTATGGATATACTATATCGCTGTATCTAACAGGAAGTTGAGCTGGATAATATTGAACGGCCTATATATACACTACCGTTCAAAAGTTTGAAAGAAATTAATACTTTAATTCAGCAAGGACGCATGAAATTGATCAAAAGTGACAGTAAAGACATTTATGATGTTACAATCGAATTGCATTTCAAATAAATGCTGTTCATCACACAATCCTGAAAATGTGTTATGGTTTCCCCCAAAATATTTATTGTAAAATGATCATATGACACTAATGACTGCTACAGATTGAGATTTTCCACCACGAGAATAAATTACAGTTTAAAATATATTAAAATAAAAATCAGTTATTTTAAATTGTATTAATATTTCACAATATTACACAATATTTTTCTGTACTTCTGATCCTGTGTCAATATAAATTCATCAAGCAATTTCAAAAGGTCCTTAAATGTCGCTAAAATCCAAAAACAGCCCAATTAGATGTTTCACAACTTGCTCCAAGCAAGCAGGATGGCAAACACCAGGAACTGGAAACGTTTCATTGCATACAACCCCACTCTGGCATTCATGAGTATGCATATTTCAAAGTAAAAATCAATTAGTGGCCCCCTTTGCAATTTTGCTGTTGCATTTTACAAGTTCCAAACTTGTAAGCAAGCATCTTCCTGTAAGCCCACTCTCATTCCATATGAGCTCTCCCCGATTACGCTGATCTCTCATAGACAAATCGCTGACTCCGGGCTTGGGTTTCCTGCCCCTTCCTGGAACTCTCCTTTCATCTCTCTTTCCCCCTTTTACATCTATTTTTGGGGCTTAAATGATATTGAAAGGCAGTGTTCCAGTCCTCTGTTCAACCAAGATAAGATTATTGATGTGGGCGCATCTAGCTGAGCCAATGCAACCCAAAAAAAATACTCATAGAGGCACTGAAACTCATAGAGAGCGGACGTGTTCCGATTACCTCCATGTTTCATTCCACTAGCTTATATAACGGGTATTGAGAATAGGCTAAATGTTTCAGTCACAACCATCCGAACAGACGAGACTGCAAGCTGTCTTTTGTTAGCCGTTCGGACGGGCTTCATAATAAAAAAAGAGGGAATTTGTTAATTAACCTTTCGGGCAAGTGCGTTCATTGTGCATCTGATTAAAAAGAAAGCGTCCGGCTTTTGAAGCTGGGTCATCGCTCTAATCTTCCTCTTCATTTCTTCATTGTCATTTCTGACTTGCTGCCTTTCACCCTTTATGAGAAAGAGAGCAAATTACGAATCACTGTCAACACAGTCCTCCTTCACCCTCCATTCTCCCCTCTTTACTGTTTATCAATGCAACACTCCACTGTGGAACGCCACACTGTAACTATAGTAACCTCTTAGCAGGTTGCTGTAGTGATATAGTGTATTCCTGAGTAGGAAACAGAGTAAGAATGAACCACCAGAAGCTTCTCTCTTCTGTGCTTTTACTCCCTCTTTAAGACGAATCTGTTTGACTGATCATCAAAATTATCGATTGAACGGTGGTTTTCAGGTTTTACTTCAATTAAACTCAGTTTGGTTTGATTTAACCCAATATCCGACAGTCCTGAGATATCTCTAGGAACGCCAAACACAGGCTGATAGAAAATAAGGTAACACAAGCAATTGACTCTGCTGTCGCCAGACATCAGTTTCTGGTTTGCTCTCGCATCGTGCAAAATGTAAGTGTTTACTAGATGTCTTCAAGGTGTGCCTAAAATAAGCATCAGTGATGTACACCACATCGTTGATGCCTGGTCCCTTGCTCCAACAAGCAAGCGAAACAAGGGATTCGAACTCTACATGAAGGTAGTTTAATCTAATGTGGTGTGCACATTACTATAGGGCCCTATGATTGCCGTAATGCGGAATCCAGTCATGAAAACGGAATTTACTGTATAACGCGGAATGTCACGGAATTTGTCAAACTTTGAATGAATTAATCAAAGTAGGTCATACATAATCACAATATAGACTAGTATCTGTAAATATTAAGCTGCAAAAATATTTTTAAATATGAATCCTGCATGTTCAGCATGTCTCTGTGTGAATGAATAGCGCAGATGCACGGTTTCGTGTACTACATACATACTGAAGCGCATGTGACGCTCACTGTGATTTCTGCATCTGCCGTCTCACTAAATACATGAACAACATCTCCAGAACTGTTCTGAGAGTCACTTTATGAGCATTTTATTGTTTCATTTGAGTAAAACTAGCACTATATCATATACACACAGAAATTTAAAGGTATTCCTGGCAACCCTTCAAAATAAAAGTTTGGTTTAAATTGAAGACATTGTGCCAGAAATATATTACTATTGTTCAGTAGAATGTACATACTACTGCTACTACCTTTATGCCTACTTTTATGCCTTCATTTGATAACCAGAAAAATATAAATACACAACACAGACTTTCTTATGGGGGAAAAAATCTAGACTATTTTATTTTATTCTATTTTTATTTTAGACTATTTTAAGAATAATTTGAATTAATTAAGTTCAAATTATTAGACATGTTAAAACACAGAATTTGGTAACAATAAAACATATGGTGTGAAAAAAAAATCATAGAGCCCTAAACATGTAAATTTTGTTAAACTTTTAAATAAATTTATGTGAAAATGTTTTAGTGTTTTGATTAATGCTTTTTGATTAATAAAATTTAATTTAACAATTAAAAAAGAGTCCAGAAAAAATTTAAATGGAAAAATAATGAAATCCACAAAAAAACAGAATGAAAAAAAAAATGAAATTTGGAAAAAATAAATAAATAAAACAGAATATGGGGAAAAAAATAAAAACGGATTTCATAGGGCCCTATTACTGATAACCAGTTGCCAGGGGTCAGTGAGAGCTATATATGAATTAACAGTTCCGGTGTGCATCGCCATAGTAACCCACCTAGCAGCCCAGTTCATTGTGAAAATATTCCAAGAAATGAGATTCTACTTATGAGTCTATTTCCCCGTCTGAATGAGTCAATTCTCGCAAATGTGTCTGAGTGAAAATAACTTTGTTTATACCTCTTTGTAAATGAAAAAATACCAATTTCCAGCTAATTGGAATTGACTTTAATTCAAGGATGCACGGAATAGCACAAGCTCAACGTTATACCAAAAAAAACACACATCCTTTTGTCAGGTAAAATCATTTCTGAGCTGTACTTATAAATGGCACAATGGTGGTCTGTGATGTGCAGATGATGTCTGTGGGAAAATTGCTCCGTTATCTCTGGTTTTGCTTGGCGGATGTGAGGGGGACTGCAGCAAATTGAAATGCGCAATGCTGAGGAGCTGCTTTTCTCTGGTTGAGTCCAATCGCTCATGGTTTATCAGGAGTCAACCTCTGGGCACATTAGCACCAGACTGGAGGTGGAGACGGAGCATCCACAGAGCGTGAATCTAATTCTCTGTGCGTGCTTTCACATCCTCCCTTCATATTCATGTGTGGGTTATGAGATGCAATTATGAACTCTTTGAAATCATGGAGTATTTTATGAGATAGCATGAAGTTATCGCTCTTTGTCTTTTCTGGTTTATCTCTCTCTCTCTCTCCCTCCTGTTCGTGGCACGCAGACATTTTTGCTTTAGAAATCTCTCTCATATTTTTTCATTTAAAGCCGGTTAGAACTGCAGGCTTATGTGTATGTATGTGTGTGTGTGTGTGTGTGTGTGTAATGACACCATCACCTCCCCTAACAGGGTCATTTGTTGCTTTTCCAATATACCATTACGCCCAAACAGCTATTTCTCACTCAAATGGAAAATGTGGATGTGGAAAAGATTTCTGCTCAACTTGATTGTTTTCCACACGCTCTTCCAACAAATCTCCAGCTTGTTCTCTGGCAGCTTCTGTCGCACATTTACTTTTATTGTAACAAGTCTGTCAGTGTGATTTTTTTGCCTTATAGGCTAACACTGCTATTCACTTACTGCAGTTTATGTGGTTAATTTTGGATGCTAATGCTGTAGTTTGTAGTTTAAACCCTGGCGGTTGATAGGGAGGAAAGAAAAGCCGCTTTGATACTGAATCGGGAAATGTTTCAGGAGGGATTTGAGGGGTGCTTTGTGGGATCCAGAGGAAACGACAGTGGTATACCTTTCCACCTGAGACAGTGAGATGCTTAGCAGATATCAGTGTAGCCAAAAGACAAATGCTTTTCTCTCACTCCTCCCACGACTTTCTTCTTCGTCTTGTTTTCCTCCCCTCGTCGCTTCCCTCGAGGTCCGCAATTAACGCTCTCCGTTCCCTTCCAGAGAATGGAGGGAGTGTGGGACGGGCTGGAGCATGGAAGGTGGAGGTGGCTATAACGCAATTTAGTCTGATTTAGTCTTTTACCCAGTGATCAGAGCTGTCAGCGTTCAGTAATGATCCTCTCATTGACATAGCAGTCAACAGCTCTTCAGGAAGCTCACTCCCCACTGCGCTCCGCTCCACACGTATTAACACTCTGCTAACCATTGAGAGAGAGAGAGCAGGTGTATTAGCTGTCGTTTCTTACAGCCATTGTGTTTGTGGGTATTTATCGATGTAATTTTATGTATGCTGCAAAAACATATTTATTAATTCATTTAGTGAGGTTTATGCTTGAAATAAGAGAAACATTTTGCCAGTCGAACGAGACCAAACACACTTTCTCTACTGTTCAAAGGTTTGGAGTCTTATGCTCACCAAGGCTACATTTTTATAAAAAAATAAATAAATAAATGAGTATATTACAAATTATTATTATTATTTTTATTTTTTTTTGCAACCATTACTTCAGTCCTCAGTGACACATGATCCTTCAGAAATCATTTTAATATGATGATTTAGTTCTCAAGAAACATTTGTATTATTATCAGTGTTGAAAACAGTGTTACGTAATATTTTTGTAGACAGCATTTTTTTATTAAAAAAAAAAGAAAAAGCCTTGACTTTTGATCAATTTAATGGTCTTTGCTGAATAAAAGTATATTATTATTATTATTATGCAATATAGCACAACTATGCAAATATTTTCACAATTTTTTTCTTCTATAGAAATTTCAAAGAAATTATTTGCTAAAGAGTTCTAAGCAGAGTTTTAAGCAAAATGGTTTATATGAAAATAAAACAAAGGTGCAAGACTGAATACTTACATTTGTTATGAGTGAATGAACCTCTCGTCATTGAAAAATATTAATTCAATATAAAATTGTACAAAATAAAACTACTAAATTTCAGAAATTTATTTTATGTATAAAAACATATTTCAAGTATGTTGCAAAATGTTCAGATATTTAAAAAGTAGTTGCAGAGTTTAGTTTAGACAAAGTTATGCTATGTGCAATGCTTCATGGGTAGTGAAGTTCTTGAAAGGGAATTTGGCTATCAAACACAATTTAAAATAATAATAATAATAATAATAATAATAACAATAGCTAAAAATTGAGTAAAACATATTGAGTGAAGGCTTCTAAAGTAATCATATCACAACAGTTTCATGACTGTACTTAATGTTTTGTACATTGTTAAACATATTTTCTTTTATAAGTAAAATTGTTTTTGGAAATTTTATAACTTTTACTGGATAAAACGGCAATGATACTAATTAAGTGTAGGGCATTTTGCAGAGTATGGCTGCGTATAAATATGTAAATGACAAATCCCACGCTATAAACAGCGACATGAGTCATTTCTGAGAACTGATATTAGACCAGACACTGAATCTTAATTCCCCTGAAGTGCAACCTATCCTCTGTCTTCCCTGTTTTCTTCGCCATTGTGGTTTTTTTTTTTTTGTTGTTTTTTTTTTTGTTTTTTTACGTTCCTGGAAGTGCGCAGTCCAGTCACCAAGAGAGTGAATGTGGCTTAATGAAAGACTCCCATGGCTAAACACACAGTGGTGTCTTTGATCTGCAGAAATCAGGCTAAATGCCACGTGCGCCTCTCTGATTAGGCCATAATGAAATGAATTAGCCAGAGACTGCATGAGCTGCTCTCTACGGGTGAGCTCGCGGCACAGACTCAACAATAGAAGGGACAGGACGAGCAATTACCACAAGAGGACTACAAGCGTAGCTGCGGTGTAGAATTTACGCAGTAGCACACGTGCACATGCACATCACTCACTGTGACTCATGGTGTGAAATGAGATGCTAAAAATACACGTTTTCCTGGACACTCACACATTAGCGAACAGACAATACACCCATGCAGTGCATGCTTTGAAACATGCTCCCGAAAGCCCTCTCAGCCACTCAGCATGCATTCACACATGCAAACATCACACATTAAAATGTCAAAGATAATTGTGTCGGGTTGCAAATGAAATGTGCATTACAGAGTAGCGCAGATCGGCCCTTGTGTACATAAACTGCGTGTTGCAAATGACACAGGAATGCAACATGGTCATGCTGGAAGACATTACTGAATATATATATTTAATATTGAGTCTAAAATATGAGACCAGTAAATAAAGAAGCTGTAGTACAAGAGATGTAAATCTAAAGCCGGAACTAAAAAATAAAGGTTCTTTTAACATCCATAGAACCTTCATATTGCTCAAATGATGCTTTACAGTAGAAAAAGATTCATCTAATTATTAAAATGTTCTTTACCATAAGAAAATAGTTCTTTTAGGAAATGTTCACTTATAGGTTCTTGGGTGAACTAAAAATTGGTCTTCTATGGGATTGCTGAAAACCTCCTTTTGGAACCTTTTTGCCCTGAGGAAGTTAAAGATGTGTACTTATTTTTATCCTATCTGAATAAATCATGAGCAAGTTTGGTGAGAAAACTAAACTCATATGTCAATGTTCTTCTCCTATTATTTCACCCTTAGCCAAATACTGTAACTAAAGCTAAATTTATAATTCATTATGAATTTTGACCTTTTTCCTGACCTATTTCTGGGCAAAACAACAGTTGGCGGTTCAAGTACTGCTGGCATCCCATCTGATGTATAATTTAACTAAATGAATATCACATGCAGAGCGATGGTGTTCGGAATATCATTACATCGAAAAACTTACAAATATTGCTAGTTGCCAATGATAAATGAAACCAAAGCTGATTAACAGTTACATGTCTCACAGCAATGCACAGGACTAGTGTGTTGTTCCTGAATAAATCAGGGTTTTGAACAAATTGCGTGAATGAATATTTCAGTGACTCACTCATGAAGACCACCACATGTTTAGTTGAAGTGTTTTTGAGTGAATCTGTTGAATCAATGAATCGTGACTCATTTATACAGACAGCCGCTTATCGCCACCTACTGGTGAAGGATGAAACCTTTACAAAGAATCACTGAAAAATCTTTTCTAGTAAAATGTTGATAATTGCAACTCAAACATAGTTTAGAAAAGTAGTACTGTCAGAATAGTGATTTAAATGCAAAGAGGAGACTGGCTTTTGAAATAAGATGCAAATATGCAAATTCATGGCTTTTGAAAAGGCATATTCATATGTCCATTTCAACGAATGCGCTTTCCTCTGTTCTCTGGTAAAATAAAGGCAAATTTAACATCTATGAAATGAAGGCAGTTATTAATTCAACAATGTGAGTTTTCATTTAAGACTTGAATGCCCTTGAACTCATCTCTTCATTGTTCAGTAGACTCATGATTTTGAGATTTCTTTGCAAATCTAAAGCTTAAATAGAAAAATCCTTCATTATCCTTATGTTTTGGATTTGATTTTAACATCACTGTAGTGCTCATAATAATTAGCATGTGTTAGCATGGTAACAAAGTCTTCACATTAAAGAACTGTCAGATGACTGGCACTCAGCATAATTGCTAAGTGGAGCTCCCCAAACAGCAAGCCATTTCACAGCTATTTAAAGCTTAGCACAGCCGTGGGACAGATGTTTGTGTGTTTATGTACATGGTGAGCACATTATGCATCTTGACTATTTGAAAATTCCAAATCTTGGAATTTAATAATGGAACAGTGGAATATCAGCATTAATATTACCATATTCATAGTTTTATTATGTCATAGCTGTGCCTGTGGAGTGTTTCACTACACAGTAATTCATTTTGAAATTACTGTCTCGACAAAAATATTCAGCAGCACAACTGTTTTCAACATTGATAACAGTAAGAAATGTTTTTAGAGCAACAAATCAGCATATTAGCATGATTTCTGAATGATCATGGGATAATGTAGACTGGAGTAATAGCTGCTGAAAACTCAGTTTTGTCATCATAGAAATAAATTGCATTTTTAATTGTATTAAAATAGAAATACTTATTTTAAATTGAAATAATATTATGTACATGCGCAGGTATCTTCCTCAGTCTTACCCAATATTTATATTCGTTTAAGCATAAACTTCACTTCAAAATTCGGTTAGATGTATGGTTAAAAAAAACAACAACACCAAAAAACTCAAACAGTCTCGATCCAGTCTCAAAAATTCTAAGCTGGTCTTTTCAACAGAACTGAGACATTCACATGCACAAATTCACTATGCTTTAGCCCTGCACTGGAGTGGCTCTTCTAAGTCATTTGCTTGGCTGGGCTGTGAGAGAGACCCTGAATGTGAGCTGCATATCAACCAGTAAGAGTTACTCAAACACACCCACACATACACACTCCCTCACACTGATATAAATCCACATACATCAAACGCCACTCATACACACAACATACACCACACGCTCACAAGAGGATCTGTATAATGCGGTTTTCGACTGTGTGGATGTAACTTTGACACCTGCCCTTTTGATGAGGTCACAGAGGGAGAATTCAAAGCTGATCCACAAGCGCAGGAGCCAATCCCTGATCCCATGTGGACTGTCGTTACCAAGCGGCGAGCCGCATACCTGCTTTTGAACTTCACTCTGCTCCAGCTCTGTCTTACTTTAAATTCGCCCTGCCTCGCAAACACCGCTGCCTTTCTGTAGACCTCCCATTGGAGGAGTCCCTTTATTCATCCATGACTATGTTTGGTTGTGTTCTGCTATACAAGGACATCTTGTTTTCTTTACCTTCCTCTGTAATACCAGTCACATGTGATAGACTGTGAAAGGTCAGCTTTAGTCTTCTGGCTTCGGCTGCTGGTTCCATGAATCATCCATTACTGAAGCTGGTGCTCAGAAGATATACTTTTCAGATGAAGAATTGGATTTTCCAGCAGCTACCATTTTGTGGTCATAATATTTATACTTTTCATTTTTAAAAAAAACTAGTAAAACTTTTTAATATATATTTACTACTGAAACACTATATGTGTTTCACTCACATTATTATACTTTCTTTTAATGTATTTTTAATCATGGAATGACACTTCATACTATATATAAAAATATCACAAGATTAGATCTAACTGAATTAATTGTCCCAAAATATCACATCTGTCTCTGTGACAGCCCTAGGCTCTGTAAACTGCAAAAAAAAATAAAAAAAGGTTCTTTGTTTAGCCAGTCAGAGATGCTTTGTTCCTGTCAATCATTCTGAACTTTCACAGGGCGGCCCATATATGGAAATCAGGAAACTGTTGAAGCGGATCATTCAAGTCATCACATTCAGCTTCATAAGCAGTTGTCAGTTGTTAGTGTGTCGTGCAAGAATGCTATTTTGCTTCTTTTGCTTTTGACAAGTTTGACAACACTGACATGATGTGCTGCTGCTCTCCTGATCCGTCTCTGATTACAGCGATGCTTTTGTAAGGTGGGGCTTTAGAAATTCTCTGGTTTAAGGTAATGTCATACTAGGCTAAGATCATATGAAAACCCTTCATATACAACAACTTTTGGTCACATGATATGATATCACGATACAGGGTTTCTCTGTTTAATGAATAATAAATTCCCCCCATAAATAAAAACATAACATCAATAAGAAAACATGCCATCTAATCCACTTTCCCACAACACCATTCAACTTTGCAGTTCATATATATACTTATATATAACTATAGTTTACCACAAAATCAATCTGTAATGTGTATATCATCTTGTTGGTCAAAAATTCTTTCACTATGAAAATTCAAAGATCAAAGTTCAATTATCTTGCAGAATTTATTTGCATTTTCATTGTCTTGTGCACATATATGAATGAATCGAAGGAAATGGAGCACGAAGTGTAGCGTGACCTCAACTTAAAGGGATAGTTCACCAAAAAAATTTGACTGGTCACTATTTAATCATTTTCATGCCATTCCAAACATGTATGACTAACATAATTTCTTTTGTGAAATACAAAAGAGATTTTTTTTTATCGTGTTCCCATTTGCTCAAATAGCAAAAGAAATACTCCACGATATTGTTTTATGCCTTTCAAGAAGAGGAAAAACAGAGAGAGATTGACAATGGCACTTAGAAGAGAGAACAATGTCAAATTTATCGTCACTCACTCAGCTGTTGTATTAAAAACACCCTCACAGCAGTAATGACAAGTTTTTTGTCATTTGATGCAAAGGTAATATAATACAAAGGATACTGTTATAAATGTACATACATTTAAAAAGAAATGAAAATATAATAAACAGGATTTATGATGCTGATGACTGCTGAAATGAGTCACCACAGTCTGTGAAAAGGGTCCATTTTTCTTTGTGGTCAGCAGAAGAAAGAAAGTCAAACAGCTTTGGAACAACATGAATAGATGATTTTAGATTTGTTTTTCTTTTTTTCTTTTCTTTTTTATTAGCTATTGGGTGAACTATCCCTTTAAGTCTGGTGCAGTCGCATTTACCGTTACAATTTTAACATGTTTTAGATGAAATCCAATCATTCCAAAACAGTTTCGCTAGAGGTTCACAAGAGGGTGAAAATTTCTCCACACAGATTTCACTCATGTTCAAGTCGGACATGCACATTTGCAGAGCTGGCCAATAGAAAGCTGCTTGGTTTGAAACGGACTAAATAGTGTGAGCTGTGCTTTATACACAACTACATACTAACAATGAACCTTGATTCCCTACAATATATGTTGCCTATATTTCTCTAAAATGCCTGCACCTTTACTCTAAACTTGCTTAATATAAAGTTAAACATTTGATTTAGCGAATTAGTAGTCACCCCCACAAATCTCATTTAATTCAGTTAGAAACACATTCCTGAGAAGCATTTCAAATAAGATGGATTTTTGAAAACTTCTCATTAAGTATGCATCAAGTCAAGCAGTCATGTTAAACATAAAAAAAACAACTTCTTAAAGACTGTTATTACTTTTCCATTTAAATAAAACACCACAAAACAGAGGCTGAGGACAAAAGAGAGATTAATAAAGACATAAACATGTCTTTGAATACAGCCGTTGGTGATTGTATTGGGATTAGCCCATTTAACTTCATTATCCTTATAACTAGTTATAGAACAAGTGATAATGGTGTTCCTTCATCTGATGTGTGCTGAGAAGATAAATAGTCCTTTTATTCCAGCAGAGGAGAGTAATTTCAGCATCTTGATGTGCACAGACAGAATCTTATATGCTATTTCTGTGTTTCACATAGACTGAGGGGCTGATGCACTGGTATTGATGCCATCTTCCTTGTCACTGTCACCCCATCATCATCATCCTCATCACTGTCACAAATAATCTAGTGCATTTTTCCTCTCCCTCTCTCACTTTCTCTGTCATTAGACTTCCAAAACACAAACTACAATAGAGCTCAGATGGGATTGAGGGCAGAAGGGGATGGGGTCCGGGTCTTTCATGCTGTCTGACAAAGCAAACAATCACACCTCGTCTGTGGCTGTCCGCTGTGTGTTTGAGTGAGATACGGTTCATTTTCGTGAGATGGGAAACGAGAGAGAGACGGGGAACGAAGAAAACAGGAGCGTAGGGAGCGAGAGAGTGAGTATCCTGCTTTAGGCTTCTGTTCAAATAAAAGCATAAAAGCTGCTTTGGTCAGAGGGCACACTGTCTGTCTAACACATCATTCACTCATGTGCTTAGACCACACGCTTGTTACATTTAAAACAATGGTACACATGCACAAGGCTCCTCTTTCTCTCTTTCTCTGCTTTATGCTGTTTCCTGTTTAGAGAATCAATGCAATTCACTTTCCTTTCTACTGCCATTTTAGCGCATCAAAAAAATGCTCTGAAGCTAAAAGGCATTTTGCCGCTGTATGCTTTTGGAAATGGGAGATCAATGTGAACAGCAGCCATTAGAGACAGTGTTTCACTGTAAACATGTATTTATACGACTCATTGCTGGGGCTGTAATCGAATGGAGATCGGTTCAGGTATCAGGAGGACTTTTTTGTTTGTTTGTTTGTTTTTTAATCTTGACTTGCTGTCTTTAGCACCAGGTGCTGTATCTGTTCTGCATTTACTGTTCTAAGAAAAAAGAAATAAAGAGAATGTAACGATTGTGCTTTGCTCCTGGATATCTTTGGTTTTTAATGCTGAAAGAGGAGAGAGCAAAATAAAATTAACAATATAAAGTTATAACTTTAAAATAATGTAGACTCAAATGTTTATACAATATGTTTGTTCTGGTGTGAGTAGCCAAGCCCCTGTTTACATCTGGTATTAGATGTAATTTTATTTAAATAAATAAATATTATGAATTGTGGTATTAGATATATGACATGCATATTAATATTATACAATATTTTATTTTTATAACATAAAAAAATATGTATGCATGCATAAATTATGTACAAATTAGGTATAAAGAAGTATTTCAAAATTAGGTTTATTTTATTTCATTTCATTTCATTTCCACAGGTAACCAGCAAAGTTTTAGAATCAGCTGAGAGGGTGGTCCTCAGTTTTTATTTTATTTTATTTTATTTTACTTTAGTCTATTATATTTCATTATATTTTTTATGTTTTTTATTTTATTTTATTTCATCAGTTTTCATCAGTTTTATATTTTGCATTTTCATTTTAGTTTTATTTAAAGTTTGTTTGTTTGTTTCTGTGTGTCTATAATGTCTTTTTAAAATTATTTTTATATCAGTTTTAGTACATCAAGTTAAACTAAACTCAAATTAAAAATGTTGCCTTGGCAATTAGCTGAAAAAAATTGGGTTATATATTTTAGTTCTTGCAATTAACTTTTACTTTATTTCATGGTTTTAGTTTCCGTTTCAGTTTTAGTTAACTATAAAAATCCTGGTGGTCCTTCACTGTTATCCTGTAAGCATCAGAACACAGTAACATTTATGTTACAAATGCAATGTGGTCATCTTTTAAAATACCTCTGAATGCGGTTTGAGTGATTGAATCAGAAAACATTTTGGACCCTCTGTATTTAGCACTGACCACTTGCTACCAGATCACTCATAATGGATTTTAATACCAACTGAAAATACCAACTGTCTAATGCTGTTACAAATAAAGCACTGAAATCCCCCACAGGCACCTGAAGCATTGCGAGTGCTGAGACAGGAAGACAGGATGGAGCGAGTAAAAGAATGAGGAGGACTTTATGTCGCAATGGTGTTTTCCAATATTATGATGACTTGCAGATATGGAATCCATTTTCCGATGAACTGGAAAGCAATTCTTTACCGTCGCCTGATTTTTATCAGAAGCAAACGCTGCTTGAGGGTTTTCTTAAGGTTGTGTGGACATTGTGAGAGATGAGAATGCAGGGTCGATACGGCGCCACCATCCTGTCGCCAACATCCCACGTCCCTATGTGTGTGTTATCAGAGATGCATCAATTCTTAGGTGAAACCGAATCTGTGCAGATGGAACGTCACACATGCGCGTCCACGTGCACACACACACAGCACACACATAATAACAGATCACTCTCTCATAACGCACATCTGACTGTCAGGCTTTGCCTATAATTCCATTTTGAATCAGTAATGACGGTGCTTTCTTGTTTGCAGACTGGCTTTGGCGCTGAGATATTAAATTGCCTGCAGTCTATAAGCTCTCGCATGTAGCTTCATAATCTCTTACAAATCTTTATTTTGAGAAGTTTATTTTCATCACCCCCGAGGTTAGATCTGAGTTAGCTTGTCCCAAACTTCAACTAAGTTTCTTTGGATTTGGCTGATGAGATTCATGTGTTGGCGTAATATGCAGTATTGATTAAGACAAGTACTACTATTCCTGTTGCTCAAATTGCTTGAGATTTCAGAACATAATGAATGACACATAGTTTGCTGTATGTGGGCAGACTGAGCGGTAAATTAGAATGTTAAACTAATGTATAATTTAGCATATGTAATTTTGTAAATTACTACAAGTTGCTATATTACATTTTTCATATTTCATCAGTTCATTGCAATCCCTGGCAATCGAACCCATGACTAAAGTCTAACTGCAATTATATATATATGCTATGCTTGTTTATAAAGCTGCACTATTATTATAGTTACAAAAATTAAAATTATTATTATTATAGTTACAAAATAAAAATATTAGTAAAGATTACTGAATACTAGTTACTACAAAAACATTTCATTTTTTAGGAAATATTAATGTAATAATATTTTTGTTTTACAGTATAGCTGTAAAATTACAATACTAATATTTATGGCTCTCTTAAATTCTTCATTCATACATTAAACCAATGCATTTCACTTGGAAATATGCAGTGCATATATTTATTTAACTAAATCATAGCCATATTGTGATTTTTGTTTTATTTTGGTTAATTCCAACTAACTGCTCAGACTAAAATTCATTCCAAAAGAATCAGATTCTGTATGGCTTGGAATGGGTTTAAAAACATCAGATTTCATATGTTTTTTACTCTTCAGACTACAAACAACTTAAGTCTTAGACTCAAGTCACTATGTAACATTTCACTTCTGTTCTTCCCAGCATGTCTTGTTTATGTGCTGTTTTTCAACATGATTGCTCCGAAAGGATCTCTAACCATGTAGACAGAAGGTAACCTGTAAGTAGTCTCTCTTCTTCGCTGTCTTGTTCTTATTGTCTCTCTTTCTCAAACCATGGTATCTCTTTCATCCCTCTGCAATCAGAAGAGAGTAAAATAGTCTAATGTTGTGGAATCATCCATATGTGTGTCATTACTTTGTTGTTTTGCTATCCTCAGTGAAAGAGAGGCTATAATCACACACTGGCCACATGATTGATACTTAAGCTGTGGAGAAACACTCGCCTAATGGTTGCAGCGTCACAAACAATGGAGAAAAGTAAACAGAGGGAATGAGAGAAGAGTAGAGATAAGACATACGGAGCAGGAATTGCCTGGGGGCTGTGCTATGCTTATTAGAATCCTGGGCTCATTACAACTGCCCACACTTTTGTAGTCTGTGATTTGAGGAACTACAGTGTCTGCATGCTTATAGAAGTGGGTTGGATTAAAGTAGAATATAGAAGAACCCTCTCTGATGTTGGAGCTCTGGGTTTGTGAAGCCCAGTGAGAGGTGATGGTCAGTGTCTGAATCATTAGACTTCCTGTCAGCCAGGGGCGTGATTGATTGATAGGCTAGCTGTCCAGTCCCGCGCTGAGTGATGTGGAGGAGGAGGGGTTAGGTCAAAGAGAGGAGGGATGCAGGTAATATGATCAAGGCCAGATCAAGACTCCACTGTGTGTCTGTGTGGAGGTGAGCTTGTCAATCATCAGCTTCTCTAGAGTGATAGGATGCTTTATATATTCACACAGTTTTATGTAATTGGATTGTTTAACCAGATAAAATACATTCTAATTATACTAATTTAGTAATTTAGCCTGGTCATTCTCAAGTGGTGGGTCATGAACAGTGAAGGCTAATTTTTGTATTATTTATATACATTTATATGCTGTAATACAATTTATATATTTGTATGTTTATTTATTTGATATTTTAAATTTGCATTTATTTTTATATTTTCAGTTTTCATATATATATATATATATATATATATATATATATATATATATTGTTTTATTTCAGCTTTTTTATTTCATATTATTTGTAATAGTTTTAATTTTATTTAACAGTAGTAATGACTCAGAATGGACCACATATATGCTCTGATACGATCAGCGGGGGGAAATAATGCTAAATAATAGATGATAAAAAATAATAAATAAAATGAAATAAAAATATTGCAACTATGACCTATGAAAATATGGCCTGGACATTAAATGCGAGTTACACTTGGTTCTGTGCTGGTCACTTGAAGTCTGATGTAATTTATTTATTAGTAGTAAATATTATGGCACTGTTTTTGACGATTTTTGCAAAATCCTCTGCTTAGAGCATGAATTTCAGTTCCTTTCAAATTTGGTTTGTGCTGGTTAGTCCTTATTTGACCATGCTGTTCACAAACAAGACCCAGCTGGAGAAGTTTCTTGACCAGCATGGTCCAGCTTGTCAATCAAGGTATTCAAGCTTTTTAGTAAGTTTTGTAGCTTATTCTTTTCAAATATCCTGGTAGGGACACCAGCATACCAGCATCTAAATCACAACATATGCTAATGACCCGCTAGGCTTTCAGAGTGTATAATTTAATATCGAACTAATTTTGTTGCATTGTTCTACTTCATCTTTAAATTGCACTGATCCCATAGCTCTCAGATGGACCTCCGTAATGGTATCTATTATGGTATTTTCTAAGCATTCAGTTTTAGTTACTATTTAAATAACAGCTTAATTATCTCTGTGGTTTCTACTCAGCTCTTTGACAGTGTGTGACTTTTGCCATCTGCACCAGCTTTCACCAGTTGTACCCGCCGCTTTGGTCCAAAGCTGCTTACTTTTGCCTGAAGCGAAAAACAACTGAACAAATGTAAGTGTATCTTACAATCGTTCTCTTTATCCCCTGTGTTCTATTTTCAGTCCCAAAATAAAATGACTTCCATCAATGAAAGTGAGGAACCTATTCTATTAGTGCCCAGACATGTTAGAACATTAAACTCTCATAATGCTTAACTATATCAGGGATTTATTTTCGTCCGCTTCAAATGACTCCCTAGGTGAGCGCTCAAATAATGTGCACAAGCGACAGAGAACTGAAAGAGAGTGAATATAGAAAAGCAATAACACTGCGTTCCTTCAGAAGCGAATTAGATTTGCTGTCTTGCTCTTTCTCATAAGTATAATGAAGTCTTCCCCTTCCTTTAAGGTGTGTGTGTGCATGTGCATGTGTGTATGTGCACACCCTGAAGTCTGATAGAGTTATAGATTAATGGGAGATGGCAGGGCAATGTGTTTTGTACAGTATGATCAGAGGCTGAGGTTATAGTCTACTTCCTGTCTCTGGGCTGCAGCTGGAAGCTGCCTTTCTGTGGGCCCTGCTCCAAGATGTTCTGTGGCGTTAGTCCAAAAGAACACAGAGTCAAACAAAGCACTTCGATCAAGGAGAATCTAGAAGATACTGTTTCAGAGAACAGAACAATAGAATGCATAAACCCAGATTTTTTTTTTTTTGGTTGCCAAAATCTGAAATTTATGTTAGAAACATTTTAGAGGGGTGACACAAATAAGAACTTCATTTGAGCAAGTGAATTATATTTGGTGTTTGCATTTACAATACAATAATAGCAATTAATAATAACATAATAATAATAACATCATTAATTTTGATATATTCAATGATGATATATTCAACGCTGTGCAACACAGGTCATGGGCTGTTCATTATTCAGAGAGCCCATGATATGACTTTGTAAAGTCATAATGTGAATGAAAATGGTGAATGATGAGATATGTATGTTATGCATATAATATAAACAAGTCTCTATCAACATCTTTGACTATCTTTCTCTCTCTCACACACACACAGTTTTTTCTTTAGATGGCTTCTCTACGTGATGATTGGACAAGCTTTAGGGTGAGAACATTTTACAATTTAAAATACAGGAAGTGCTCTGAGATGCATTTATTTGAACTCTAATGTAACATTTAGCATAGCATTCATAGTCTTGTCTCTTACCTGTTGCCATTGCCATCAACATCTCACTGTTTAGAAGCAGTTTGAGAAACAGCTTTTAGGTGCAACCCTGCAGATCTGAAATAGATCTGAGTACACATTTTACCATTGATAAGTGATATCTCTGCTTCCCCACTCTAGAGAAACACCAGCTGCCACTGGTAAGCATCTATGCTTGATTTCATGAAGACAAGCTTTAAGAGCAGTCTGCTTTTGAAAAACTGGATTAAGAGCTCAGTTTTGAGCTTGGTATCAATAATGTAACCCGTCTGACATGAGATCCACGAGTTTCTAAGCAGATGGGAGTAGTTTTAATATTGACTACTCTGCCCCAAATTCCAAAATATATTTAGTGTTTGAATTTGGCTGCAAAATTTGCAGTGTAAATACATTGTAATGCTTTCTAAATGTTGTAATTGTGGTGTGCAGGGGCTCATTGTACATTTGGACAGCCTGAATTTGCCCAGGAAGACACATACAGTCCATTTAACATGTTCTATATCATTATTTTAAAAAATGGTCTGTGATAAAAAAGCACGCAAATTTACAACAGTCTTTTGATTCTTTCAGTTATCAGTGCTTGTGCATGTCCTGTTTTCGCAGTTGTCTAGACATCACACTTGCAATCTAAATCCCACTTTAATGACAGCATCAGTCTATCAACTAATCAATGAAGCCATAGATTAACCAATCATTTATGTTCTCTGTAATGGGACAGGCTCAAAGCAGTAGTACACGAGATCAGTTCTTCATAACAATGCTTTAATGTTAGTCTTCTAAAGGAACCAGTTTATTAATTGCCTCACACAGATCACACATCCACCCCAATACCCCTTGTCACACTTTCAAACGAGATGGATGCCTTTTTAGGCTACACTGCTCTCACTTAAGGGGAATCAATGGCCTGTTTTCATTTTAATTAAAAAAATTTAAACAAATGTTTGCCTCGCCAGCTGTCTTTACCCCCCCGAGTCTCTGCTCTTCTTCTTCCGTCTCGCAGATTCGAGTGCATAATCAAAAGACTCGACAGTCGAAGAAACGCTTTGTGTACCATTGCCAGTTTCCTAAAGTGAAACAAAGCACACGAGAAGGGAGACGATGAAACTCTGATTTTAATATTACAGTCTGATGTGAATCAATGATGCAGCACTCAAGAATAAGAATTCTAATAATGGTATTATAATGAATCTCTTCTTTGATCCCTGGTTACAGCAACATTTCTGATGTAAATATGGCTTTAAATGTTTCTTTCAGACCAGGGCTTCCCTATAACATTGGTTTCCTCTAAAACATTAGCTTATATTATAACCAGGCAAAATTTACTGATGACTGAATAACCAAAAATGACTGACTTTTGAGAAGAAATTCAGCTATTTGTTTAGCTGTGGCTTTTATAATCAAAAGTTCATTTTTGCAGTTTTTTTTTTCTCTTGACGAAAATATCATTTAAATTTAGTATTTCATCATGCCATATATTAATTTTAGTCAGTTTTCCTTACCAACTAAATATTATGCCCGTTGATTAAAACTAGATGCCATTTTAGTCAAAGTAAACTTGACGGAAATTAAGAAATATGGTGAAATATTGACTAAATTTAAATGACATTTTCGTTAAAATAAAAATAAAAAAAAAAACAATCAAACTGAGTGCTGACTATAAACAAAAAAGTACAAGAGCTCCTTGTAGCTAAAAAAAAAAAAAAAAAAAGGAGCTTAATTTCTCTTCAACAGTCTGTCATTTTTGGTTATTTTGCCATCTCACCACACAGGTTGCAGATATATTTTACATTCCCAGTAAAAAATCCAAGCGATCGCAGCCGAGTGCCCCCAGATTGAAATGACTGGCCTGAATTGAGGCGGTTGTAACACAGTGAGTGTAATTAAATGATGGCTGGCTGCATCGATGGCCAGGAGAGGCTATTAGATGCACTGCTTAATGCGAGTGGGCAAATCCAATTGGCGTATTGATCCGGCACTTACAGATCTCAGCAGCTTCACATCCTGACCTTCCTTTCATTCTCAGACCATTACAGTCGCCAGGAAAAGATTTAGTACTGTTCAGAGAGAGAGAGAGAGAGAGAGAGAGAAAGCGAGGTAGGAGGGCAGGAGGGAAAGATGACAGGCATGGGGACGAGTGGAGAGATTAGTAGCGCAAGATTAGAAAAAGAACCCTAGAGAGCGAGAAAGCGCCAAACAAACAAGAACAGAGAAAGCGAACGAGTGATTCACCCCCCTCTCACCCCGGCCTGAAATCAATGTGCATTTCGGATTGGAGAATCACTAAATGTAGCAGCGCCGCACTCTCGTAGGTCTTCGAGCCAAATGAGCCCCAGGCTTTGAAGACTGAGGGCCGTGCCCTGAAACCAGCAGATAGGAGCCAGAAAAGTGACTTATCAATATCATGCATTTAGGGACTTACTGAGGGTGGTCGGGGTCAGGAGAGAAGAAGGGTCCAGAGCAAATGTTCCTCATCGATTTCAGACACACTCGCTGGATAACAGCAGGGCCCCAGTCAGGCATAATTATACCAGCTCATTTTCTGCTGCTTTCATGCTGAGCATTTTGTTTGGTCCTATCTGTTGTTTTCTTTAACCTGTCTTCTCTGTTGCGGAGATTGGGTTTCCTGAGGGCAGATGGGTAGACCGAGGTAATCTATATCAGAGCAGAGACTCCGCTTAGGGGCAGCTGTTATTCCTGAAAGGATGATGACAAACACAGGCACTGGGGAATGTTTTTTTTTTTTTTCTGATTTTCTTTTTTGTTTAAATAAATGGTTTATTTTAATAGAAACAGTTTGCAGAATTTTTTATCAAATGGAATGATAAAGTGTCTTGATAGAACTGTGTATTTTCTGCCCTCAAAAGGGATTTGCGATCATTAACAGGAATTGTTTCTGAACAGGTTTCCCAAACACTCATTCTATCAACCATTGGTTGGATAAACTTTTCTTTCTATGTGGAGTTTGGCATTCATTGTATGGACAAACACAGTGGAAACAGCTCAAAATAAAAAAAGAAAGTTTTACAGATTTGTAACGACTTGAGGGTGGGTAAATGATAACAGAATTTTAATTTCTGGGTGAACTAGCCCTTTAACTGGTTTGTTTTATAATTTCATGCATTAGCTGTTTTGACAGATGATTAACAAAGAAGCCAAATTTTATTTGTCAGAGTACAATGCCCATATATTCCTCAGCTAGCTCTGGGCAATTGAAATTTTGACCTGATCTTCTGGAAGGCAAAGAGCCTGACAGTTTAGAAAGAAAGATAGCAAAGAGACTCCTTTATTCTCTTCTCTCTTAGTGTTCCTTCAGTCGTTGTGAAATGTGTAAGGAGGGCAGCAAAAGCCGACAGAGGTCAAAACGACAAGCAAAAGGGGAAAGAATTGAAGGGAGAGAGGCAGAGCAGTGCATGACTAAATTAATAAGAAATAAGAGAGAGAGAGGGAGCTTCTCATCATGCCTTTCTCTTCTCTTTTATTTTTTTTTAATTTTTTTTTTTTAACCCGACCACATACAGGTTTCTTCACAGAAACTTGACGTAGTACTCCCTTTGATTCCTTTCTTACCGTTCCATGTCATAGACAACCTTTCATGGAGTGGACAAAGATGAAAAGAGAAACAGATAAACAAATAAAAAGGTGGATGGCATGAAGATAAGATGATCTACAGAAGAAAGAACACCAAGGAGTTCAATCCCCATCTACTCTAGTCTGAACAGGTTGAGCAGATGGATGTGTGCAGGGGTGTGTGTGTGTGTGTGTGTGTAAGTTTATTTTGCTTTCATCACTAAATTCATCTTATGAATGTAAGTGTAAGAGAAACCTATTGATTAGTTTACAGTTACATTTACCGGTATTCATCAGCAGATGATTTTGTCCAGGTGAGTCACAGATGAAGAGCACAGAAAGGCTAGTTAAGTCAAGTATGAAAACCTCTTCACAAAAAAAAAAAAAAAAGATTAATTGTGACTTTAAATTTCACAATTGTCACTTAATAGCTTACAAGTAACTTTACCTCTTGCAATTGGGATTTTTTTTTTTTCTTTTCATATTGCGACTTCATAATTCACAATGTGGCTTTGTTGCAATGTAACTTTTTATTTCTCCCAACTCTAACTTTCTATCTCAAAAAATGTAGACTTTATGTATTCCATATGTGACTTTGTTTCTCGCAATTGCAACTTCATGTCTCACAACGTGACTTTACAGGGTTAGTTCACCCAAAAATGAAAATGCTGTCATTAATTACTCACCCTCATGTCGTTCCAGACCTTTGTTCATCTTCGGAACACAAATTAATGAACACACGGACTATTTTAACAATGCCCTTGCTACGTTTCTGGAGCTGGGAACATTGCAGTTGTGTTGCTGTCTATGGAAGGTCTAAGAGCTCTCCGATTTAATCAAAAATATCTTAATTTGTGTTCCAAAGATGAACGAAGGTCTTACGGGTTTGGAACGACATGAGTTGTGAGACATGAGAGTGAGTAATTAATGACAGAATTTTTTATTTTTGGGTGAACTATCCCTTTAAATCTCACAATTGTGACTTTATTTCGCAATTTTTAGAATTAGACTTTATGGTATCAATTGTGATTTTATTTCTCGCAATATATCTCACAATGTGATTTAATCTCACAATCTCACAATTTAGATTTTACGCTTTATATACCAATTTTTAACTTTCTATCTTTATATGTGACTTCGTATCTGTTAATTGTTACTTTGTTTCTAACAATTTAGACTTCATGTCTTCCAAATGTGACTTTGTTTTTCATATCTGCAACTTCGCTGGCTACCAGCTGTAACTTTATTCACAATGTGACTTTATATCATCTAATTTTGACTTTACTTCTCACAATGTGACTTTTTTTTTTTTTACTCAGAGGTGGAATGAGGGCTGCTGGAAGAGGCGTGTCTTAGGCCATTTATTGAAGATTGCAATGTTTGTTAGGGTGAAGGTTGGGTGGGTTCGTTTCACCACAGAGGAATAGCTAGTGTGAAGGTTTCTGAAAGTGTCCTTGTACCAGGCTGCCATGGTAAGCGCGTGTTTTCAGGGCTTACATAAGTCGTGGTTGAACCATGGGAAAAGACAGTGACCTCACTTTTTCCACCTTGTGTTTTTCACAGTGTCTTACACATTCACTCAAATGCAATGTACCACACTTTACCCATTACCCCCTGTGTCTACACAACCTTAGAAATCATCTCTCATATTACTGGAAGCATGCAAGATTAATGTGTCATCTCCTGGCCTTCATATAAAACCATATGAATGAACTTTAATATTAAATAGGTTTGCCTTAGGGAGATGAACCTCTCTCTGCTTAGTTTTCCTTATACTCTCTCTTTCTGTCTCTCTCTCTCTCTCTCTCTCTCTCTCTCTCTCTCTCCCCCCGTCCCTCCCTCCCTTTCTGATGACTTATAGCTGTTACACTATGAGAGCCACTTTAATTTGTCCAGTGTTCATGGTGCCATACATTCAGAAATATGGCTTCTCTGAGAGGGGAAAAGCATTGTGGGAACATCATGAACAATACAATGGTGACAGTTCATTTGTAACCCCCTTCGCCTCACGCTATTAAATGCAGACAGTGTGACTCCTTCCAATAAGGCTTCTAGCTTAATTAGTTCTTCAGGTTATCTGAAATTGTATGAATTTCAGATTAAGAGGATTCGCATTTATTAGGTCACCTCACAGCACAGAGGCCTGAGGGACTTTCTGCCCTCTGAAAGCAAAGATCAGGCCCTGTATGGAGGTCACTTATTGTACCCTGTCAGATGGCAAGAATGATTTATTATAGTAGCTATTTATTTAACAGAATATGAGAACATTTTAGATGATTTGTTCAGTTAGAGTGTTTTGTATTACTTTATTGATGATTTGTATGATCATAAAGTAAAATTAAAGGGATAGTTCACCCAAACATTAACATTCTGTCATCATTTACACAAAGAGATGACGCTCCGAGAAAGAAAGTCTGCTGTTAAAAGGTTTGATACCAAGTTCTGAAGGAGCCTTATGTGACGGGATTCACAAAAATATCATCCAGCTAGCTAGTTTGCTAAATTTCCATGAGCAATTAAGAAAAAAAAAACATTTGAGACGTGTGTATTCTGAATTGTACCCTGTGGTGCTAGTGTGTGGATATGTAGTCTATACGTATAATGCATTATGAAACAAAGAAGGTCAGTGCTTGTGGGGAATTACAGATTTAATGCCTTTGCTAGAAAAGTTATCTGGCAACTTTATAGCAATTTAATGGGTTTCACGTTTAAAAACGACTGTTTTTCAGAAAATGGCACACAGGGATCTCTTACACTTGACTGAGAACACAGCTTAGATATTATGTTATGTAGAGGTCCATGCAGTATTTTTTTTTTTTTTTTTTTTATGTGTTGCTCCGGTCGATATGGCTTGAACTCATACTGAAACTTAGCATCAAGGATGCAGCACCACACAAAAGCAAAGTTTTAGCAGATGCCAATTTTCAAAGTAACAAATTTGGGGTAGTATTCAGCTGGTCATGGCAATCCATGCCTCGATACACTTAAAATAAACTCGCTTTTTTTGTTAGGCTATTGATATGTGTTTTCATTTGCATGTTAATTTAAACAAAGTATTTCTTTAGATGTAAATCTTTTAATATGGGGGAAAATATCACAGTACATTAAGACAGTTGTTTTATATTACAAGTTTTCTGAAATAATGTTTGAAAATGCAAATAAGGTTATTATTGAATTAAATATGCATACAGATAAGAAATCTGAACATTGGATAAAGCCAGGTTCAAATTTCTTGTTTTATTTTGTAGACATATTAAGATTTTTTTTCTTTTGATATTTAATTTTTATCACTCCATAAATCAAAAATACTCTGAACAGCCAGAAAAAATAAGAATGGTAACCATATTTTCAGGAATAAAGTGGTATATAAATCAAACTAATGTTATATGAAACCCCTATGTGAAAACTTTCAGAATATAGATAGGAATAAAACTGGAAAGTTTGGTCTATGTAAGTGCTACTGAAGTGGAAATTTGTGACTCACTGGTGCATTGGAAAAAAAAACATTTGAGGAAACTGCCTTAAAAGATATGTATCATAATGAAAATATATGTATTTTTGGGTGTTTTCTTTCCACTAGTCTGAAATAAGACATATTATTGAAGCAAAATAACACAAATCAACCAGAGCCTCGGAAATAACAATGGGTTTGCCTGTACATACAGTATGAAGATACAGTATGCCATGTAGGTTAATAACATCATTTGTCAAAGACTGAAAATGAATATTAATTCCTCTCAAAACATGAAAACGTTATTGATGATCAAATGAATCACTTGATTTTTACAGCAAATATCAAGTGAAACTTACTGATGGCTTTGTGAGTTATTGCAGTGAGTCCATTTGTTTTAGAAACTTTGTTCTTTGTCATTCCTGTGTAGTTAGTAATATTAGGTGACAGATAAGTCATTCAGTTTGACATAACTAGACCACACGCCAGACTGACACATTCAACACTGAAGAGAGAGAGAGAGAACACAATTCCATAATCCATACATAATTAACATGCTCCCATGTAGAAATATTTGAATATATGTTTGTACAGTCAAATCAAAGCAGTCTGAACAATATTTCCCTACCAAACTGCACCATGCAATATTGGAGATTATTCTCATGTAACGTATCAAGATACTATCACTAATCCAAATGTCGTTTTTATGAATACAGATGACTCTCTGACTAAAATTAAACCTTGAACACGTAGATCCCCCCAGAAGCCTGATATTCTCCTCAGGGTCTAGATTCCCACATGTAACTGTTATACCAGGTACAGTATACGGCCAACTCTCTGAGCCCTTCTAGAAAATGTGATGTAGCCTCTTGAGGGGGCCGGCTTATCCTGTGTGCCAAAAAATCTGAATAAATAAATGTGAATGTGCTAAAAATATGCAGCCCATGTCCATGGAGAGAGACATGGCTGTCATATCGGGCAGCTAGCATTAACTGTCTGGTCTGAGAGAAGAGTATATATCTGAAACCGAGGGGTTTGGGTTAAACCTCACTTTAGTTCCTGCAAACATCGTACTGTATGTCCTTTCCACTATGCTGTGATTAACGGTTACTACTGCTGGCTCGGGTTAAAAGTGTGTTAAATGTGCGGTTCGATTGCTCTGTTGTTATCCACAGGTTAAAGCACATCTGCGTTCCGACTCTGAAAAGCTCGTACTGTGCCGTAGGCTAACGGCTCCATGGAGACGCTCGCTGAGCAGAATTATCACAGTAAATACAGACGCTGAATTTTTATTGTCTCATTATGATGAGTCACCACCTCGACTGAATAACGGACAAGCCGCGTAGCATGAATGGGCAGTTTGAGGACACGCTTTAATAATGTTAGCGTCATTATGAAGCGAATGTTCTGCAGAGCATCAATTTTACTGAAAATGGATAAAAATCTACTAACCCGAGAAAATAAAGTATCAGTTGCGAGGAGAGTAGTGTTTGACAATCTTTTTGTTTTTAGCTCTATTGATCACACTGTATTTTTCTAGGTCGTCGGCGATGAGGGGTTCAAAAGGGCCTAGCTGGCTCCAGGATGCGTTTACCTCAAAGAAAATCAAAAGGAATGCAAATGGACATATCCGAAAACCGTACTATTCCTGTCAATGGAAATAAACATTAGGTTTGTCCGTCAAAAAGGGATTCTGGGTACCCAAAGAACTCATGGGGACCTTGAGCTTTCGCGTATTCATTTACTAAGACAGATTTGAAGCAGCTGAAGCTGTTGGCTTGCTAATGCGACGTGAGGAGAAAAGGTAAACACATATGAACAAAGAGCAGGGCCCTGCGAGGCCGCTGCAACCTTCATTTGCCTTCCATCTGGACTAATAAAACTTTGCTGTGGTAGTTTGCAGCGAATATTGTTTAAAATAGAAAATAGAAAGCTCGCAAATGCGCTCGTTGTTTGAGTTGTGTGTCATTTCTCAATAAATGTTTACCCACACCCACACCAAGCATAAATATTGAGTTACCGCGTGCATGTGGGGTATAAATAAACATATTTATACAAAGTTATTATAAATGGCGGCAGAAGTAGGATGAAGAATGATGTTATTATATCTAATCACGTGTGGTGGTTCTAAATTTGCCCCCATTTTGCCAGTTGGTTTGTTTTGTGAAATAAATATTCAACAGAAAGACATTTTAAGAGAAATAAATAGCTCATTTATTGCAATTAAAAGAAAAAAGGTTTATTCCCACCTAAAAAAGACTGAAATTTTAAGGTTTAGGTGTTAATTTAAAATCAGAGTACATTTACAGCAAGGTGTCAAAAATCTAAATTTAAATTAAATCACATGGCACTTTGAAATGCTCTGCATTTTGCATTTGAATTTGAACAGGAAGTGTTATACAACAGCATATTTGACAAAGAGAGAGAAGATAATGTGATAATGGAGATGCTAAATCTCATCCTGCATGTCATTCTAAGTATAATTTTTCAACCTGTGATCTGAACTCATATCAAGCAGGTCTAATTGTTCTGCATTAAATTGCTAATGTACAAATGAGCTGCCGATAACCAATCACAAGGAGCGATGGGAAACATCCTTTTTTCCTATCATTTCTCATTTGCCCTCCTCCCAGTTATTTGACTGAAGCGATGCATGAAGGTGCACAAATACACACGCGTAGGCTTACAAAGCCCACCTCAGCACATTTTAGCTCCCAGTCAGATTACCTTTGATGCGGTTACAATTCTTAGATTTATACATGCTGAATTTCACTTTAGGGATCAATGAACTATGTCTCTCTCTATTTTTCTATCTGCCTGTCTATCTATCTACATGCACTCTGCAGCCAGCCATGTGAAGAGCTTTGCTGTACAGGATACGAGTGCTAATTCATTTCCCTCAATGCCTCTGCTTTTGCCAGGTCGCACAGGGGCCACTGCCTCGCGAATGGCTGTTGTGGGACATCGATCGCCGTTGCTGATCAGGGTCACTGCGGTCAGCAAATTTGTTAATTCTGTGCAAGACTAGAACGTGATGTGTGTTACATTACAATTGAGGAGAACTGCTGCTGTTTGGTCCCTTAACGCTTCACTTCTGAACTTTGACCTTTTCGGGAGGCTTTGACAAAATGACTCATCTTGATGAGTTTATTATTAACGGTGTGTTTAATTAAGAGTGACATATTTACTAAGCTGTGTCTTAGTAAGCAGTATAGGTAAATCTTAATTTAAGGAAATCAAGAGGAGATTTCACGGTCGATGGAGTTTATTCATTGCCTGAATAAGCACATGTCGTCTACCCGGTGACTTTACAATCTTACAGTGCAGTTATTGGAGAGGATGTGTGGTGTTAAATGCTAATTAGTGTAAGATTTGATTTGAGGTTAGATTTTATATGACCTTTCCCCTTCTTTTTGGTCTTTGGTCTCCTGTTATACAACATGGCAGCTTGCATCCATAGAGATATGACTGGGAATAGATGTTATCTTGTTTATTTCTATAGGCACTATACATTACTGTTACTGAGGTCAGTAAGATTTTTGACTGCATTTATTTGATCAAAAATACAGTAACAACACATATATTGTGAAATATTATTACAATTTAAAATAACTCTTTATCTTCTACTTTTTTTGTGATGCATTATTTTCAGGATTCTTTGATGAATAGAAAGTTCAAAAGAACGGCATTTATTTAAAAAATAACAATGATAAAGTCTTTACTGTCACTTTTGATGAATTTAATGCATCCTTGCAGAATAGAAATCTCATTCACCCCAAACGTGAGCAAGAGCATATATGCACATATCTATATGATAGGCACATATATCTGAGGTTTGTTTACACTGTCGTGTGGATATGTCCCTTTTTAGACTGTGGAAGATTGAAAAGCATTAGCTTGTCTCTCATTAGGCTGAATAACTTTGTGGAATATCACCTGTCATCCTCCTCGACATCAAAGATTAACAGCTGTCTGCCTACAGGCCAAATCTCAAATGAATATAATGTCAGTCTTACTGACAGCGAGAGGCATAAACCATACCTTTTAATATCGACAGAATTGCTTTATTATTAATATAAGCATATTACATCAATAATGCCTTTCATGGAATGACCGCATTGATTTTGCTCTTCAGCTTGCAGGGATCCCATAGATCTCCATGTGGTTGGTCTGCGGGGCAGCTTTATATATTTTAATGAACTGATAAGTAACCCAGCCAGTGGTAATGACTGACTGGATGTGCATATTAATGGAATGTCTGGAATAGGAAAGTGAGGGCATCTGTAGAAATAATGCCATCTAGTGGTGAGACCCAGTGATATTGGACATGCACAACACACACACACACACACACACACACACACACACACACACACACACACACATGTCCG
Source organism: Spinibarbus caldwelli (assembly GCA_039654775.1). NCBI lineage: Eukaryota > Metazoa > Chordata > Actinopteri > Cypriniformes > Cyprinidae > Spinibarbus > Spinibarbus caldwelli. The sequence continues at coordinate 13,935,439 of CM077246.1, read as the reverse complement.
TCAAACATACTGGTGTCAGCATATATGCCAGCGTTTAACGGCACATGCATTATGGACGACGAACAATAATGTTTGTCTCATGAGGTCTCAGGTCGTACAGCTGTGTGCTCAATTAAATGCCGATACATACATACATTATGTGTGTTACTGGTTTCTAAACACATATGGAAAAGATTTTCATCATGGAAGCGAGACTAGGAATCGTTGCAGGGTCAGAGTGCTCAGCATTTTGGCCTCTCACATTGGCATGTACTATTAGACTTTCAGGGGAAAAAAATGTGCAGAAATTTGCAAAAAACAGCTTGTCATTGGAGTAATATCCTTAAAGTGAAACTATTTAGCTAATCTACTCCTAAAAGGTGCATATTAGTACCTTAATATGTATGCTTAAGGCTGTGAACCTTTTAAAGGTTGACCAAGTGACAAGTATTTTTTCAGTGTACCTGGCATCATTGACTACTTTTACTAAATATAAAAGTTAAATGAAACTCTTAATGTCCAATGTTAAGTGTGCAGAAACCCACAATGATAACTCTGATAGAAGTTCTCTCAATTCTCATTAAATTAATGATCATAAACATACTTTTATGTTCCGGGAACAGAGGTCGGAAATGAGTATGTAACTAAACTATTTATCAATCTGTTTATTGTAAAAGATCTTTGAACACATATGACCCCAAAAGCTGGAATGAAAACGTCGCAACCTTTCTGGCTCAAGAGCTCTACATTAATATGCACACTTATTAGACAAGAAGTAATGAGCCAATTTAAAATGCCAAGTCTGCTCTTGTTCATTTGACGGAGAATAAAAATGGCGATATTTAGAAATAAATGAATGCTTTAATGGACAAAGACATTTTTAGTTCTTAAAGCAGTTACTAGCAACCAGTTTGTTTATGGCAATCACTTAATCTGATGTTATTTAAATACTGCATTCTGACATTTCGAAACTTTCATGTTGAAATATATTCAGTATATAAACAACTTAAAGTGACAGATCACCCAAAATGAAAATGTTGTCATTTCAAACCTGTTTGAGTTTCTTTCTTCAGTGGAACATAAAAGAAGTTATTTAGAAGAATGTTTTTAACTGCTTTTGTCCATATAAAGAAAGTCACAAGGATCCAAAACAACACTGGACCCCACTGACTTTCACTGTATGGATAAAAAACACACTGACATATACAAAATATCCTCTTTTGTGTACCGCAGAAGAAAGAAAGTCCGTTGGGACTGGTTGTCATGCTAGGGTGGCATGTGTACACCTTAAAAGAGACACAGATCAGTCACTGGCACTTCCAGACCATTAAACAGACCAGCTCATGCCATTCTTGTAATTCGTCATGCTTTACTGAAAAGTTGGCTGGCTACCAAAAGTGTCATTTATACAGACAATCCACACAAAAGCACAAATGTACACTCACACAGATGCATACGGCGGCACTCTGGCCAACAGCTGCACTGAAGAGCCACAGATGTTTTGGTGTTTTCATAATGCATCATGGGAGAAAGCATTTGGTCATTAAATATGTTCCACCTGATAGATACGAGGGGAGAGCAAAAATAGAAAAATAGTGGAGAGAAAACTAAAGGATGTCTTTGTGTAATTTTGTACTTTTCAGGAAGCAAATAAGACAAAAACATATTTCAGTCTCTACAAGACTCACAATCACCCACAGTTATTGCGGCTCCTAGATCACACACATATACACAAAGTGATAATGATAAGAGACTGTTGGCAGACTTATCCTCAGGACTTGAAATGATGGAAGAAGGAGGCAGGTGTATTTTTAGCGGTAGAGACGTGAGAGATGAAGAGGAAGACATGAATCTACACTCTCAACTCCACCGCAAGCTAATCAGAAACTCACCTCAGTAATTATGTCAATTTACCAACCTGCTTGGTGACAAGAGCTCTCGTGAGTGACATGACTTTGTATGCGATGTGTGTTGTAACTTGGCACGTTTACCCAGATGCTAAAAAAGGCACCGCAAAAAAATAGAGGGAAAGGAGAAACAGAATGAATTATTCATTTAAAGCAATAAAAGTTTACTGTAGAATTGAATTACAATGCACAAAAGATTGCAAAATTAGGCAGATTAGGTCCGCTCAGTGTCCTAAGGGCTACAGCACGCTGTTTTCTCATACAAGTAAAGAAGTTACAGGATTATGCATGTGTGTAAGAGTGAATAAAAGCAGTGTGAGTCTCTGAGAGAGAAGGAGATGGAAGGTAGCATAGATTTTTATTTATTTATTTATTTATTTATTAAAGCTGAAAGTCAAGGCCAATTTCTGTATGTCAGAATGAGCTTTCAGAGAAGTTATTTTCTTCCTTCAACTGTTTAAACAGGAGGGGCAAAAGATTCTCATTTTCTTTGAGTTTGGAAATTCTTAGCTTACAAAATAGCACCTCGCATTCAGTCATTTCCGTCTTTAAATGTCATCGCAATGCATTTAGTTTTGCATAATTTCAACACACTTGTTATGTTACTAGAAAAGTAAACCTGGTTATTAAGACACTGAATGAAAAAGGTCAAGGTAAATTACAACTCCAAACGGTTTATCAGCTATTTCCTGAGTAATTGTAGCACAAAATGATTTTACAACTTTAAAATGCTCTGAAATGTGTGCTGTATAAATATATACTGAGAAAGGGAGAATGAAGATTTCACAAGTAAGATACAAAATATGGCTTCTGAATATGGTGTTAGAAAGGAACTGCTTAATCATCAGAAAATCGTCATCTGCAGGAGTTCAACCTAAATATTATGTGTTATTTTATTTCCATTCTTTGATCTGCAACTGTTTTAATCCTGTTGCTCAAATTTGCAGGATGTTTACATAAAGTTTAAAAAGCATGATTTATTTATGTATTTATTTTTTTTGCAATTGTCTTTCACAGTAAGTAAATATCCAAATGAAATATACAAAAATAATAATAAAGGCTACGGTAGTATATTAACAGTATTGCAAGTTTAGCCTGAATGAAGATGACACTCAATCGATAGTTAATGACCAAATGTTGCCTTATAATTAATGAAAGCAATGTTCTTTTAAAAATTGAGGGGAGAAAAAAAAAAAAAAAAAAAAAAAAAAAAAAAAAAAAAAAAAATATATATATATATATATATATATATATATATATATGAGCTTATAACAACAGCATTTAAAAAAATAAATATATATATATATATATATATATATATATATATATATATATATATATATATATATATGAGCTTATAACAACAGCATTTAAAAAATATATATATATATATATATATATATATATATGAGCTTATAACAACAGCATTTAAAAAAAAAATAAATAAATAATATATATATATATATATATATATATATATATATATATATATATATATATATATATATATATATATATATATATATATATGAGCTTATAACAACAGCATTTTAAAAAAAATAAAAAATAAATATATATATATATATATATATATATATATATATATATATATATATATATATATATATATATATATATATATATATATGTATCATTGGATGCCATATATCAAGAACAGAGAGAGAGAGAGAGAGAGAGAGAGATTGGGTATTAGTTGGCTGCTGTTCAGCTATCGCCTCTAGGGGGCTGTAGTTAGAACAATGAATCTCATTTCTCCGACAGTGATCGCATAATGTGAAATATCATTCTTTGTGTATTTGTAACCTATTATGCATCGTAACTTTGCATTATGTCTTACTATCTTAAATTGAGGACCAAACAATCTTGTTTCCTTTTTCTACCTCACTTATCTCTGTTCGCAATATTCTCACTGGTTGCATCCTTTCAAGCATTAATGAAATATTCTCTTTCAGTCAGTAGGGGGCGCTCATAACGAGTGCAGCGTAGATGAGAGAGACTAAAAATGGCTGTTTTTCCCCGCAAGGCTGCTCTCCAAATCTGTCTGTGAAGAGGAGGAACACAAATGCGCACTCTCATTTTACTGGATATTTCAGGAACATTAAAACTAAATGGAGTAGCACATTCTGTAATTTACTGTAAGACCATTTTCATGCCCACAAACGTACAACTTTAAAACAAGAATATGACAATATAAACAGTGAAACTTCAAAGCAGTCAAACCAGATGTGTATGTGTGACATATCTGCATTTCTCTTTATTTTGTCATTTGTTTAACGTAAAACAGAAGTTGACACAAAGAATACACCCTTATAAATACCACTCCCACCCCAAAAACATGCTTTCAGTACCTGTCCCACCCCACCAAATAACACATACTCAATAATATTTATGTACTTATATTATGCTCATATATAACAATACCACTGAAAAGAGAAAGAAAAGAAAACCTTTTTCATAAATAAGAATATTTACACCAAGGCATGTTGATTTTGATTATTTTCCCAACATGCATATATAAAAATAGAAATCTGATTGCTTTATGTACATTTTTAACTTAGGTATATACACATATATAAATATAAAGACTACAAATTGTATTTTTAAAATACAAAGATAAATACACTCACATTGTGTACACTGTGGTCAAAAAACAGAAAATACAAACATCATTTGGATAATTAGCATTCACAAAACACATTACATCCAGAAATGCAACTTTAACGACAATTACAGGTCTCCGTTTTCCTGTTTTTTATTTTCATATCCTATCTCCCTCCTCCTCGCTCTCATATAAAAATGTTTTACTTTATTGTAGAGAGCGGGAGGAAGAGTTTAAGCTTTAGTCTTTAGCTTTGCCTGACATCTTGAAGGAGTTTGTTGATTTCTGCAACCAGCTCGCTGGCGTCCATAATTTCGCTGCGACTGTCGCAGCGCTTGCCGTGCAGATGCCCGAGCACAGACTCTAACTCATCTTCCTCATGATTCTCAGGAATCTCCTCCATTGCGGGAAGCCATTTTGAAGAGGAAGCTGATGCTGCCATGGGAGCTGGCAGAGGGGCGGGGAGCGGAGCCACCAGGGCTGTCATGTGACTAGCGGGGGCGTGGCCATGTCCGGGATTTTGGAAATGTGTATTAGCGGCCCAAACCGCCACGTTCTGCTGATAAGTGGCAGGGCTTGGTTTACCAGGTAAGTGGCCCTTCCTCCTTTCCAACGATCCCACCCCTGCCGCGCAGGCTGTTACCTTTTCAGTTTCATTAGTCTCGTTGTAATTATCCAGCGAGGAGGGGAGGAGCCTCTGGAACACGCTGTTCATTTCAGACAGCAGAGAAGTCGTTCCGCACAGGTCTTCCGCATCAGCTGCCTCCCCCTCTCCCTCCCCCTCCTCGCTCTCCTTGCCGAATGTGGAGAAACTCTTTTTCCTCAGAGTTGACTCGCCAGATTGTGGTGCTTCAGGGGTGGCTTTCTGTTGAGGGTCTTCTCCAGGGATGTAGAGGTTGCTGCGGTAATCAGAGGAGGCTGGGGAAGGCAACGGGGGCATCCAGCACTGGTCAGAGTGACCGAGGACACGACACTCTTCGGTGCACAGCTTCATCGCTACGGTGAAAACAAAAACATTGATGGAAAAGGTTAGTTAATTATTGGTGTTTTCTGGCAGAGCATGCAAAACTGCACATGCCCTTAACTAGTCAAATACATCAATTGAAAGCCAAATGACTAAACAAAATCTTCCCAGCTCCAGCCGACCCAGCTTTGTTTTCTAGAGACTATGCAAAACAAATCAAATATGCCAACTTATAGTGCTCACTGAACATGTTCAGCATTACTCATTCATGTTCTAGGGGCTGATTATAGCGCCATTAATTTTGAAAGCCCATTTATAATACATCTTAGAGTTAATAAATGCCCAATCTGGTGCATTTGCAAAACAGGCCCTCATTTAGCCCACTCTCTCTCATGCAGAGAATGAATGATTAAACATGCTGATTTACAGAAATCAATGGCCCATCCCAGCACACAACCCAGTTCTTGTTCTAGTCACAGTAATGATTGTGTTATAGATCAACTATGCATATTTTTTCCATCAGAAATCATGTTTTTCTCCAATAAATTAAAAAATCACAGTACTGGTGCTATTGAGGTGTTTCATGTTGAAGAGAGAGATTGTAAATATGTCTAAATGTTCAAAATCAAGGATATAGTCATTGTATTATTTATTTTTTATATATTTGTGTGTGTTATAGACTTCATTAAATGCATATATATGATGCTTTGCAGTGAGCAGTTAACATTTTTAACAGGTATGCCCAAATATTATGAAATCAAGGGCTCTTCTTCAACATCTCGCACTCTTGCTTACTTGGATGCAGTCGGTGATGTCCATCAGGAGTGAAGAGCTCACTGAAGCCTTCTCCAAGCAGAGGAGACTCCCTCCCCATCTCGCAATCACTGTCTCCTGCCTCACTATCTCCTCTTCCACTGTCCTTTAGGCTGAACTTATCCATCTCATTCAAAGCATACCTAGAAACAAAGAACAGACAATTAGCTATACAATAGCTTTGACTTAGTTACTGTTTATGCATTATCAGTCATATATTTTTTACTGTTTAATTCACTGGCGATGTGAAAAGTATGAAATGAGCCTCTTAAGGAGGGAGCAATTTATGCATAAACAAAAAAAAGGCTTTATTCAAAGGGCAGTTGACTTGATGAGGCTGTCATGTATCGTCAGCATCTGTTACTTAAGTACTGCAGGGTGTCCAGGCTCTCAAGGGCTAGAACTTTAAACCCCCTGTAGGATGGTCTGTAAAGGTGGCAACAGGCTGAAGTTTGATTGGTTACCTGTAGCTCCGGGTGTATTTGTTGCCACGGAAACTGGGTCTGGGTTGGTACTGGCCCTGATGAAGTATGGACAGAAGCTGTGAGACTTGCTATAGCCAAAAAGAAAAGAAACAGGGCGGGGGACAAATAAAGAAAGAAAAAATGGAAATAAAAAATGAATAATGGCAGACCAGACAGCAGCCAACACAAATACAGACAAACCATGGTGGTGATGGGGGGGGTGAATGAGGGAATGATATGGATGGATACTTATGCATGATGAAACAATCTATGGATATACAAATAAACATGCTATAAATAAAATAAAAATACTTAATATTATAACAAGTTTAGGGGAAATTAAATAGTCAGGATTGAACAATTCACACTGAATTCGTATTGAAAACAGTTCTTTTACCTCGACAGGTGGTGTGGCATGAGCAAGTTCTAGAGCGAAGTTCTCTGGCACGTGATTGGAGGAGATTGTGACCAGGCTGTTGAGTGATTGGCGGCTGTGGTGATTCTGGCGGCTCTCTGGAGCAGGTGAGGCCGAAGGGGAGTGAGGATGAGCCCTCACAGGCAGGGTCCCATTAACCGTGGGGACCAGTGTGATATCGCCCTTGTGGATCTGCCGGGCAGGTTTTTTGGGATGGTTTTGGTAGGTAGACTCAGCCACTCTGCAGTTATAGGAATGTCTTGGGTCCTTCTGCTCTCTCGAGCACCTGGTTGCGAACATCACCATAACGATGAGAAGCACGCCACAGATGGCACCAAGGGAGATGATGATGATCATAGACACGTCTAGAGTCGATTGGTTGTTCATGTCTGAAGGGTTCAGGGAGTGGCTTTCTGGATAGTCCCGCAGGCTAATGTGCAGAACGGCCCTCGCTGAGAGACGAATCGATGCCCCTCTGTCTTGCACCAGGATTGCGAGATCAAATCCCTCACGCCCCAAGGCCTCCACGCTTCCGTTGGTCCGTAACTCACATTTTCGTAGTTCAATGACAAAGAGTCCCTCGTCATTACCACCGACGATGGAGCAAGTCAGCTCACTGTTGGCCCCTGCATCACGATCTGTCGCCTTGATGATTGTCACCAGATGACCATGCTCGGCGTGCCGCCATAGTGGCACCTCAGCTGTGTGGTTGATTAGTTGTGGAGCAACAATGATAGGTGGGTTGTCATTTTCATCTAGTACAGTGAGCAAAACAGTGGTGTTGCTGCTCAGAGAAGCCGGGCCCGCGCCATCCCGCGCTTGGACGGTGAACGAAAGCCGGCTGACCTCTTCCCGATCAAAGCTTCGGAGAGCATACACAGCCCCATTAGATGGGTCAATGGTCACATAGGTTGAAATAGAGCTACCTTGAACCTGGCTCTCCACAATTGAGTAGGTCACCTGACCATTAGAGCCCAAATCTGGGTCGGTGGCCACCACTGACGTCAGGTATGCCCCAGGCGAATTGTTCTCAGACTTGAAGATTTCATATCGGCTCTTTTCGAAGCGTGGAGGGTTGTCATTTTCATCTTGCACCTGCACCGTGAAGTGTTTGATGGTGGATAGGCTTGGTGAGCCACGGTCTTCAGCGATTACCGTCAGGCTATATTCAGAGCGTTTCTCACGGTCCAGAGACACATTAGTAAGAATCATGTAGTTGTTCTCGTAGGTCTTCTGCAAGCGAAAATGCCCGTGGCCATGGAGACGGCACACAACCTCACCATTTAGACCTGAGTCGCTGTCATCGACGCGCACTAATGCGATGAAGGTATCAACAGGGGAGGCCTCTGAGATGTAGGCCACCTCCTCTTTGCCCTGAGTCATAAGGTTGATGTTGATTTTTGGCTTGTTGTCGTTGACGTCAACCACTTTGATGATTATTTTACAGTGGCCTGGAATGGAGTTGGGACCCATATCCTGAGCTTGCACATCTATTTCATACGAAGAAGTGGTTTCGTAGTCAACTTTCTTAATCAGAGTGATGTGGCCATTATCTGGGTTAATTTTAAAGGTCTCTAGGATTTTGGGTGGCACGTGGCTGCTGAAAGAGTACACTATTTTGCCATTATTGCCTTCATCCGGGTCTGTGGCATTCAGGTCCACCAGTAGCGTCCCCAGTGGTGAATTTTCCAGGAGGTTGACCACGTAAGCCTGCTCGTCAAATGCGGGGCTATTATCGTTGGAATCAGATATGCTGATTTTGAGCAGAGTTGAGCCAGATTTCGGCGGCACGCCAGAGTCTGACGCTGTGAGTTGTAGTTGGTAGCTGGACTGTGTTTCCCTGTCAAGTTCCCTCATCACAACAAGGTCCGCGTACTTTGCGCCATCCGTACGCGTCCTGATATCGATTTTGAAAAAGTTATTCCGAGTGAGCGAGTAGGTGTGTAGCGCGTTTTCCCCGACATCCGGGTCCAACGCGCTATCCAAAGGGAAGCGTGTGCCCACAGACGCGCTCTCTGATATCTCTATGGGGATGATGGCACGCGAGAACTGCGGAGCGTTGTCGTTGATGTCCAACACTTCCACTTGAACGTGAAACAACTGGAGGTATTCCGTGGGTAGCGTGATCACGTCGAACTCGATAGTGCAGTTTAAGTTTTTCTCGCAGAGCTTCTCGCGGTCGATTTTGGTGGCGATGCTGATCTCTCCGTCCTCCTCGCGCACGGAGAGTAGAGGGGTGCTGCCTCTCTGCATCGCGCGGAAGCGCGGGGACACTGAGCTCGGGAGTTTGGATAAGATACTGGCTACATCCTCTTTCAATCTGGCGATCACCGTGCCAACTCTCTGCTCTTCCAAAACTTTGTATTTTAAAGTCTTCCCCGACACATTGTGCGCAACGGCCGCCAGAAGTATAAGTTTCAGAAGCGTCTTGCAAAACTGTACATTCCTGTCGCTGGAGTGTTTAGTTGTTCCCATCTTTGAAGCCGTGCGCAAAGTACTTATTCCACGCAGAGAGAAAACTGGCTGGTGGATTGTTCGATGTAAATTAAAGCATGATAAATCCTCAGATGTTGTGCATAGATTTCAAGCAAAATGCATATGAAGGCGAGGAACCGCACTTTCCCTCTGTGTGCGTTTTCAGCGCCTCGGAAAAAGCATCAGGACGCGGTAATGCTGCTGCACACATCCACTTTCCTCTTCGTCTGACTGTGTGTGAGTTGGTGCGCGGGTGTGTGGGAGGCGCAGCTCCTTGTGTGTGTGTGTGCTCTGTCTGTGACTCTGAGAACACTGACTGGCCCCTTGCAGCCCACCTCAGACTGTGGCCCCCACCCTCTCCAGACGCCAGCCACCCCTCCTCGCCCCACGGCTGTACATCCCTGAAAAGAAAAGAAAAGAATAGAAAAGGCAGAATGAAGGAAAGAAAGAGCAGTGATTGAGATGGAGCTGGCAACCAGATCTCGCCATGAGGAGGACAGAGTTTCAGAAGTGTGCCATAACAATAGAAAAAAAGACATTTATTCAAGACCAACGTTTCTCGTGTCACCCCGGCACACTTTAGGTTACTTGCCACTTTAGAAATGTTTTCTTCGTTATAATATATTTGTTAGATATCCATTTAACATACAGTGCGGATTCTACTTTACTTGATTCGTTTCAGTGTAGTTTTCTTTGACATTTAACTTTAATTAAATAAAGTGGTCGATTACATCACGCTGTCACTTTGGCACCACTATCACTTTACTTAAAAAGGCAGAAAATTAACTTTTTATAATGCCCTTTCGTGTTACACAAATCATAAATCTTTATGATATTATAATGTTACATAAAAACGGTTATCAATAACAATGTGCACTACTATACAGCCTATAGTTGAAACTATACCTTTTTTATATAGGAACTTTACTGTTGAAAGGCTAAACTACGGCTTAAGTTTTGAGGATGAAGGGTAACTGGAGGATATCAGAGAGCACATCAGTGCGCTATTGTGTCTCGATGGAGGAGTCTGCGCGCGTGGCGAATCGCGCGCGGTGAAAAGGATTCCCCCAACCTCCCTTAACCCGCATTCAATGTGATTTCTCACAGAAGTCACACTCACCCCCACGGTGCACAATGCCACTTTACGACTCACTATCTCTGATTCTGCCGCATTAGCATCATTATGCGCTTTCACCCACAAACAAAAAGCAAACATGAGCTTCTGGAAGTTTCACGGCCATCTGGTTTGAACGTCCAGAAAACACAATGTGCATCGCACATGAAAGTAGTTTGCATGTTTAAATAGTATGCTTTTCAGTTGAATCCTCTTTTATATATATATATATATATATATATATATATATATATATATATATATATATATATATATATATATATATATATATAAAACTAGAGGCGTTGTGACTAACAGTATGAGATGCACCGTGAGACTGCATTGAAATTCGGTCCTGTGACCTGTGGCTGTCCATCTGTCGTGGGCCAGCTGAAGTCTGAAGCTGCGCTCTTCGAACCTGCCCAACACAGCAGTGACCCTGACTACATCCCATCAATCACTGATTTTTGTAAGCAAAAGTAATATCTTTAGTTACTGTTTTCGTTATGTCGTCAAGAATATGTCATCATATAGCATTTGTCATTTAATGGTTGCTCCTAGAGAGCCAAAGCGCAGATGACAGCTTTCTTCTAATCTAACCCGTAGGCGTTTGTCAAACTCATAAATAAAGTTACGTGTTTTACTTATGCAAGTTACTGTTTCTTATCCAGCAAGCAAACTTTTAGTGTGAAAGCCTTCCTCGAAATGTAATGTAATTATTGCTTGCTAATCACATTTCATGCTCAAAGAAGTTCAAGTCGGTGCGTTTTAAACAAGTGGGTGGTTTTACACGCCATATAAGGGAAAGACGCAGCATGTGCCAAGCAGATGCGCATGAGAAACTTGTGATGGTAATCACTTATGCCATTTACATACTAGAATTAAATGCGTGGGATAGCCTAGCTAGCTCTGAAAAAGTGAATAATATGTTTTCTGTGCACTTCTGTGCTGTCTCATCTAGTCTATATGAGAGTCAAATTACGCAGTCATATTTTAAACTATTGATTGAGTTTAAAACGTCGTCATGTGTTACTTTGTTCGTAAAGTGACCAAACAGTTGACTGTAGTTAAGCTATAATCAAGTAAATAGTTTTACAGCAGCAGCCCAATTAAACATACATGGTCTACAATATGAGCGGGTGTTGAAATCTGGCGGCGTCATATGTTCTCATCAGATGGCTTCTTTTTTTTTTTTTTTTTTTCTTTTTTTTTTTTTGGTGGACAGGAGGATTTGAGATGCATTTTCAAGCTGTGGTCGTAAAGTCACCCCGGGCTGGAGGATAGGGAGGGGGCGTGGGGGAATTAACTTTGTCATTGAAATGAAAAAGGATCACTCACACAATGGAGCATGGCAGGTGGGATGTCGCAATTCGCAGAAGGGCCGTGGAAACCGGCGGGGAAGCGGAGCGCAGAGGGAGGAGGGGAATCACGGCGGAATGCTCCGGCGCCGCGGGTCGAGAGGGCACCGTGGGTGTTTGTAAAGGCACGCGAGCATCTGCCGCCTGTGTGGCAACTCCTCTCCCCTCCTCCTTATTTCTCATACCGTTCTTTCTTTGCTCTGCAAATCGTCCCTGCCGTATTTTACTTCCTCTGTCGGCTGCCTTTCTCTCGGCTCGTGGCAGGTCACAAGCTTTCGGCATGCGCCCGTCATGAAACCTTTATTAATGCATGTCTTACATTTTGGGGGTTGAGTCCAAAGAAGAGTTGGACATTTACGCAATACGACACACATTCTCGGGACATTAGGTACGCACACGTGCGTTTGTTTAGAAATAGTTTACTGATCTCAATCATGCACTTTCTGTTTACTTGAGCAGGATTTATTTCTTCCACATGAGTCATGGATAGAAATCTGCCCTCCCACAATCTCCATGTTCACTCTAAAAAAGTTTCCAATTCGAACAAACCAAGAAGAATAGTCATCCTGTCTGACTTTTTCTTCTGGAAGAAAACACACAGATATTTTAAATGTTTCAACTGTGTTTCTCCATACAGAGAAAGTCAGTGGGGTTCAAAACAACACTGAACCGCACTGATTTTCATTCTATGGACATAAAACACCAAGGCATTTTTCAGAATGTCTTCATGTTCCACCGAAGAATAAATAAATTAATGCTTCTTGATAAGTTCTTTGCTGAACCTATGTCAAGGTTTTGGACAAAATTCACTTCTGATTTACCAATGCTGATTTACTCAAATGTTTTGTTAGCAACTCATTGTGTTCCAAAGAGTTCTTGCTCTTCTTTCTGCACTATGATATGTGCTATTTCTGGGAATCACTGTAGAAAAGTGTGCTGTCAGCATCTCGTAGTCAGGGGATCCTGATTGGATGGGTTTATCATCTCATCAGAGATATGTCAGCAATAAACTGCCCTTATCGTTGATAAGCTTGACACCAGACATCAGATAATGCTCTATATATCTGTACAGTATGACATTTTAAAGAGTGCAGTATGTAAGTTCACTTGAGTTTCATCTCTCTCATTGTGATTGCATTTTCTCTGCAGTGTGTACTAAACGTACTAAGTAGGCAGTGTTCCAAAAATAATGCAAAATATCTTTTTTGTGTTCCACATTAGGAGGAAAGTCCTTTGGAACATCATGAGGGTGAGTAAATGATGAGAAAATTTTCAGTTTTTGGTGAACTCTCTTTAATATCTCAGAATTAAAGTAATCAAGGAAAGAACTGGTCCCGCATTGGCAATTGACCAAAAAACACAGAGATCCAACATTTAGAGGAGCAGCTGTTTGATATTCAGTCTAACTCGGCTCACATTTGCAAGCCACAAAAACATGAATGTTCTGTTCTCTGATTTTTGTCCTAAAAAGACAGAGCAAGAGTGTGTCTGCACAACAGAGTATGCGAAAGAGGCCGATTCTCGTCCATCTGGCAGCTGTTGCTTTGTCACCTGATCACTTGTTTTTGTAGCCGAACGATACCTTGCTTCAGTCTGCATGCCGCTAACCTGCGCCTATCTGATGTCACGTTCGGAAAATGCTCTTCTGTTTTTATTTTAGAGTTCACAACACACCAACACCGCTCTTCTGTTTTTGATCATCATAGCTCGGTTAGCTTGATCTGCTTATTTGATTTCAAGAAGAAACAATTCACTCTTTTTCTCCTTCAGTTGATCAGAGAGCTGCGTATTGACAAATGGAACCTCCTCGCTCCGTGTTTGTGTTCAACGTGGAGGAAAAACTTGTCTTTTTAGTTCAAAGGCTTTTTCTGAGAACAACTTCACAAAACATGACAGTGCCGGAGATGGGGGGAGAAACAACCTATTGTTCGTTCTTCTCGACACACTTCTTTTCTTGGAGCGCACAAAGGCACGCACACTTCTGGGGGCATCGGTGACTTCGGCGCATGTGGAGGCTCAAAGGTGACATATTTCAGAAGGGGATTCATGCAGTATGCAATAGATTTAAATCCTCCCTCCTTCCCTCTGTTGCGGCTTTGCTCAGTCTGCTTGGCTTGGCAGATGTGTGGGGGTCTTTTTTGGGGAGCCTGGGACGGCAGCGCGCCACGTGTTCACAATGTCAGCCTGATTTCCGTGGAAACTCTTATGAGCGAAGGATCGCCTTACACAAAGAAACAGAGCCACTTTCTCTCCCCGCTACTTTCCGACTCTCTTTTTCGTACTCTCCAATTTCTTCCTCAAACTCCCCTTTTGTTATTTTTGGATTTTGTTAGCAGTTTAAGACTCTCGCCTGCAGATTTGCACCCCCAGATTACACTTTGTATCGAATGAATGTCAAATGAAAGAAAAGATTGTTCCATATGCACTAAATGGGTTGGATTTGTCTTTAGAAAGCAATGAATGAGAAACACACATTAACAAATTAAGAAATAAACAGACATATTCTTAACTAACACCTTGCAACTGATAAAAACAGAAATTCCCACTTTATAGCCTGTGACGGTTTCCTGCATAAAAGTTCTTTATGGTAAAAAACAGAGAGTGACAGAACCCCCTCTGAGTTAAGCCAAGTAACTCTATCTTTCCTTCTAATGGGTTCAATTAAAACTCCACACACACACACACACACACACACACACACACCTATAAAAACAGGGAATGTGTTTATCTTTCTGGTTCCAATGGAGGGTAAAGAGGATAATTTTATAGCTAGAGGAAGTGATCGTCTCCCCATTCTGTCTAATCCAAACACTTTTTGGCTGCGGGTCAGCTTAAGAGCGCATATGTGCCGACCTCAGCGCTCTTTCTGTCTATTCATAACATTCACGCATTATTCCATGTATCTGTCCAGGCATTCTGTGGATTAAGAAGGAAATCAGTGTCTGTTGCTTTAAGGCTTGAAAATCCAGGAAAATATGTGTCATTGAATAGCATATAGATCCTGCTGTTGCTAGAATACTTTTTAAGGCAGCTCTGAAGCTGTATAAGACCAAAACAGATTTCGAGATGCTTTCTGTTTGATTCACTTTGTGTTTATGCAAATCTATTCACATTTTTTTTAATAGTTTTAATTTTAGTTAAGAATAACAGCAGCGAATATGTGCTTTTTTCTAAATGTCCACAGTACAAAAGATAAAGCAAACCAGAGGTGCTGGCCATGCAATCACTTTTGACACATTAAAAGATATTTCAGTGCTCATTACAGTCTTAAAACCTTAAAAGCCACGTCTCATTCACAATTGCAGTATGACATATTGCAGCCAAAATACTTGTTGAAAAAGTAAAAGAAACATTACTAAATAAAAACATTATTTTTTTCCTTTCAGAAGAACTGAATATCACATTATCCTACTGGAATTTGGGATCTTCTCAATCCATTTAGCACTAGTCAGTGTTAGCAAGTTAGCTAATTGTTGGGCTAATGGGCAATTAGCTTGAATCAGAGTGTGGGTTTGATAATTAAGAACAGCTCCAGAAAGGCAGCTAATGATCTCCAGTTTCTGTAGTTTCAAGTCTTTGTTGACAGTTGACTCAAACCCAAACAACTCCCGAGACTCATCACTGTAACTAAAGAAGCAGGGGGAGACACAGGAGAATATTTATTCTCTTTATTTGAATAGCTTAAGAAGGGAACAGTGGTGCTAATAAGTGGGCCGTGTGGGTTCTGGCTATCAGTCATTAAGCGAGGTCATTAATTCTGCACGCCAGGTTTAAGATGGATGACTAGATGGATGGGGCTGGGATGGCAATGTTTAAGCACTAAATTTGTTAAGAGGCTAAATGGCTTTGAGGCATTCATTCATTTTGTTCCTGGTCAGCACAGAGCCACTCTCAATACATTGTGACTCAAGGCCACCAATGACCAGCCTAGGGAATGCAGTCACATAGTTTTCATAGTCTGAGACTTTTTTTGAGGCGCACAACTAAGTAGCCTTATTTGTAACTTCACTGGAAACGTTCCATCGGCTTCACATCTGAGTGCCAAATTAACTGACTCACATTCTCTGTGCCCTTGTACATTTCGTGTTGTGTTCCCCATCCCTCCCCAGATCTTTTTTAAAAGAAAACAAGAGGCACACTTTGCTTTGTTCTTTGTTGCAGAGCGGCTGTCGCATTTAGCAAACCCCCTAACCCAAATCACACACGGTCCCTTATGCCAGACAGTGATTTAACGCTTATCCAGCGAGCTCCCCCCGTAGAGACAGAGGGCATGCCATGAGAGAGGCCCTCTGTGGGGGGATGGAGCAGTGGACTGGAGTGCTGACACTCATGGCTGTTCACATGCTGATGGTTCTTTGTTAGGGGACCAAGCAGGAGGTCTCATTCAGGACCCCCTCCCAATCTGACACACTTAGTAACTTTTGTATTGGTCTGGGCCCTTTGTCAGACTTCACATGACCTTTGACTTCCCACTCAGGCGCCAATCAGACACCCTGAAAGTAAAGGGACAGCAGGCTGAAAGAGTGTGGAACAAAAGCTGCTGAATCACTTTATCGTGCACACACACACACAGCTCTGACATGAGATTTTTCATCATCGTTGTCGCTGTTTCTTTTGTCAAGCTAGGGCAAACTTCTAGTCATTAACATGAAGGATTTAGATAGATCTTGTTATCCTTTGTTTTTCTCCTCAGTGTGTGTAAGGGAGAAAACAAGAGTACAGTTTAATTTGAATGACAACAACTACTAGATCTTGTTTCTTTGCTGCTTTTGGGGTTGAATGTTTATCGCTAATGAGCTTGTGTGTTTTTGAAATACTGAGTTAGAGAGTTGCATGTCTTTTGTTTGTCAAATGGGTGATTGTAATTAGCAGTCTCGCTGCTGAAACATCATCTTTAAAAATCAATATATTTCTTCCCCCATGTTGAGTCATGTTACTCAAATAGTTTTTATAGTTTTCAATAATAAATGAGTGTATCATTTTAGCAGTATGAATTCTTAGAGGTTGAATTGTTGTAGTGGAATTACAAGGACAAAAGCATCTCTTCATAAATATGGGAAGATGACATTTTGTTGGGAAAATGTGTAATCTCTCTATGCGTATCTGTTTTAATGTGCCTTATTGGCATGACTAATAATTGTGCATTTGTATTGCTGAAGTTGAGCGACCGACAAAGAAAATAGTGCAAAACCAAAAATAGTGTAGCATAATGTGCTTTGTCTCTTGCTCTCTATCTCGGAGGCAAGCTTTATTGGAAAAGCTGTGAAAATGTATAAAATTGCTATAGCATTCAAAGTACTTAGAGCTATTGCACATGAAGCATGATAAATGAGATATAACAGAAAATAGAATATGAATATTTCCAGTTATTGCTCAGCAAAATCAGAGACTGTTGATTAAAGGAGATGAAAGGAATTCTGAAAGAGGAACGAGAAAGAAAAAAAAGAGTGGCTCGATTTTCACTTTTCCTTCCCTGCCTTGAAAACAAGCCGATCAATGGAGCCCTTGTGGCCTTCAGAAGTGCAATGATGTATCAGTTTGTCTGGAATTAAACGCTTTTTCTAGATTCTCTATTTTCAAAGCGCAGTAATGATGTGAGAGGGAGCAGTGGGAAGCTCTTTGTAACCTCCCTTGAGGATGAAGAGATGGAAGATTACGATAGTGTGGGCTGAGATAGAATCCACATTCATAAACCTATGTAGTGCAAACTTGGACACAGGGCATGCAGTGGACTGTTTAGCAATTAATAGTGGTACTATTATTATGAGCATTGAACTTGTGGAATGAAACTTGTCCCACAATGTTTGTGCTATGGACATCAATGATATTACAAATTTTGCAGCACTTTTTTTTTCAGTCAAGTTAATGAATCATTCATTCAAATGATTCTTTAAAAAAAAAAATATTTGACTCAGGAATGATGCAAGTGGCTGTCTTTATGAGTGAGTCACTGAATCATTCACTCAACCAATCTGATTTATTTCGAAGCAAAACAAGTTAATGTCTTTGAGTTAGTCATTGAATACTTCATTCAGCTGATTTGTTTAAATACAATGAATCATTCAGGAATTAAACACCACTAGTGTGTTGATCCATGTTGTAGCGGTAACTTTCAGTAACCATAAATTGCCAATATTGTGTTAAAAATGTAAGTTACTCAACAGACAGTTCCTCCAAAAATTAATTAAATAATTTACTCACTTTCATGTTGTTCCAAACCTGTATGACATTCTTTCTTCTATGGAACACAAAAGAAAAATTTTGAAAAAGTTTAGTTTTTTAATGCAATGAAAGGAAATAGGTCCATTGTTGTTTGGACCCCTTTTAGATTTAAAAACCTTCTTTTGTGATCCACGGAATAAAGTCATACAGGTTTGAAATCTAGGTTAGTAAGATTTAGTATAGCAGTGATGTATAATGCAGGAATAATGATCTGAATGGCGTTGCATCATTTCAATTGTGTGAATGTCTAAAAGCTTGTTTTTCATTTTATCTCTTTCTGCCTCTCTCTCTTTCTCTAGGGTACAGCATAGTAAGTATCCTGTCAGTCTGGCTTGCCGCAAGTTCAGAAAAGCCCAATCCCTTCACACATTCACGCACACACACCCCTCCTGTTCCAAACGGTGATAAATCAATTCCAGAACACCCTCCTTGTCTCTAGCTCACTCAATCACTCACTCAGACACACAATCACACACAGACACACACACTGCGCAAAGTAAACTCTACCAATCTCTCTCTGTCTCCCTCTTCTTGTCTCTTGTGGCCCTTGCAATGCACCAAGTCCCATGCTTGCCATATGGTGGAGGACTGAGAGAGGGTTGCACAGTTCCAGATTTCTGTGCCTAACAAAGTAGGTCTATGAATATATATGTATATACACACCCACAGGCTCACGCAAACCGACCAACAAATGCACAACAATCTGGATCAATGCGGTCTCGGAGGTGTTATTTTAAAGTTCATCACTTGTTTGTGTCGCATCTGTCATTAAGTTCTAGTATCAGATCATTTGTGGTTTTGTATGTTGCATTTTATTCTATAAAGGGATGGAAGTCAATGGTAAACAGAACTTCTTGGTTACCAACATTCATCAGAATATTTTCTTTTGTGTTCTACTGAAGAACAAAAGTCATACATATTTGGAACGACATGAGGTTGAGTAAATGATGACAGAATTTAAATTTTTGGGTGAACTGTCACTTCAAGGAATATTCTGATTAATAATGTCGATTACCACAAAACATAATTTTGACTTGTCCCTCGCGGAACCAGTTTTTGGAGAATACAATACTTGTGTATAATTTCAGCTGTAAAGTTATTTCCATAATTTTTTACATCCGCAGTGTTGGCAACAAGTTATAACAATGGATATCACTCTACACAGAAAAGATTTTTCACAATGAAATGACTTCGATCGCCATGTGGCTATCATATTGTTTTACCATTTACAGATTAGCCTCATTCACTTACATTTGTAGTGCCTCACTGTAACCCGGACTTTTGCTTTATAAAAAAAAGGAGTTGAAATTAATTGTTGTACTGAACTCAAAATATTCCTTCAAGTTGCTTAGTTTATCTCAAATGTCTCAATATTCCCTGCACTCAATTTATCATCAAAAAAGTGAGGGTTGTATTTATTTATTTTTTTTTTTTTTTCTTGGTAACAGGACTTGCACCGGTTGCAGTTATTGGAGTACACACACATATGTCTGTGTCTGAATGTGAGCACACGTGTTTATGTGTTAACAGGGTCTCCACAGGATATTAAAGGCCCTTGAATCATCTGTCCAGCTGGCGGACCCACTGGTATACACTTTCTCTCACACACACACACAATTGCAGTTCACAGAAGGCACTCTGGCTCGCAGCCTACAAGCTGTTTAGGGGGAGGCATAATTACAACTCTCCACTCTCCTCATTTCAGTCTCAGGGCATCCATAGCGAGGTCTCTCTGAACACATATAAAGAACACTCAGAGAATCTGCTGTCTGAACTCTCAGCTGGAAACTGCAAACCCAAATGTCTTCAGACGGCATCTTTTCAGCATTTTTTTCTGTCCCTCTCACTCTCTCCAGTGGTTTACATTGCTCAGCCGTTCGTCTTTTTCTTTCTCGCACACATCTGGATGCATAGTGGGGTACTGATGTGTTAGAGGGGGATATTTTCATAGGAAGTGTTTGAAGATGAACATTGTCTGTAAGCTGTATCTCATCCCCCATTATTCCCCACCCCCTTTTCCTTAAATCATGAGTGGACCATTCCACTCTACTCTAAACAAACCAAAGCTCTCCTCCATCTGATGGAGAACAATGAACTCTTTCACTCTTTTTTTCACTGTGCTTCCCTCTCAACACTTGATTCGTTCCTATAAATATAAACATTCATTTCTACCAGGTGTGTTTTATCCGAAGAGCAAATGAGAAAATAACTGATGTTGCAGAAGTAATACAGAGCACTAATTTTTTCTAAAGTAACACCATCTGACAGCTAAGGGAAGGGAGGCAGCACCTCTTTTGTCTGTTTTGAGCTCATTGTGTTCTCTTTGAGATACCAAAGTGTGGCATGAATGTGAAAGGGGATAATGGCAATATATATGCAAAATATCATGTGAGAGGAGGCAGTGCCTCAGTGTTACTGTGATTGGCTTATTACCCTGTTAATGCAATACCGGCTGGCTACAAGTAGTCCAAAAAACATATGGAGGATCATTATTTTTGGTCACATCTGAAACAAAATTAACTGAAATTATAAGCTGTCATGAGAATGGTTTACTGAGGATTTCTTAACTAAGGATTTAAATAGACATTCGCTTTGGGTTTTAATTATTAATCACAAAAAAATCTACAGGAAGCTATTCAGCATTTTCAAAAACTCTCCAACTTTTTTACATAGTTTTTTTACACTTTATATTTCTTTTTTAATTGCATTTTTCTTTTTAAAAATATTATAGTCTTGGATTGTGTGATAGACTCGTGCACAAAAAAGTGTTCCATAAGAAGTTTAGTTTAGTTTTTTTTTTTTTTTTTTTTTTTTTTTATACTTAAGAATGAACTGGAGCATGAATTCAGGATTATGAAAACCCAAATCCAGAGATGCACCACTGATGTCTACAGTGTTTATTGTGGAATAATAGAAGCCACTCTTTCATTAAATTCCTGTTCCAATACTCACTTTTTGCTCTACATTCCTTTCTGTATGTGTTTCTCTGCTCTTTACTTTTGCTGATGTGGCTGCTGTGATTGCTGTAATGAAACAAAGCTGTGCATTTGTGTTTTGTCACAATAAAAGAAAGAATAGCTGGTGAATGTTTTTAAAGAGGTCTGTTAGTAATTAAGAGGGTGATGACACCACGCTCAAGGCTGAGTTATTGGTGATAACTAAAAAGGGTGAAAAAGCTCAAACTTTATGATGTCTATAAACCAAAACAGACTCATCCATATACAGGGGTGTCAGGCACGCTTTTATTTTGATGGGGCACCAGTGGCTGTTCTGGCTCACTTGGTGACCCAGGACAGATAATAAATATTAAATATACTCTTTAGTAGTTCTTTATGTGATATATTTACCCACTAATGTGTACAACTCAGATGCATATAATGTAAAATGTTTTTTTTTGCTTTTTATTTATTTATTTATTTTTTTTACTGCGTGAACTTTAGATGACGCAGACAGCATAAAAGTCGTAACTTAAACTGACCAATCAAAATTAACATTCAAATAACACAACATTTCTTCCATCCAAATGCGGCCCAGCAAGCCCTAAATGAAATTTGCTTTCTTCCGCATATACAACCAACCAGAGGTGTATAGGAATACTCTACCTAATCTGGAGCATGAAGAGCTAATTGTGTAATTGTGTGTTAGAGGAGCTGAACACACAGGGCTAGCTAGACTAGAGTTTAAAAAATCTACAAAATCTATGTGTGAAACAGTCCGCTTAAAGAACAAATACTTAGATGAGCCAGGTTCTTCTAGTACATCAAAATCTTAAAGTGCGACCAGACTGATTTTCGAACGAAAGATTCTTATGAGCTGGTTCTTTTTAGTGAATCAAAAACTTACAGTGCAACTAATGTAGTCCAATTCTCGAATGAATGAGGGGTCGGGAAAGGTCCTCGAGCCAGGATTCGAACTCGGGACGCCCGTAATATGTCGGCGCACTGCCCATGGTGCTGACTAAAAAAAAACTGTTAATTGAATCAGAATAGTTAAACGAAACATAATTTTATGATATTCATCACTATAAGACTTAAATAATTTTAAAACTTTAAGTTTTTATATTTATTTTGAAGTTGCAATTTAAAAAATCAATTGACTCAAAAATCTAAATGCATGTGCAACCTAAATAAGTGCGAAGCTTATTATTGCCTCGTTTTTCTCTCTCTTTCTGTTTCTGATTTTCAATGGCTTGTGTCAGGGGCCCACAAGGATATTGTGGTTTTTCTGCTGAACTCAACAAAAAAAGGTTTACCTTCTGCAGGCTAGTGTGTACATGAGGTCAGGGGCTTGTGTGTCTGCTATGAAAGATAGAGAGAAAGAAATAGCAAACAAAAGTAACTGATGGCACATCTGTGGATTCTGAATAGTGAGACCATTCGTCTACCCTTCTGGGAGATGTAGCTCTGACGACCAGCTACCAACCACTACATTCCTATTTTTCCAGAGAGGCCATCGCTTGCTCTTAGAACACCCATGAGCATATGTCCAAACAAAGCCAGCTGTTGTGCTTTTAGTGCAGTTATATTTTTGTACTAACATGGTACCACTGCTTATCTTCTTTAAATAACGTTTGCAGGGCTTTTAGGATCATTTTTGTGGTCTCATTGCAGCACTTGGTTTCTGTTTTGGTTGAGAAATGGAATGCATTCCCCAGGCCTCGATAAAATTTGATTAGTTCCACTTGAGGACAAGTAGTTAATGAAGTTTGGGTTGAATCTAATATAAGCATGACTATTTAGCGGTGTAAAGTCATAACATAAGACGTGAATTGGCATCAAAAATAGCTCAGTGGAAAATTCCTTGTCTTCTTTGTTGCTTGAAACTTTACTGGATGGAGTGAATCAAGGAATACAAACAGTTTTTTTTTTTATCTTTACACATCTAGTAAAACTCCACTAGGAGGGCACAGTAAAAATTAACTGGCAATGATAAAAATGCAAAGCATGTGAGAGGTGGACCATTGGCTGTAAGGTATAAGACATGCATGCACTCCCTTCATTTTTTTATTTTATTTTTTTCTGGCCTCCCCTCTGTCAGGGGCAAGATGGGTCAGGCATCCCAAGCACATGATGTTTGGAGGGAGGAGGAAGGACAGGCCAAGTAGAGGCTGAGAGGGAAGGCATCCCGCTTTGGGAGATCACAGGATCTGTGGGATAGCAAATCACTGATCTGATAGTGGAGGGGAGTTGAGGGAGCATTTATCGTCAATCTGAATCTTACTGATTTGTGTTTCGAGTCCATTGGAGGCCATTGGCTACATTTAGTGATTAATGTGGTTGTCTCATGACTAAAATAAAAAAGTTGAAATTTTAAAGGGCAAGTGTACAAATGAGAGAACGAGTGACGAATAAAGGCCCATTCATAACCAGCATGTGTATTTAATACAAATGTTCATTGTGAGTAGAAAAAAATGGATTTCCATAGAATAAGAACGAGTATTTGTTTTCTTTCATTTGAGTTTAATGTATACACATAAACCTGATCACTAATGCACAGTTACAATATGAAAAAATATTGAGGCATCAGATGGAGGTGTATTTCATAATAGTGTTCTTTTATTTGTCTCATGCGCAAAAAAAAATAAAAAATAAAATAAAAAAATTACTCATGCTTCATCCTGCACATGGGAAATGAACTTTATACAAACCTGCTTTAATTGAATAATACATCAACTTTCCCCAGCACTTAATGGAGTTAATCTTAAATAATTACCAAAGATATTTTTGCTGTTAGCATTCAATGATTAAATTGGGTTAAATTGGTTTCATTTTATTGTCTTTGGAGTTATTGCTGTAATTTTGTTATCATATGACAGTTTTCAAATGAAAGTTTTAGAATAGATTATTTTAACCCTGACATTAGAGACCTGTTAATTCTATTCTGTGGTGATTTGTGTGTGGTTCAGGTATGCCGTACAAAGATGGCAATATCCAAAATCCTTGTCCTCGTGGAGACTTATTTTGGTCCCCATGAGGAAAACAGCTTATAAATCATACAAAAAAATTCATGTTCAAAATCTAAAATTGCAGAAAGTTTGAGGTTGGTTTAGGGGTAGGGTTAGGGTAAGGGG
Organism: Spinibarbus caldwelli; assembly: GCA_039654775.1. Taxonomy (NCBI): domain Eukaryota; kingdom Metazoa; phylum Chordata; class Actinopteri; order Cypriniformes; family Cyprinidae; genus Spinibarbus; species Spinibarbus caldwelli. The sequence continues at coordinate 13,911,038 of CM077246.1, read as the reverse complement.
ATAGAAAATACAGTTTGTACAGTTTATCCTGCTATGGATAAACTGGTATTACCGTCTGCCTTAGTTGGTGAATAGACCTTTAATTAGTGTAACAGCATGCTCATACCAAACTGTTAAAAATCAATTTTGTGTGTGTGCTTCAGGTGAGGAGTAGTAGTTGCTTCCTAGCATTCCACATCAATCAATTATGAGGCTCCATTTCAGTTAATTTGTTTTCTTCAATTAGATACTCATCAAGCCATCTACAGCAAGGCAGTTTTTTCTATTCCCTTTTTTTTTTTTTTTTTGGCACAGACACAGAATAAGGAACATGTTGAGGGGAGGCTAAAGATCAGTTGCAAGTAACATCAGTTTCTGTTCTTATTACTGATGGCAAAGCGCGCGCGCGTGTGTGTGTGTGTGTGTGTGTGTGTGTGTGTGTGTGGAACACTCTGTACCATGGCAGTCGAGTGGTCAGGAAATGTCATTTTTACCAGTAGTGGCTATTATAACATGCCATCTAAAAATACACCCTCTCCACCATTGCCTTTGCCTGTCTGAGCAGAAACACATCTGCTGCTCCTCTGCAACAGCAGTAATGTGTGAATCAGTGATACTGTATGTTTCCTCATCACACAGATATTAAATTTCATGCAAAGGACATGGTGAGAGGAATTTCATGCCGTTAGATCTGTTACAGTGGAATTGTTTTGACTGAAAGAGCTCTCTCTTTATATGTGTTGTTCAGATGTTGTGTGCTGGAGCATTAGACTCTTTTTAACATAACTTGACTCATAACCACAGCGCTAACCTTCTAACCACAATCTAAACATACAGTAAGTTCTTGCTTGAAGTCAACTACTTTTGTGGGTGTTTCTTTAACTTATGTGTCAGAGGTTGATTTTTGTGAAACCAAACAGATTAAAAAGATTACAATAAAACTGTCTTGGAAACTTTTTTAACATTTCATCTTTTATTATTATTTTTCAAATGTCCTTTTATTATTTACACTTGTTCTGGACAATCTTTCAATCTTTAACTATGAAATCCCATCTTAACAATATAAATATTACATTTGTAGAACTATGATCATTTAAACAAAGAATGCATTAATCATAAATCATTTCAACATTTATTGTGTGAAAATCTAAGTGTTTTTTTTTTATTTTTTTTTACTCAAATTGCCAGTGTTACATTAGTTGTTGCATCATTTACATTATGACCAATTTTTTCCTTTAATAATGTTTTATCAAAAGTGGTTACCAGGGAGACAATATATTTGTATACTCTCTTTTCTGACAGCGTAAGTATGTCTTTAAGTTACATAAAATTCTTGCAATTAAAATAAATACTTTAAATGGAATCCCCACCACAAAGTGAATGTGATTTGAGATGTGGTGGAACTGACATTCATGACAAAAAGAACGAAAATGACAGAATTAATTTTCACCATATGGTGTATGACATGCCAACTACGTTTAAAAAGTCATTGCTTCACTCTCCTTTCCATTATAGAATGCCATACAACAATACAGAATTTGAGATGGTGGAAATGACACTGAGCTGAAAATGTTCACAACTTATGTAACTCACAGGGAAAAAAAATCTCTTTCGTAAAGGTCCACAGGGCCAAAAGTAGCCAGAAGAAGCACCCGCATGTGTGTGTGTGTGTGTATATGCACGTGTTTGTGGAGTCTGTGCTTAAAAGTTCCAGTTCTGTCAATGAGTCATTTCTGTCTCTTTGCACCTCTCTCCCTGTCTCTCTTTTGCTGTGCAGAACGAAATGAGAGAAAAAGACTGAGAAAACCTGCTGCTGTCAAATGTACCTGTGCTCTCCCGTGAGTGGAGTCTTGCAGTGTGTCATTGTGTGTCTCTCACTTTCCCCAACAACATCTCACCGGGTTTCATGAAGCTATATTCAAAGAGTGTCACACTGCAGGACATCTGCAAGACACGTGAAATGGAGAAACAGAGCAAGAGAAAGAACAAGACTCAAGACAACAAAAATGAGAGAAATGGGAATGAATGTCCAACTGATACAGAAAAGCATATACATAAACTATGCATGTTGCTGCTTACTGCATACTGTGAAGTATTGCTTATTTAAAAAAAAAATAGTAATAAAAATATGTGAAACATTATGAATTATACAGTGATAAACATTTCAAATTTGGTAGTCAAGTGGTCAAATTTCAGAGGTCTAGTACAGTGCAGTGCATTGTGGGATATGGTATTCTGTTGTATATTGCACATTCTAGTAAATATAGTAAATCATTTAGGTTTTCTAAGAATGCTTGAAAACGTACTTGGTTACTTTCGTAACCTCGGTTCCCTTAGATATGGGAACGAGTATTGCATCGTAAGACGCTTGTATGGGAAAAACTCCTTTTTCCTCTTCAACTGAAGCCTTTTCAATCACGCAGTGAAACTGCACGTCCATTGATTCGTGCAGTGCTATAAAAACGAACCAATGGCTCGGCGGCGGCGACGAGCGAGCCTATGACTGAGCCGCCCGCCATAGCCTGCCAAAACGGGTGGGGACTGTGGCTATATAAGCGGCCGCTTCACCGCCGCATCTCAGATTTCTTCAAAGGAAGCGACTGAGGCGTGCAGCTCATAGCACGGCCAGGAACGCAGTACTCGTTCCCATATCTAAGGGAACCGAGGTTACGAAAGTAACCGAGTACATTCCCTGTCGATATTTTCACTCTTACTGCATCGTAAGACGCTTGAATGGGAACCAGTGCAATCACGCCGTGCTATGATGGGGAACGACTCAAAACCAAGACTCCCATGGGAGAAGACCCAGGGGAGTCAATGGAATACACCAAGCACAGGCTGAGCCATCAGGGTCATCCGTGGCCTGGGTGTCGTCCCCTATAGTTTATACCTGGTATCCATATAATATGGACCATCCAGGTAAAGGAGGGACTTGAACAATGCTGGTCAAGTGAACCCATAAGACTGCTAAACTAGCCGGAGGCGGCAAACTAAGCAGAAAGGACTCTGGCCTGTAAGGCAGGGACATCCAGGTTGTAAAACCTTACAAATGTGGACGGCGAGGACCAGCCGGCCGCCTCACAAATTTCCGAAATGGACACCCCGCTGGACCATGCCCAGGAAGAGTCGATGCCTCTGGTGGAATGGGCTCTGACTCCAATGGGGCATTGCAAGCCCAAGGAGGAGTATGCTAGGGTGATAGCATCCACTAACCACCTGGAAATTCTTTGCTTCGTAACAGGGCGACCTTTAGCGCGGTTACCGAAGCTGACAAAAAGCTGTTCTGATCTCCTGTATGAGGCAGAACGCTCAATGTACACCCTCAGGGCCCTGACGGGGCAGAGCAGGGATAATTCCTGGTCATCCGTCGAAGGGGAAAGCGCGGAAACCGCTATGACCTGGACTCTGAACGGAGTGGAGAGCACCTTAGGTACATAACCCAGCCTTGGTTTCAGGACGACCTTGGAGTCGTTAGGCCCGAATTCCAGGCAAGCAGGGTTGATGGAAAGGGCCTGTAGGTCTCCTACTTGCTTAACCGATGCCAGCGCTAACAGCAGGGCGGTTTTAAACGAGAGTGATCTGAGGCTCGTGGTTTGCAATGGTTCAAACGGGGGGCCTTTCAAGGCCCTTAGTACGGTTGGTAAGTCCCAAGGTGGAACTGTACAAGGACGCAGGGGGTTAATCCTCCTGGCACCTCGTATAAACTGGACCACCGCACTATTCCTGCCCACCGATCGGCCAGCAATAAGGGCATGGAAAGCCGCTATGGCTGCCGCGTAAACTTTGATGGTGGATGAGGAACGCTGTTTATCCAGCATCTCCTGCAGAAATGAAAGAAACACTGATACATTAGAGGTAACCGGATCTAAGTCACGGTCTTGACACCAAGCTGAGAAAATAGACCATTTCAGAGCATAGAGGCGTCTGGTAGACGGGGCTCTAGCTTCTGCCATAGTGTTTAAGACACGCTCTGGAAGGTCGAAAGGCTCCCGTTGAGCGGCCACACATGCAGGGCCCATAACTCGGGCCGTGGATGCCACAGCATGCCGTTCGCTTGAGAGAGGAGGTCCCGTCTCAAGGGAATGGGCCACGGGGCTGCTTCGAGCAGCTGGAATAACTCCGACACCCACAGCTGGTTCCTCCAGAGGGGGGGCTATTAGAAGAAGCTTGTGCCATTGTTCCCTGACTCATCTGAGTACCTGCGGTAGCAGAGCGATTGGAGGGAACGCATAGAGCGGGAGGCTGGGCCACTCGTGGGCCAGGGCATCCGTGCTCTTCGTGAAAAAGGTTGGGCAATGAGAGTTGTCTTCGGAGGCAAAGAGGTCTACTCGAGCTCTGCCAAAGACTTCCCAGATTTTCTGAACCGTGTGTATTAGCACGTGGTGTCCCCTTTTGTCCAGCAGGAAGAATTGACAGGCACGGCACACTGCTAGCATTTCTAGGCAGTTGATGTGCAGACCCGATTCCTCCTCGGACCAAAGGCCGAAGGCCGGTTTGCCCTCACACAGGGCTCCCCAACCCTTGTTGGAAGCGTCTGTCATGACAACCTTCCTCCTGAGCGCCATGTCTAGAATCACCCCTTGCTTCAACCAGAGGGGGTCCATCCAACGGTTCAAGGCTGATACACAAGCCCGATTCACCGTTATGCGATGGCGACCGTGACGCCAAGCTGCAGATGGAACCCTCTGCTTCAGCCAGAACTGGATGGGCCGCATGTAAAGCAGGCCCAGTCGAAGCACTGGCGAAGCCGCTGCCATAAGGCCCAGCATTTTCTGGAAGGCCTTGAGTGGGCGGACGGTTCCTTCCTTGATAGAGGCCGCACAGCGCTGAATTGTCATGGCTCATTCTGCTGAGACAGTTGCTGTCATCTGCACTGAGTCGATAACTGTCCCCAGGAACGACACTCATTGGCTGGGTGACAGAACGCTCTTGGCAAAGTTGACCCTGAGCCCCAGGCATTCCAGGTGGCTGAGGATGAAGGTCTTGTGTGATGTTGAAACCGCCTCCGACTGTGCCAGAATGAGCCTGTCGTCGAGGTAGTTGAGTATGCGGATTCCCATCTGTCGCAGAGGGGAGAGAGCCGCATCCATGCATCGCGTAAAGGTGCGGGGAGCCAGGGACAGACCAAACGTGAGGACCCTGTATTGATATGCCACCCCCTCGAATGCGAATCTCAAGAATCTTCTGTGATGGGGAGCTACCTGGATGTGAAAGTATGCGTCTTTCAGATCCAGTGACATGAACCAGTCCCCTGGGCGTATTTGCGAGAGGATCTGTTTCAACGTGATCATTCTGAATGACCTTTTTACCAGGGCGCGATTCAGGAGTCTAAGATCTAGAATAGGTCGCAGCCCACCATCTCTTTTGGGGACGAGGAAGTAGCAGCTGTAGAAGCCTGACTCGCTCTGGGCTGGAGGAACGAATTCTATGGCTCCTTTTACCTGCAGATTCACCACCTTTGCCCTCAGGACCTGAGCGTCCTTGCTGCGCACTGTAGTGGCGACCACACCGCGGAAGCGTGGTGTCCTTCGAGTGAATTGGAGTGAATAACCTCGTCTTATTGTAGCCATTACCCAATCTGACACACCGGGGATGGCTTGTCAGGCCATGGCCCGTGTGGCCAGAGGATGGATAGGCTCTGGAGACTGGCTGCATAAGGGCAGGACGCTTATGGTAGGCAGAAGAGGATATTTGCTCTTTTTTTGAAAATGTATGTGTTTTATTTTGTCCGCTATCACAGCGGTTGGACACCTGGGTGCTAGAGAGGGCCCTTGGGGGACAAATAACACATTTCCCTCTGCACCCAGCGTTAAGCGGGGCGACAAGAGGCACATAAGAGGCTGCTTGTAGGGTGGTCCGGCGGTAGCGAGACTCGGGCCCCTCCTCTTTCTGCCTGGCTGTTCAGGAGGACTTCTGAGGCGCAGGATCCAGGGCTATCTTGGGCCGGGGTCCTTGGCGCTTCGGGAGGGGGTAACGTCTCACAGAGCGGGAACGTCCTCTATCCTGCCGATCCTTAGGGGGCCTGGGTTCGGGGTGGCTGATGTTAGCTTGGAGGGCTGCTTAGTTGGCGCAGATTTGGGGCGACTGGTAGCAGCAGAGGAACTGGAGCGCTTTGGGAGGAAGTGTCGCATCACCTGAGACGATTTCTGAGCCTCCGTGAACCACTCCGCGAATCCTTCCACCGCCGACCCGAACAGGTTGTTGGCTGAGACTGGAGCGTCGAGAAAGGGTACCTTATCCGCCTCCTTCATCTCCATCAGGGTGAGCCACAGATGGCGTTCTAACACCACCAGGCTGGACATAGACCGCCCAATGGCCTGGGCGGTGGCCTTGGTTGCGCGCAGGGCCAGGTCCGTTGTGCTCCTCAGGTCCCTGAGTGAAGCCGCATCAAGACCGACCTCCTCGCTGGTGAGCATCTTGGCCTGAAAGACCTGGAGGACCGCCATCGAGTGCAACGCTGAAGCCGCTTGTCCAGCCGCCGAGTAGACACGTCCAGCGAGTGCAGAAGTAGCTCTGCACGGCTTGGATGGATGGTTTGCCCTCGCCTTCCATCCGATCACCATGGGCGGGCAGAGATGCGCGGCCACAGACTCATCCAGAGGGGGCAGGTGCTTATAGCCCTTCTCTTCGGTGCCATCAACGGGGGAGAGGGCGGAGAAAGCAGAAGGTCTAATGCGAGACGTGTAGGGGGCGCGCCACAATTTAGTGAGCTCGTCGTGGACTTCTGGGAAGAAGGGGGATGAGCATTGGCGGGGCGCCCCGGAAGAAACCACTCGTCCAGCCTGCTGCGCGAGGGCGCCTGAGGCGGAGACCACTCAAGCCCGAGCTCACCGACAGCTTTTGTCATAATTTGGACGAGCTCCTCATCCGTTTTGGGCCTGGCGCTGCGAGAGGAAGACGGCGGCAAGAGGGCGGGGTCAGAAAACGAACCTGAAAACTCCTCCGCATCAGACGCTGCCAGGGAAAGGCTGTCCGAACGAGATCATGTTGCTCGCAGCTGCAGAGGGACGCTGATTGGGCTGGGTGAAGCAGACGGGAGAAACCTCTCTCTGTGGTGATGGCGAGGCACGCGGGCACTGAGCCGATGTGAGCTCACTTGTCTCTGGCCGCTCAATTCCTCTGCCCCGCTGTTTTTTCCTCGCAGGTCCCTGGGAGGAAGAAAATGGGAGGGCGCGAGGGGCGGAGTCGCTTTCTGAAAAGAAAGCGATCCGAGCGCAGAGAGGCAAGACTGAAAGACTCGCAGTGCGAGCAATCAGTCCCGCTGAGAGCAGCGTCAGCATGGGATTTCCCCAAGCATGACACGCACTCAGCGTGACCATCATCAGCGTGCAGGGGAGCCCTGCACGTCTTACAATGACGGTGCGGCATTTGAAACAACGCCGAATTTGCTCTTTTTGTGAGGTTCTTTTAGACGATCGCCGGATGGCGGCAGGGGATAGACCGGGAAACAGCAAAGCTACAAGGTCCAATCCAGCTGCTGAGGCGTTTCCACGGCGAAGTTGGCGTCAGCGAAGAGTCAGCGAGAAAGAATCTTCGTCACTGAAGAGAAGAAATCTGAGATGCGGCGGCGAAGCGGCCGCTTATATAGCCACAGTCCCCGCCCGTTTTGGCGGGCTATGGCGGGCTGCTCAGCCATAGGCTCGCTCGTCGCCGCCGCCGAGCCATCGGTTTGTTTTTATAGCACTGCACAAACCAATGGACGTGCAGTTTCACTGCGTGATTGAAAAGGCTTCAGTTGAAGAGGAAAAAGGAGTTTTTCCCATACAAGCGTCTTACGACGCAGTACAAGTGAAAATATCGACAGGGAACACAAAATATCCTTTATTTTTGAAGAAGTTTTATAGTATGTTTCTGAACAGACTCCACAAAATGAAGACAGTTACTACAGTTCAGTTAAGACCACATTAAACTATTTCAGGTGCACTGCTATCATCTGTTCTTGTATTTCTGCGTGACCTACCTTTTTGTTTGTGTGCGATGATATAACAGAGCTCAAATGTCACAGATGGCAATTAAACGTTTGTACAACATTGCTCCACAGCAACAAGACTTGCTAATTAATAATTAAGAATTTTTGCACATAGCTTGTTTGTTCGCACTGTAGATGTCTCAAGTACAATGAGCTATAACATGCGGAAAAATAATTTAATGATCTTGGAAAAGATGTGCACAGAAGTTTTGTTATTTTGCCTCCTTAAAACAAAGTAAGCTCGTCATTTTGCTAAATTCAACAACTCACCCTTTCTTCAAAACCCTGCTGGTAGATGTTGCAATCATCTGGGTCCAAAAAGCAGAATAGCCTGTATTGCAAGCAAATTAAAAACTAAACCATAATCAGACCATAGACTATTATGTCATTTAAGTTCATATACTTCCCAGATGCAGTTGGTAAAGAAATGGTTGCATGCTTGCATCACTCTTAACACCACCATGCTCGCAGGGACACCAGCTCACCAATTTAATTAGTCCGCCTGGCTAACATCATGTTCAAGTAACACAGCCCAAGCGTAATTGGCTTGAGGGTAGCAAACAAACAAGCAAAACACAGCTCAGCATTAGCCATCTGATTCAATTGTTTAATTAGGACATGCGTTCCAGCTAACACAAATTTCTCAGAGGAATGGCCGTAACTCGTAACTCATGCTAATCTACCGGCGCAGTCTAACTGCTGCATTCTACTCATCTACTGACCATCTCTTATAAGACTTTAAGATACTTTAAGCCTAATAGAACATACAGTAGAAGTTCGGTGAAGAACTGGCTTTCACTCTTTCGAATTGCTGATAAATTTAACAAACAATTACAAAAAAAAAGTAAAAATGTAATGTAATTAATGTAAATTTTGAAGTAGAAAAATGTCAATTCTATTTTTGGTAACACTATACTCAAAACCTTTATGTATAATGCATTATAAAAGTATTTTAATGCATTAATTATGCCTTGTAATGTACCTTATGATGCATTGTACAATTTCATGAATAATTGTAACTACAGTTAATAAATACATCATAACATTTATCAATTTATTGTTACACTATGCATTTTAAATGTGGTTATAATTATTTACAACAAGATATAATGTAATACAACACACATTATGAATAGTTATAATGCATTTTAAAAACCCTTTATAACGCATTATACATATAGGCTTTAAGTATAGTGTTACCCTATTTTCTTGTAAAACATACTTTTGACAGTTCTCCAACCAACAAGTTTATGCAAGCATAAATGATTTTAGGACTATTATTGTGGTGTGTTATGGTACAGGTTATGTTTTGCAAATGTAATTGTGTGTGGGTATGGTTCTTTTTAAATACAAGTGAATTTACCTCAAAATTCACATTACTGTTATACATTTGGTTGTTTCAGTTTTTCTTCCCAGTGATGATTCTGAATAATCAGATTCTTCAAAACAATAGCATAAGTAAAAGTATAATACATACATAATAACAAATATTTATTGATTGATTGATTGATTGATTGATTGGTTGCATAAATTGAAAGCAGAACAACATATACCACCATTATTTACTGTATGATAAGTGTTATTTTAAATGTATTATTTAAATATTAAATGTATTTATTTAATTACTTATTTTGAATTACATTAGTGCAAATTAGGAGAGGATATGGGCTTAATTGCTATGAAAATAATAATCCTAATTTTCCGTCAAACAGATATAATGTTCTTTGTGCAGAATAATTCTGTGTTTCTTTCTCTTGATTTTGACTGAAATATGACCTAGACGTTTTCTTGAGAGATGAGATTCATGTCTCTCTAGTAAACGAAGAATCAATTTCAGTTTTGGCAATATTTTTTGTAATATTATTGTTATTCTATTTTGTATTATTATTAAAAAAACTGTAGAATGTACATAAATACAACGAAGGAAGGAATAAATAATACTGATTGATTATTTACACACATTCGAGGTTGTCAAGAGAAAGTGCATTTAACAGTAAATGTGCTGTATCAAATCATTCACTTATACACAGGGCAATTCAGCTATTTACATGTGTTTCTCATTCAACCACCACAGGAAACCAAGCAATGAACATGTGTTATCGCTTTCCTCGTGTCTCTCTTACAACAACACGTGCACATTGATCGCCTCTCCATACCTTTGTCTCCTCTCCTTTCTCAAGAGATCAACACACGAGTAGCTTAACATACAAGTATTTATAACTGATCGATATAAGATAGCGATAAACTTTGCTACTGATATTACAAGATTTAGTCCTTCTCTTTTAATTTAACTCAAAATTTTGTTGGACAAAACCAATTGTTAGATTAAAAGCAAAGTTAAACAATGAATTGCTTTGTGCTGTGTTTTTCTCTTTTGATTAATGAATTCAACCATATGAAACGCAGCTTTTGCTCAAATGGTCTTGGAAAGATGAGAAAAACTGCTTCCAGCATGAATGAGAGAGCCAGAGAGAGAGAGAGAGAGAGATGGAAAGATGGAATATTAATACCACTAGCATAGATAATGTGGCTAATTACCGTGGTAGAGACTGCAGCCAAGTATTATATTAGAAACGACACTAAATTCAGAGACTGTATACGTACACACACACACGCGCACAATTGTGCACGTTCATGCTCAGAAAGCTCTGCCAAGGGGCCGATCACATCTAACTAAGGGCATGTGATGCTTCTAAGCACATCTGTACACAGTTACAGCACATTTCCACACTAGTGCCATTAAGAACTGTCAGTCAGTTATATATGTGTGCACATTTTTACAGTAAAAAAAAAAAAAAAAAAAAAACTTGTGCAAAGTCAGCTTAAATTCTCCCCAACATTCTCTTTTTTTTAACAAGGAAACTAGATTTAGTTTCACCTCGAAGTTATGTTTTTGTCTAGATGTACTGAGGAGTGAGTTTGGATTATTCCTCTTCAAGAACCCATTCTACATTTACTGTCATCATGTTGACACACTATACACCATCTTCACAAAATGAGAGAAATAATGAGGTATGTTTGTGAGAGGAAAAACAGATTCACACTTGGAAAGTTTAAACCCCTATTTTGCCTCCAGAAATCTTAGAAGTTATGTAGCATTTCTTCATGCTTACAAAAGAAAAGCTTACATGAGCTCCCGCAAAGTTTCCTCGCAGAGGTAGCTTTTTGAGCTCAAGCTAAAATATAGATATTAAAAACTCTTCTGCTCTGAAATATTCAAATGCCTTTAGCTAGCCAAAAGAACATCCTGCTAATATGTTTGATATTTTTTTCATGTTTAAGAGGCAGGATCTGAATAATTGATAGCTGCTTTTTAATGACCTGAAGATAATGTGGGACTGGAGCGAAAAGAGGCCGAATGTAGGCGGCAGAGAAATGTGGAAAGGAAAGGTGGTCAGAAAAACCAAGGGGGATTGTGGGAGGGGGATTTTAGGCCCATGCATCAAAATCTCTTTGTAGATGGAAGACGACCCCCAGAGCACCATGTATCATCTCCACATCTCAGAACTTGATGAAACCCAAAAGTAGAACCGTGTGGATTGCACAAAGTTACACAGATACTTTCATGTAGACCACTGTATCAAAGTGCTACAAAAAGACTTTGTTGGATTGTTTGATCTGTTTGATGGAAAGGAACAACATTGTAAAGAGTTGACAAGATATGTGCACCTTGAATTTTATGAGGGTTGCGTGATATTTCGGCTTGAAGAAAATCGACAAAACGCAAGCATTCCATAATCAACTAGCACTGGTACTATTTCTATATAGTGACCTATCAAAGTAAATTTATGGATGTGAATTATATGCATTTGTCTGAAGTTGTTGTAAGCCTTTTGTCTAAGTACGAGCCAAAATTGATCAGATTAACGAAAAAATAAAAAATAAATCTGATGTTTTCAAACCAGGAACATCAGAGGCCAAAATGTGGATACAATCTGTATTGAACGTAAGTACTGATTACAATTAATGTTATTTGTTGCAACAAAGCAGCTTGTGATTGCATAGAATTGACTTTGAATCTTAAAATATGCTGCAGGTTATGTTTAAGGTAGGATTTTGGAGATACACCTAAACATAGAATAGATCTTGATTTTTGTCCTTGGACTGCTGTGCATTTTCTCCTCTGCTTCACAATCACAGGTGACCTTCACAATGTTGAATTATTGAGAGATTGTTTTTCTCAGTTCATCTGCCAAACCACTGTGTTTACAGTGTTTTCCAGGCCATTGAGGAAGTCTTCCATTGTGTAAGTCATGCTATTGGAGCAGCCAAGCTTTATTTTTCTGCAGGTTAATAATTTAACACTACAAGATACAGCTGTATGACCTAGATATTGGTATTTGTGGGAGGGAGATATTTATCGAAATCTCAAAACTGACATGCATGGGTATAATGACCAGGCCCAAAGGGAATCTCTGCTAATTTAGAATAAAAATCTGTGTAAATATATAAAACGTGATGTTCAATGTAAATTAGCCAAAATATCCAACAAGCAAACATGCATGCATGTGAAGGATGAGTGTTTGTTCCAAATCTGTGGAGCTTTAACAGTTGTTTCTGTGTGAGGCTGATAGCCAGTTTAACTTGTGTAGACTGATAGAATATGAGAATTACAATATTAACAGCAAAGACATGCTGACACCATGAGATAGAGATAAAATAGGAAAGACATGCTTCAGTGCTTTAATGGTCTAAATCAGGAAAGTAAGGAGAAGGTCATCGGGCTAATTCGCTTTGTTTCCACATCCCAGCTGGTGATCTCTACAAACGACTGGAGTAAAAGAGCTTCCAGAAAAACCGAGGAAGAGAGCATTAGATGAATGACAGGACATTATGAGGTCACTTGCTTTCTGTTTCTGTGGTGTCGGACTGAACCGTTATTTAGAACCGGTTCCATTAAAATAAAGACCAGAATCGATTGCTGATCAGTTTCGTAAATGGTTCTCGCACGTGCATTCTTCCGCTAATGCTGACAGAATCCCAAAAGTTTCCTGCACTACTTAATCAGTGGCACCGCAATGCTGCTGAAACAGAAAATTGTGGGCTGATTACAGAATGACTCTGAAGAGTAGACGATTACCTAGGGCCTCAATCGGGCTTTGAGGAGGACGTTATATCTCGGGTGGGGATATACACGATTTGTGCGTCATCTGTTTGGGAGCGGAGCACGTTAAAGCAGCTCTCGAGGGGGCTGCTTGTCATGATTGTGAGCTTCTCCCGCTCCGTGTGCTCCGCTCCCACCTGGTCGTTTATGATGAGAGCGGCCGGGTCTGGTCCCGCTGTTGCTGAGGCTGTTATCGTTGGGGTTGCAAGTGGATTTAGCGGAGGGATCTGATACAGGCTCGTCCTTATCTCAGTCCTCGCCCGCTAGATCCACGGTTCACTCTCAGGGATCGGAAGCCCGCCCTGCGGTTTCTTCCCCCCAGAGAGAGAGCCAGACGCTTCATCTCTCTTCCTCCGAGGAGGTTGATGTGATGAGCATCGACACGGAGGAGACTGCGGTCTCGCCACCACAGTCCTTCGCATACGAGGAGCTCGTGGAGGTTGTGAGTCGCGCTGTAGCCAAGTTGAACATCGATTGGCCAGCCGATAAACAGGACGCTCATCCCAAAAGTAAATTAGACGAACGTTTCCTTAGAGCCAGATCGCAACCTTCACGCCGGGGCCTTCCATTTTTCCCCGATCTCCATTCAGAGCTGTCGAGATCATGGGAGAAACCGTATTCAGCCTGACTCTACAGCCCCAACATGTCGAATTATTCTAACATTAAGGGGGTGAATGAGAAGGGTAATGGGGCCATGCCGACAGTGGAGCAGACGCTCACGAGCTATCTGTCCCCGTCCTCTGCATCGTCCCTGAAGGCCCCGAGGCTTCCCACCAGGCCAGTAAAATTAACATCAAGTCTGGTTGGGAAAGCTTATATGGCGGCAGGTCAGGCCAGTGCGTGTCTGCACACTATGGTGGTGTTGCAGGCGTACCAGGCCGACCTGCTTAAAGACCTAGATGTTAAGGGGGAAGAGGAATCCAACGTAGTCGCCGAACTATGTCGGACTACAGATCTGTCGCTTCGGCCCACCAAGGAAACGGCCAGAGCCATTGGCCGTTCCATGGCAGCTCTCATGGCCACGGAGCGACAACTGTGGTTGAATCTGTCCGAATTGCAAGACAAGGACAGATTCTTTCTGCTGGATGCCCCGCTATCGCCTTCTGCCATCTTCGGCAGCGCAGTAGCTATTGTCGTCGAGAGGTTTCAGGAGGCGAAGAAACAGGCGGCGGCATTCCAGCGCTTCCTCCCTCGCCGTTCCCAGGTCTATGGGGCTGCTGAGCAGGAGCAGCCCCAGCCGCCCAGCTCCTCGTATCGCCGGACCCAGAAACAGAGCGTGGCATCCCGTGCCCTCCAGCAGAAAGACCAGGGAGTGGGGTGGCGCTCTCGGTCGGGGGCCTCTAAGCAGAAAACGGATCTGCGGAACGTTATTTTGTCTAAGAGGTCCTCGGCCAAGCAGTCCTGACAAGTATATCGTCAGGACCCTGAGGGCAGCCCACCCTGGGGAGGAGAGGTGCACACCTCAGCATATGGTGCCCGATCCTCCTCAGTGCCCTCAAGGGGCTTCACTGATACCCCTGCCACCCTCGGTGCTTCAGGGCTCAGTGAGCTCCGACGAGCGGATTTCTCAGCTGCTGCCCGAAATCGGTACAGCGCAAGAAAGCTCATCCCCTCACTAGAGGGCGCTAGAGCAGTCAAATCGATCCTTTCCTGCCGATCAGTCGCTTCAGGGCATCGAAGTAGCTTCTCTAGTTACACCAGAGGCCAGTCTCGAGAGACTGGTTCCCTTAGTAGACTTTCTGGCAGCGTGGAAACTTCTGCCAAACGTCTCACAATGGGTCCTGCAGACTGTAGAGAGAGGGTACAGAATTCAGTTCGGTTCTCGTCCACCTCATTTCGACGGGGTCGTTCCAACATTAGTGAACCCCGAGTAGGCTGTGGTATTGGAACAAGAAGTACAGACTCTCTTGAGGAAGGAGGCCATAGAACATGTTCCTCCTCTCGAGTGAGAATCAGGGTTCTACAGCCGTTACTTCATCGTTCTGAGGAAGGATGGGGGGTTGTGTCCGATAATAGATCTGCATCTGCTGAACCGCGCTATCAAACGGTTTCGGTTCAAGATGCTCACCATCAAACAGATCATGTCTCAAATCAGGTCCGAGGACTGGTTTGTCACGATAGATCTCAAGGACGCATACTTCCATGTATCCATCCTTCCTCAACACAGGAAGTTCCTGAGGTTTGCTTTTGGGGGCGAAGCATACCAATATTGGGTTTTTCCGTTCGGTCTGTCACTCTCGCCCCGCACTTTTACGAAGTGTGTGGATGCTACCTTGGCTCCACTGCAGTGTTAATTTTGACAGGCATTTTTGATTTAGTCTTAGTCTTAGTCTTGAGACGAAAATGCTTAATAGTCTTAGTCACATTTTAGTCATTTGAGTCTTTCATATTTTTAGTCTAGTTTTAGTCGACGAAAAGTCATTACATTTTTGTCAACTTTTAGTCATTACTTTTAGTCAAACTGCAGTTACCAACATTTATTTAGGTAGCTATTTTATATGTAGTCTTCTAACAGAAATAGTCATTAATTCTTCTCTCTTTAGACCAAATAAATTAAGCTCATGAGAAATGAGGAGATCCCCACTCATAATGTAAAGCACTTTGAGTGCCCAGAAAAGCGCTATATAAATGTAAGGAATTATTATTATTATTATTATTATTATTATTATTAAATTTGAATCAAGGATTGAATTTGGAAAAACTGGAATAAATGATGACAATTTTCATTTTTGGGTTGAGATAAAAATTAAACAAATTTTTCAGATACAGTAGGTTTACTTAACATGTTTACATTTATTTAACATCTTTTGTTGGTTAACATTAATGACACAGATGGGTATTTAATTAGGAATGCTGTCCCTTTAAGACGGAAGGCATGCATGTAATACTGACACACAATCAGTTTTCACCCACCTGTTTACGTTCACTTAAGCCATAACTGACTGTATTTATGTGAGATACTCTACACGATGGACATTTGGACTGCTGTGTGTGTATCTGAGCACTGAGAACTGATCGCGTGCTGTATGAGAACTGAAGAAGTGGAGCATGCGCGAGAGAGAGCATTTCTATCAGCGCGATTCCACCTCTCCCGCCTTCACTTCACTTTAAGTTAATCGACAAAGAATTGTGACTCCCAGGAAAAACGGGACGTCAGGTCACCCTATCCCTAACCTGAGGCCATTGTTTCAGATCGCTAGTTCGCGTTTTGATAGCCTATCCATCCACTGCGGCTGCCATACTGAGACTAGAAATGCGAACGACCCTTATCCGATCACAATCCAATGACAGGGATGCACATTTTGAAAGACAAGAGAGTTAATTTAGCCTATAGGATGTGTTTTGAATGTCTGGTAGTCCTCAAATAACATTTTAGTCCCATCTCGTCTTGTTAACGAAGACGCAGCATACATTTCGTCATAGTTTTTATCATCAGATATTACTTTCAGCTCGTCAACGTCTCGTCTTAGTCACAGAAAAAATGTTTGTTAACGAATATTTTTCATCATCGTCTTCGTTGACAAAATTAACAGTGCTCCACTGCGACTCCAGGGCATCCACATACTGAATTATATCGATGACTGGTTGATTCTAGCTCAGTCGGAGGAAATGGCAGCTCGGCATCGAGATGTCGTCCTCGCACATATGAAAGAGCTGGGGTTATGGCTAAACGCCAAGAAAAGTGTGCTATCTCCGGCGCAGAGGATCACTTATCTGGGCGTGGTGTGGGACTCGATAACGATGCAAGCACAGTTGTCTCCTGCTCGTATCGGAGCGATTCTCACAGCCGTGAGAGGAGTGAGAGAAGGCCAGTCACTCACTGTGAAACAATTTCAGAGATTGCTGGGTCTGATTGCAGCGGCGTCCAACGTGTTTCCTTTTGGCCTGCTGTACATGAAACCCCTACAGTGGTGGCTCAGGACCAAAGGGTTTTCCCCGAGGGGGAACCCGCTTCGCACGATCAAGGTCACGTGGCGATGCTTACGTGCCTTAGACATGTGGAAGAAACCGTGGTTCCTGTCTCAAGGTCCGTCGCTGGGGGCTCCTTGTCATCATGTAACGCTAACGATGGACGCCTCCCTCACGGGTTGAGGGGCTGTCATGAGTGGCAGCTCTGCCCGAGGGCTGTGGGAAGGCCATCATCTCATGTAGCACATCAATTGCCTGGAGATGCTGGCCGTGTTTCGAGCTCTCAAACACTTACTGCCAGACCTCAGGGGTCATCATGTGCTTGTTCACACAGACAACACATCAGTGGTCTCCTATATAAATCGGCAGGGGGGTCTGCATTCGCGCCCCCTTTACAGGCTGGCGCACCAGGTCCTCCTGTGGGCTCAGGGAAAGCTCCTCTCACTCAGAGCAGTCTATATCCCTGGGTACCTCAATCAGGGAGCAGACATCCTGTCGAGACGGGCTGAAGCCTGGGGAATGGAGGCTCCATCCCGAGGTGGTGGAGCTCCTTTGGGAGGAGTTCAGTCAGGCGGAAGTGGATCTCTTTGCGTCGCAGGAAACGACACACTGTCCGCTCTGGTTCTCCCTCCCATGGTACAGACATGGCCGAGGCTTCGCCTGTATGCTTTTCCCCCGATCGCTCTGCTCCCAGGAGTTCTAGAGAGAGTACGCTGGGACGGGATCAGTCTACTACTAGTAGCCCCGTTCTGGCCGGCCCGAGTGTGGTTTTCAGACCTTGTGTCTCTCCTCGACGGCTCTCCGCTTGAGATTCCAATCAGGAGGGACCTTCTCTCACAGGCGGGGGGCACCATCCTTCACCCCCGCCCGGAATTATGGAAACTGTGGGCGTGGCCTCTGAGGGGGCACAGCTCATAGCATCCGGTCTCTCAACTGAGGTTGTTGAGACCATACTCCAATCTAGAGCTCCCGCCACGAGGAAACTGTACACCTTGAAGTGGAAACTTTTCACTTCTTGGTGTGGACAGCGAATGCAAGACCCAGTCAACTGCCCAGTTGATCCAGTTCTGGAGTTTCTGCAGGAGCGATTCTCTGTAGGGTTGTCCCCCTCCACTCTGAAGGTTTATGTGGCGGCTATAGATGCTTACCACGCCCTTCAGGGTGTTCAGTCCATGGGTAGACACCCGTTAGTTACACGTTTCCTCCGTGGCACCCGGAGGCTGAGGCCAGTACAGCGCACCATGGTGCCCTCATTTGGCAGTGGTTCTGGAGGCGCAGTGTAAAGCTCCATTCGAACCCACAGAAGAAGTCTCAGACAAGCTCCTGACGCTATCTTCTTGCTCGCTATTTCCTCGCTAAAGAGAATCGGGGACCTCCAGGCTCTCACTGTGTCTGACCTGGAGTTTGCCCCAGGCATGGCCAGGGCATTCCTTTACCCGAGACCCGGGTATGTTCCTAACGTTCCCACTGCCTTACCGGGTCCCATCGTACTACAGGCCTTCTGTCCTCCCCCTTTTTAGGAAGCAGGCCAGGAGATACTCAATCTGCTGTGTCCAGTGCGAGCACTGGACACCTACGTTCACAGAGCTGGCCAGTGGCATAGAACAGATCAGCTATTTGTCTGCTTTGGTCCCCCCAAGAAAGGGGCACCAACGACCAAGCAGACTATGAGTCGGTGGGTGGTTGAGACCATCACACTGGCCTATGAGTCCTTTGACCTCGCGTCACCTATGGGGGTGAGAGCGCACTCGACCAGGAGTATGGTGGCCTCCAAGGCCTTATCCGTGGGCGTGGCCCTTCACGATGTTTGTGCTGCGGCGGGCTGGTCCTCCCCACACACATTCATCCGATTTTACAGCTTGGACCTGGCGTCTACTCCAGGGTCCCAAGTCCTCTCGTCCTGATGTGCTCAGTATGATACACACACGACAGGGATTTGCTCGTATGGCGCAGTGGGTATTTTCGTTCCCAAAGCGTTTCGACGCAGTTCGAGTTCCTGAAGGGGAACGTCTCGAGGTTACGTATGTAACCATGGTTCCCCGAAGGGAACGAGACGCTGCGTCTTCTTGCCATACTCCCTGCACCCCTGCACACGCTCGCTTTCGCAGAAGCTGATATGAGCATTTGCCGGGCGCGCTTTATGCTTCCTGATGGCTTACGTCACCCCGCTCGGGACATCTCGCTTCTCTATTGGACTGATTACACACATGCTTCAGTACGGTGTCTCGCCGGGGGCATTCCCAAAGCGTTCGACGCAGTGTCTCGTTCCCTTCGGGGAACCATGGTTACATACGTAACCTCGAGACGTTTTTAGTGATCAAAAATGCACAGCTTACAGCTTGGTATGCTTAAATCATTGTAGTTTCTGACTGAATTTTCATATGACAAGATGCACATTATGAGTTTTATTAAAAGTATTTTATAAAATCACTTTTCATCACTTTTCATCACTTTTTTCTAAACTAGTCTATTCTTTTTGTATTATAGATAAGGCAAATTATAACATTATATATAAATTCTCAGCATTATGGCGATGAAAGTGCATTTATTTTTCCAATTATTATTATTTTTACACATACTAAAAGAAGCATTATTAAACGTGTTAAGTCACTAAAATCATTAAGAGGATCCGTTAAATTATGATTCCCTTTTTAGTATTGAGCCAAATTTTGTAGAGAGAATATGCTGTAGTTGATGTGGAGGATACAGAAGATGAGAGGTATTGTCCAGCAGTGATTAGATTAGCTGTGAGTGTGAGAGTGAGGGCTGAATGTGAAGGAGAGGAGAGCCAGTCAGCGCTGACAGATCAGGGGAAAGAAAAATAATTGAAAGCAGCTGTTAGATTGTGTTTCTAATGCCTAGACTGGACAGATTCAGCATGGCCAGCCACCCAAGAGAGAAAGAGAGACAGACAAAGAGACAGGTAGAGAGATAAACAAGACAGTCAGTCATACAGATCCAGGGCCAAGAGTGTTAACAGACTCTGACATGGGCTGTACAGAGACTTGCATGCCAAGAGGAATTTTCTGTTCATCTTCAAATATGTCAAAAGAATAAATTTGGAGGGGAAATATAGAATTGCAGAAGGAATGCAGGCAAGGGACGTACAGAGGAAAGAGCATGGAAAGTAGGGGAGAGAGAAACGGAGAACATGGAAGAGATAAAGCACAGAAGCCAGTTCATGAATGTACATCTGCTCTTGTCATGTTTATCCCTAGAAGCAATGTCAGGGACGGACAAGCTTTTGAGAATCCTGTGTCTCTAAAAGCTTCAGTCTGTCAGCTGTGTACACACACAGAAAATCAAATGAATCACATAGGGGCAAATTTATTAAACAGTTGCACCACTATTGAGTGTGGTATTTCAAGCACAAAATCCAGTGCCTTGTTTGCTGACCTTAACCGCAGTCCAGGTGCTAAATGCACAGAGAACATATAAATGTTGTAATATTTAAAATTCAAAAATAATTTTGAAGTTATTATCAGTGGGAAAAAAACAGTGTTAGTTGCTTGGTGTAATTAACGTTCTATCTGAGTTTGTGCATTGGTGGTGGGGATTTTTTAACGATACATTCTGTAGGTCATTGTTATGCCAGTAAGTAGCGACAAGATGAGTGAGTGTTATAAAAGCACTGATTCATTTAGGAATGAATCAAGTGACTGTCTTAATTGTCTAGGTACTTTTTTTAATATGTAGGCTAATTACTTAACAACCTATAAAAAAAAAGAAGTGTGGTCTATAGTATGAACGTGTGTAGTATGAATGAAATCACTGTTTACGGTAGGGAAGTATGGGATTTTGGATGCAGTCTCTATCTTTGAGTGAGTCATCATTCATTCAAAAAAAAAAAAAAAAAAAAAACACAAAGCACTGATTCAATTAGGAATGTATTTTTATGGCCCACTGTCTTTTTAAGTAGGCAGCGGATTCAATCAAAAACTCTCGCTGTGTCCAAATACGCCAACTTCCATACTATATAGTATGGAACTTCACTATCCCATAAGGCCACAGAAGAGAAGTTGTGGATAGCAATAAAGCGATGCAACTGATATTGGTAGGTCACATGACAATGACAACATGGTGGATGTATCCAAAATATACCAAATATCTTTTATACTACCCATATTCATACTAAATAGAACATCAGTCGAGAATGAAATTGTTATTTTTATTATTGAACTGTTTTACAAAAGGAAAAGCTTTCTTAGTGAATTCCTCATAGAATTGTTTGCAAAAGAAAAAAATGCCAATTTCAATATTTTGCGTACATACACAAAGACACAAAGATCAAACCAAGGCCAAAGACACTAGAGCCAAAGTTAGCCTCTAAGCCAGAGCGGGTGGATTGGTAAAAGGAAAAAGGAAAAGAAAAACAGAAGGAAAAAATAAAAAATGCCTATCCGAATTTTCTGAAAAGCATGACTTAAAAGAAAAACACATTCTCTTTTAACCTCTGGCTTTCCTCCATTGCCCCACCTTTTGCTTTCCATGTTTCCATCTTTCTTTGGAGGCACACCAAGGCTGTGCGTTTGTGTGTATATACGGTTAGCTGAGAGTGTGTGTGGTTTCAAAGCAACAGAATGTGATGAGGCAGCTCTTTGTGTGAAGTGGGGATGGAGATGAAGGAGTGTGTGTGTGTGTGTGTATGTGTGTGTGTGTGTGTGTGTATTTGTGGGTGCAGGTAGCTCTGTGTTGAATAAGAACGACTTGAAGATCCTTCAACTGGCCTCTGGACTAAATTCAAACCGGCCGTCCAAAGAACTGAGAGACAGAACACAGCCAAAGAAACGTGCGTCCAAGAAAGTTTGAGGCAGTACAGTCATTTGCACATTTCTGCAAAAAGTGTGTAAAAAAGACTCCAACAAAACAAGGCTAAAGTATGAGTGCTTAACAAACACAAGCTATGCATGAGTGTAGTATATGCTTGAGCTCAGAGCTGTGAGTGCTGGCAGCTGTCTGATCAGAGAGGAGGGGGGAACTTTGAGTCGGTCTGAAGGTCAGTAAAACACAAGGGAGAGAAGAAATAATGGCTTGGCATGAGGAAACTGTAGAACGACTTGCTGCAAAAGCAGAAGAGAGAGGACCATTTGAAAACAAAGCACGATCATGTTGCTGCATCTTTAACAAACACCCTCACTAGTAGTTTGTGTGCTTGGATGCACCGCATGGTGTGAGTGCTTTAGGGTGAGAGAGAGAGAGAGAGAGAGAAAAGAGAGGGCTTTTAAAGGACTATATCATTCAAAAATGAGAATTCTGTCATCATTTGCTCCGCCTCATATTGTTTCAAACCCATAAGACTTTCTTTCTTCCTTGGAACACAAAAAGAAACATTTTTGAAGAACAGTACTAGTTGCTATTTTTCCATGCAGTTACAATGAGTTAGGGCTGAGGCTTTCAAACCTCAAAAAGTATGCATAAGCTTCTTGAAAGTATGTTTAAAATTTACACAATATGTCATATTTAATATACTTTTTAAAAACTATATATAAATATATACTGGTTGATATTGTATATTTAATTGTGAATACTCATTTACCATATTTTTACCAGCCATGTTTAATGCTCACTTAAAGGTAATTTTAAAACATGAATAATGACATTTTTTAATGTAATCTTTAGCAAATCTTGAAATAAATATAAATTTTTCATACAGTACATATTGTACATATTGTTAGGAGTATGAACTCTAGTGTTGTCTTGTTCTATTACTTTAGCCTGTTCCTGTTTTTCCTTATATGGTTTTGTTCCTGTTAGGTTTAGCTCTTTGGTTTATTTGCTCGTTAGTCATTATAGGTTAACTCTCATTCACCTGTTTGCCCCTCGTCAGCTGCACTAATTAAAGACTCTTTTCTGTTCAGTTTCTGTTGGTGATTGTTCATGTTACTTGAGTTTCTGCTACCCTGAGCTATTTCCTTGATTCGTGTGGATTATAATTAAAGTCATATTGTGGAAAAACTTCATTGTCATAGTCTTCCTTGGAGAAACCGTTACACATATAGTGTTATGTCTAAATTCGCATGTGGCTTTTTAGGAGCAGGGTTGGAACTAAACTCTGCAGGGCTGCAGCCCTCTAGGAACTGAGTTTGACACCACTGGCCTAGGCTATAAGAAGATCAGTAACAACCTAAAACTGAATTACAGTACAGTGGCCAGTGTCATACAGAGGTTTTCCAAGATGGGTTCCACTCGGAACAGGCCTCGCAAGGGTTGATCAAAGAAGTTAGGTCCTCGTGCTGTGTGTCAGATGCAGAAGCTGGCTTCAAAAAACAGATGCATGAGTGCTGCCAGCATTGCTTTAGAGGTTGCAGAAGCGGAAGGTCAACTTGTCAGTGTTCAGACCATACGCCGCACACTGCAACAAGTCGGTTTGCATGGCCGTTGTCCCAGAAGGAAGCCTCTTCTGAAGCTGGCTCACAAGAAAGCCCGCAAACAGTTTGCCGAAGACAACCTGCCCAAAAGCATCAATTACTGGAACCATGTTCTGTGGTCTGATGAGACTAAGATAAACTTGTTTGGCTCAGATGGTGTCCAGCATGTGTGGCGACACCCTGGTGAAGAGTACCAAGAAAACTGTGTCTTGCCTACAGTCAAGCATGGTGGTGTTAGCAAAATGGTCCGGGGCTGCTGGTACTGGGGAGCTGCGGTTCATTGAGGGAAACATGAATTCCAACATGTACTGTGACATTCTGAAGCAGAACGTGATGCCCTCTCTTCAGAAACTGGGCTGAACGGCAGTTTTCCAACATAATAACGACCCCAAACATACCACCAAAATGACAACTGCCTTGCTGATGAAGGTGAAGGAGTGGCCAAGTATGTCTCCAGACCTGAACCCTATTGAGCACATGTGGGGCATCCTCAAGCGGAAGGTGGAGAAGCACCATGTGACTAACATCCAGCAGCTCCATGATGTCATTATGGAGGATTGGAAGAGGATGCCAGCAACAACCTGTGCAGCTCTGGTCAATTCCATGCCCAGGAGGATTAAGGCAGTACTAGATAAAAATCAGGGCCACTGCTGGCCAAATGGGTGCCCTAAGCAGGATTGTATTGTTGTGCCCCCTCCCTCAAATATTATAGAAGTTAAAAAAAAAAAAAAAAAAACACCTACTATAGGGATCAAAATAGAACTTTAATAAAATATAAAAGTAAATAAATAGTAATTAAATTGTATTATTTACAAATTACAATTGTAGCTCTAGACAGTTACCTATGGCAGTAATACAGTTGTCTGATTGATTTTATTCAGAAATCACGCAAAAGAAAATTAAGCAGTTTTACTGCGAAAACCGTGGTTCATTTTTGTAAGGGTTGTGATGTCCACATGCTTTTTGTTGAAGAAATTATAGAGGCTGTGTCATCTATAGCAAAAAGGTGGCCAAAAATCGGCCCTTTCCCTAGCCAAAACAAATGGGTGCGCTTATGTGTTCAAAAGGAGACACATTAGATATAATGGTTATAATGGGACTTGTATTGGTTTTAATTGAAACTGTAATGGACCCTGTTGGTCTCTACTGGTAATTGGTCACCTTCTGTTGGTGGCCTGTTAAAACCAATAAATCCTAATGGAATATGTCTCAAAACACACTAAAGAAAACCGTTTTTTAATGGTTAAAAGTTGATGGTTTGTGATATTTGTAATGGTATTTGTGATTCATTTGTGATGGTATTAGGAATTTCTGTGATGGTTCTATTGTTTTTTTTTCAGCAGGGTTGCCTCGTTGTTTTTATATAATGCATTTTAAGTCATTTTAAAGGCTGTTGTTGGCTTAGGTTTGTTTTTATAACCACAAAAAATATTATCTTAATACTTCTTTGTATATTATTATTTGAAGTAACAAAACCATGGTTAATTTGCGGTTACCATGGCTACAAGAACCATGATTTTTTTTTTTTTTTTTTTTTTTTTTTTTTTTATTAGTGTTAAAGCCATGGCTAACTTTCGTAAGTGAACATGGAAACTCGGAGATAATATTAGATGTGTTGGTGAAATTATTACCGACGCTAAAACACGTTATTAACATCAACATCCAAAAAAGAATGTAATCTAACGTTACCTGAATGTGATGCATGGGCTTCGTTTTCATCTTTTTTTTTTTTTTTTTTGGCGCTGGATTGCTGATGTCTTTTCACAGGCATAGTTGTCCATAATTTATGATGATTTGCATTCAAGCCACAAACATTAGGTTCAAGCGGTCGCGGATACAGGAATTTTGTATTTTCTTTTTTTATTTTTTTGAGCAACTGGGATGGTACCCCGCGTACTCTGCGTATAGGGAGCGGCGGTACAGATAACTGTGATGCCCCTACAAAATATTGACACTTTGGACACAGTTTTGACATGTTCACTTAGGGTGTACTCATTTTTGTTGCCAGTTATTTAGACAATAATGGCTATATGCCGAGTTATTTTTAGAGGGCAGTAAATTTGTACTGTTATACAAGCTGCACATTGACTACTCTAAAATATATCCAAGTTTCATTTGTGTAGTATTGTCCCTTGAGAAGATAAACTAAAATTGTTGCTGAAATGTGAGGGGTGTACTCACTTTTGTGAGATACTGTATGTGTGTGTGTGTGTGTGTGTGTGTGTGTGTGTGTGTGTGTATATATATATATATATATATATATATATATATATATATATATATAATATTTGTACAGTACACTCTTTTATTATATATGAAAATAATTTTAAAAAAATTAATAATTAAAAATTCAATAATATGAAAGCAATGATCATTGAGTCAATAAGATGAAAACTAATTATTTAAACCTTTATTGAACAGGATCAGGTAAGTTATCAAAATGTTTCAAATAGAAATAATAATCAGTTCATGAATCAGGTATTACACTTTCATGAACAAGCCAAGGAGATGTCAAAACTTTCAGTAAATAATAACTTGATTTTTTTTTTTTTTTTCTTACCTGTAGCTATCATAGGACTTAAGAAGACTTTGAATATAATGCTTGTGCCATATGGGATTTTTGTGGTGTGTTTTCATCCTTTCTAAGCTTGAAAACCCATCCCCTATGAATTGTACCTGCATGGAAAAAATCAACAAGTACATTATATTTTTATCAGTAATATATATATATATATATATATATATATATATATATATATATATATATATATATATATATATATATATATATATATATTAGTATTGTGTTTAGAAGAGAGAAGAAAAGAAAAACTTGTGAAGAAATGAAAATTAAACATTCAGTTTTAGGTGAAAAATGAATGAAAGGTTCCTATTCAAATGCCCTAACTAGAAGTTTGTGTACTAGGCTGCACACTTGTGAGTGTTTGAGAGAGAGAGAAAGAGAGCCGTTAACAGGCAGAGATCTGCAGGCTATCAACAACTCTGCATATCCTCTGGGGAGTCCCTTTGAAAATGTAGTGCTTTAGGAAATGCACTCACACAATTTATTTGGGCTCAATAAAGCCGGTGAGGAATTTGCCCAGTGTACACCACATACTCACTTCCATCTCTTCCACGGCAAAGCTGAGGAAATGAAAGCGTCAAATAAATATCCATAAAATTCGAATGCATGCCCTTTTGGTGATTTGTGAATCTGGTGAATCTGCGATACCCAAAAGACTGAGAGGGAAAGACATAGAAACAGTAGGAGACTGAGAGAGAGAGAGAGAGAGAGAGAGAGAGAGAGAGAGAGAGAGAGAAAGGGGTCCTTCCTGGATATTTATACACCACTGACTCATGCTAGAGGAATCACATTAGCTATGGCTGCCATGTTTTTATTGGATCTCCAGTCGGGCCATTCTAACTAGCAAGGGCCCCCTCTCCCCATCTTGGTCTCTCTCTTTCTATCTCTCCCTCTCTCCTTCTCTATTTCTTACAACCCTAAGCTCAGGCACTCGGTTAATGATGTGTCATTTCATGTCATTGCTTGTGCTGTGTGTTAGAGTCTTGTTAAAGTCAGATATATGTGCAATTCAGCTGAACATATGCGCCTCCGAAAAAACTGTGAAGGTTATATGACATTATGGAAAGTTTCTAATTTAATCCAAACTGTTTTCATTCAAATTTTTGCATCTTTACAAGGCAAAAAAAAAAAAAAAAAAAACTGTTTGTTTGTATAACTATACTTGTCTGTGTTTGAGCATTGCAGATATGCTGTCGGTTTGCGTATTAGTGGTGAGGATTTTGAGTCTTTCTGCAGGTTATATTATGTGAGTAGGTGGTAAGTGATTTTAAACTATTCATTAAATTAGTCATTAAATTATTCATTTGTTCAACCAGTTCACACTGATTCATTCAGGAACAAATATATGTTGTCTTTATGAAAGAGTCATTGAATTATTTACTCAACCAATTTGTAAAAAAAAAAAAAAAAAAAAAAAAACTGAAAATAATCATGAACAAAATGCAATGGGACTGTTTTGACGTCATTTGGAACTATTTGCACTGCAGAGCAAGAACAAACAATGTAACTGGCAATGCTCTGTCTAAAATGTAAATAAGTCAATATTCATTTCTTGTTTGTTAAACTTTTGCATAAAAGTGACATCATACAATAGTGCTGTTTGTTGCTTATTCTAATGTCACCATTTCGAATTAATGTTTGGACACATGTATACAATCTAGTAATAGCACATCCTGAATCCATGGTGTTTAAGGTTGGAATACTCTACACAACTTTTAAAAGAGATTTTAAAACACAAGGTATCATACAATTGCTGACTTTGTAAATGGTTACAGAGAAACACTGGACATCATAAACTAAATGACTGAGGATCACAGACTTCCAGACTTTTAATTAATTCTGAACACAACTGACTCACTCAAAAACATGTGGTTCATTGCTAGGAGAAAAGAGTGTTTGAAAATTGGTTCATTATCTAAAATGTTTGATATCCTCAGACTTGATGGAATCATAGTCTAGAACTAAAAAAAAATTATAAGTCATACACTGTGATTTTCTGTGAAATCTTTCACTGTGACTAGCCAAAATCTGCAGACCGACTCTGAGTGAACTCGCTTTGACAAAAAATAAAAAAAAAAAACTGGACAACAGTCGTGTAGTGTATTCCAGCCTTAAGTATTTCCACACAGAGGATGGTATTTGGGTTTTCTTTAATTATTTAAGTACTTTCAGTTAAATTGTTGTCTAGAAGCAGTTTTCACACAGCAGTTTTGCTGGTGTGATATTGCTTTAATAAACACGGATGACTCTTTTTGTCCCATATGGCTTGCCCTCCAGTGTTGGAAGACACAGAAACAGACAGCTGGTTGGGCTGGTTGAGGATGAACAAGTGTGTGTCTGTATGTGTGTGTTCCCTCAGCCCTTTTAACGAGTTTTTCTCCCTAATTATCCGCCTGTTGGATTACTGTAAAGGAAGCAATGCCTCGGGCAGGGGTCACACTTCTCTCTATATATCTCTCCTTCTCCATCCGATTCTTTATTGCCTACTTATTTTGCTCACTTTCTCTCTCTCCCCATTGTTAATGAACCACAATGACATTATAGACACCATGCATCTAGACCCCAGTTTGAATGCAACAGCACTGCCTCATGCATATGTATGATCTGAATAATTATGTATATCTTAATCCAAGAAGTGTGTGGGCTGATTAAACATGCCTAGAGTCTTTGAACATAGGCAATTCCTCAACAGAGCAAAATAAACAAACAGAATTTTATCATGCACTCCGAAAAAAAATAAGAAAGGGAGAAGGCGAGAGAAGCAAAATGAGCGAGTGAGAATTTGAATGTCACTTATTTAAATGAGATATTTGGGGCTGTGAGAGCAATAAACTATAATAAAAAAGTCACCGGCTCTTTGAAATCTTTCAATCCATGAATAATAGAGTTAGGTTTTAAACTGTTTCAAGGGGAATTCTGCCTAACAACCACAGGGTAATGTCCCATCATCCTTCTCACCCCTGTCTTGCTTGCTGATTGGTCAGACATTGCACACTAAGGGACAAGAAAAAAAAAAAAGAAGACGCTTTCTTGTAATTGCATCAGCGTTCCTTACATTAAGGAAATTAAGAAATCGAACAAAGGCTCCAGGCAAGCAGAGAATGCTGAAATCACCAGCTCCCAGTAGATAAGCTTCAGGAGTTTTTTGGCCCTGTTTCTTAGGACTACAACGCAAAACTAGCAAGAGATGCTAGACAAGCAACTGGCTGTGCTAAGGAACCTTTTATAGCTCAGAGGCTGCCCTATCATGGCTCAGGAGACATAATGGAGTTCTCAGTTATGATTTATTTAAGTATCAACTTTGTCTCATATGTTTCTCCTATAGTTTCTTGGGAGAAATCAAATTGAGGCATGCAGTCAGAATACAGAGAAAGAAATGTGTATGTTGTAACAGATGATTTGGTCTTGGGAGAATTTGAACAGAAATGTGTTGAATCCCTTTTGAAATCTTTGATGACGTTGGCATTTTAGCTAATCTAGGCTCAATCTGTGATATCTCTTTTAAAACTCTATAGGAGATAGAAGAAACATGAGATTCCCGTATTTCTCAGGAGAAAAATCTAGAAGGCATTGCTGTCTAGGAGAAACATTTGAGATCTCATTTGAGTTTTTCCCCTTGCAATGGGTGTGATTAAGGTTTGTCTTTAATTGTCTGATGTCTGTCAATGACATTAAAACATGTGCTCTGTCGTTTTTATTGTTTAAAGCTATATAACGTCATGTATTATTTGTAATCTGTATTTTGGCCTTTTCAAGTTAATTGTGCTGTTTGAAACCCAAGCCGAATTTGTTTACCTGCACTGCTCTCAAAGCTGTCTAAGATTTTGAGACTTGTTTTGGAGAATGTAGATACACATAATTCTGAAATATCTTGTTCGGTTGCCAGGTTGCAAAGTGTAAACTTATCATAACAAACTTATAAGCAATACATTCATAAAAGTTTAGGCTGTAAACAAGTCTCTGGTCAATTAATCTTGTTTTAAGTATGCTTACATACATTAAGTGGAAAACAAGATGGTGTTGATTAAGAGAAGTATTTTCAAAGTGATAATATAGTACATTTTTTAGCTCATTAACTGTGTGCTGTGGCTTTTCTGTGAACTTTGCTTTGCATCTCACACAAAATATCACAGTGAGAATGAACTTGTGAAGGTTTAAAAATGATCATGACATGACGTATTTAATGTGCAACTGTTCTTATTTTACTGCAGGACTGTGAATCGCTTATGATATGGCTGTTATGTTGACCCACACTTTACCCATTTAGGTACCTTTCCTAGCCAGACGTACCATTATATGACAAATAAAATATTTGCTCAGATGTCCAGCTCTCATTTAACTCTCTAGGGTTATTCATTACAAACTGACAACTGTGAAATGTGATTTAAATTTATTGCTTTTGCATTTACGGCTTTTAGCAGATGCACATATCCAGACTTATCCAAAAAGTGCTTTAATACAAGGTGGATTTGTCATGAGTTTCCAGAGTATAACTTAAGTTTATTCCATATCTACAGCAAATGTTTGTTCATATGCAGTTTATATATGAAAAAAAATGACTTTTTTTATTTGGTTTGGGGATTGAGATTGAGGTAAACTTGTGTTACCCCCGCAGTGTGTGTAAGATTAAATTGTGTTATGCTTGGCTTTCGGAGCAGGTAGATGTGTTTTCTGAGGTGAGCTCACAGCTCACAGTGCACTTGTGGGTTTGGGGTTTGGGGTTTTGGGGTCAGTCTGGAGCAGAATTTGTTGTACTTGGCCTGCCAAGTTCTCAAATCCAGCTTAGGTATGAGTGTTTGTGACCCGGTGTACAGAGCATGTGAGGTAAGCACGGTATGAAGCGATCAGTGTGTGTGGGTCAGTCCTGGTCTCTATTGACTTTGGCCGGATCAGTGAAGTTGGAAACCTGCCTAGCGCGACATACTAATCAATCTCTCTGAGTTATAGACCTCAAGAATGTTATATTTATTTTCGTTTTATTTTCTACTACACTATTATTAGGTTTATTTACACTACATGTCACTCCCCGTACAGCTCTGAGTATTGATGCCGTTGGCATTGCTGTTGTTTTAGTGTGTGTTGATAATGCATATAGTCAGGCAAATTTGTAAATCACTCTTGTGAGTGTTATTATGCTTTAGGGAAGGCTCTCACTGATTTACAGCGTTCTTCCTCCGTGCGAACATGGCGAATATATTAAGAATTGACAATGACTGGCCGCTGTCCTTGTGGAATGTCGTGTGAAATTACAAGCAACTGCTAAAAGACTTTCCCTGAAGGGTTTATAAAGTTTTGGACGTCTTATAAATCTTCCATATGCAGCGTATAAAACATTTAGACATACCATCAAGTTTAGTGGTTGTGTGTATGCGTGTGTGTATGTGTGTGTGTTTATCTGTGCATACTATCATTCAAAAGTTGGTCCCACTAATATGTTTTAAAGAAATTAATACTTTTATTCAGCAACAATGCATGAAATAGATCAAATGTGACACTACAGACTTTTTAAATTTTAAGTTTTCTACAAAAATAATATGCCGTTTTTAACATTGATAATAATAAGAAATGTTTTTGAGCACCAAATCAGCATATTAAAATGATTTCTCAAACATCATGTGATACTAGAGTAATGGCTGTGGACAATTAAACTTTGACATTACAGGAATAAATCACATTTTAAAATATATAACAGTCATTTTTAATTGTCATAATATTTTACATTATTACTGTTTTATGTATATTTTTATTTAATAAATGAAGCCTTGGTGAGCATAAGAGACTTTTTACAAAATAAACAAACAAGAAACTAATCCTAACCCTAAAGAACCTAAGCAATCGGATATAAATAAGTCAAACAATCATATTATATTATATTATATTATATTATATTATATTATATTATATTATATTATATTATATTATATTATATTATATTATATTATATTATAGTCATGCGGTCGTGGTTGTAGTAAGAATGCATGAAGAAGGAGTAAACGTAGAGATACTTTAATGAACATCAACACACTTCGAAATAACATTAATCTGAGACAAAGAACAAAGGAAAACACAGGGCTTAAATGGAGTGGAGACAAAAGGGATAATGAAACATAACAGGTGAACAGAATGAACGATGATTAACTAATAATGAGAACAGGAACTAAACCAAATATGGAAAACCAGGAACTAAGACAGGGGTAAAACAAGAAAAAACAAGTCCAAAACACTGACAATTATATTATATTATATTATATTATATTACAGTTAATGGTAATTAATGGTATTATTACTTAAATGTGTGTATTAAAAATACTGTTTAATATGTTTTTTAGTCATGGTTTATGAGCACACAGGAAGCCCTCGTAATGCTTTAACACATTATACAGAACTGTGTCCTCATGAACCATGTATACAAATGCACAAACGATTTTATATATAATATTGTGATAATGTTACATGAAAAAAGATGCTTTAGAAATTTATGCTCAGATTTTACATATATTTGCATTGCAAAGGCTTTGTGTATTGTCTCCTAAATAAAGAATTTCCAAACTACATAATGAACACAGAAAGTCGAGCGCAGAGTTTCATCTTAATGAAAGCATAGAGGTTAGTCATTTCCTTGAAGGAGGGAAGGACAGACGGGCCTCATTGAAATGCTAATTTATGCAAAGGGCTAAAGGGTTGATTGGACTGTGTAACATTTGCTTGCGGTAAGGAGCCTCCGAGTCCAGGGTCAGAAACGGCGTGGTGTGGCTCGACTGAGGCCTGCCCTACATTTCCGTTCCCGCTTTTGTTTTGTCCCTTGTAGCGCAAGCTTCAGTTTGAACTTGGCGTCTTCATCGCCCCATATCTACATTAAGATACAGTAGCTCATTTGAATACAGACACAAAAAAACAAGACAATGAACTGAACAGAGAAGCTACATTTCCCTCCTGGCCACACAATGCTTATCTCGACTGGATGAAGGAGGGGTTATCACATGTTGGATGTATTAGCATGTCAGAAGGGTGAAAAAGGACAGAAAACCAAACAACACCAGAGGCCAGATATTTGTTTTTTCTTGATAAATTAAAGTTGATATCCTAAGTTCATTTGCTAATCGTTGTGGTGCCGCTGAAGATGGTAATGATGGTGCTGGTGTCAGGAATATAAGAATGGTGATTAGCAAGCAACTCCAGACAAATATTTCATTCCTTTTCTCATAAGTATATACATCTGCGCCAACCAACACCCCACACTGGCACACACACGTACACTTCCTACAGCCTTCAGCAGGCTCGTTCTTCGGAGAGCTGCTGCCTAACAGCCACACAAGTGGAGAAAAACAAGGGCTGAAATGAAAGAAGGAGAGAAAAAATGAAAAGATGAAATGACATGCTGTTCTTTGCTCTTCTAGCATCGCTGAGAGCAGCTTTGCCACCCTCTCTTCTGTTACTTGACAACTTTGTCACACTCAGCCTCGCAGGCCTGACACTCACACACACACAAACACATAAGAATATGTTCGCTCGAGTGCCTGCGTTCATGAATTCACACTGAGACCGACACAAAGAGTAAGTACTATAAATGACCATGCAATGCCGACCCTGTTTTCATGACATGAATTGAATGCAATGGGCAAGCACTTGACTGAAACTGTTCTTATTTTACAGCAGAACACTGAAGAGCTCCTTTAGACCTCATGATATGGCTGTTATGTTGACCAGTGCTATCCACCCATTCAGGTACCTTTCCTAGCCAGATGTGCCATTACGTGCCGTATATTTGCTTGCATCCCCAGTTCATATTTAATGTTGCCTAGAGTTATTCATTACAAACTGACACCTGTGAAATGTGGTTTAAAATTATCACATTTACATTTTAGGCTTTTGGCAGGCACTCTTATCCTGAGCGACTTTCCAGAAGTGCTTTGAGACGTTATGAATTCCTTGAGAATTTTCAGAATGCTGCACGTTTTTGTGTGATGTATTGAACATTGTTGTTGCAAATTCAGATGATTTAAATATGTTACCAAGATGAGATGGATAACATAGATTAGGCTTTGATGCATACACATATATATATATATATATATATATATATATATATAAACACATGCATTAATACACACACACACAAATAAATGCATATACAATTGAAAATAGCTGTTTTATATTTTAATATATTTTAAAAATGTAATATATTTTAAAACTTCTGAACCATAATGTATAATAAATATTAAACGTAATAAAAAGAACACATTTTATATATAAAATTTATTTAAAAAAAATATATATATGTAAAAATATGCTTAAATGAACAAAAACATTTGCTTAATTTTTACTTGAGTCATGATTTCATTTTTTATCAAATTTGCAAAGTCATTATTTTTGAGTCCCTGTACAGCTTTTTATCATATTAAGTTTAGTCCGTATCTGTTGACTCACTTTTGCTGCTGTAAACTTCTCTTGTTCTCCTTCAAGTCTTGTGTTTAAGTGTGTGTGTTTGTGTGAAGGAGGGGTTCAGCCCACTCCAAGCTTCTTTTGTTTCTGTGTCTCTCTCCAGCAGAATGTCAATGCGCAACAAAAGGCAGTTTGTCCCTGTTGCAGTTCGCCTGGACAGGGCAGAAGACAAAAGCCTGATCTGCTCTTGTGTCAAAACTTTCACAAAGACAAAGCAAGGCTTAATTACACACAAATGTGCCCACATTGTGTGTGTGTGTGTGTGTGTGTGTGTGTGTGTGTCTGTCCAAGTTTCCCATTTTGAGCTCTCAAAAAAGAGAAAACAGGAGGAAAGACGAACAAAAACAAAACAGGTTGCAGTGCATAAACCGTCTGTTGGCAGACTGAAGTTACAGCTAAACAATGAGCTTGTAAAGCGGCTTTGTTAGTGTGATATCTGCAGCACAATAATGGCAGCTTGTTCTTAACTACTGGCCTTATCAGGGCATTTTGAGGAAATATGAGATAAGAGCTGTTTGTTTACAAATATAAAAAAGTAATAAATATGAGCAAGAAGATAATCTCTGAGTGAAGCTGCCTGACTTTCATTCTCCTGCGACTTTCTTTCATATGATTTTTATGGTGTTGTTTTGTACCTTGACATCCCATTTTATTATATGTGAAAAAAAGTGTCCATTACGCTCTCCATTCATGCCTTTTCAGAAATGATGACAGAATTTTCATTTATAGGTGAACTTTTAGGGTTATGTTAGGTGTTTCTTTTTATACATCATGGTGCTTTTACACTGAATCGGGTAGACAAGGTAAGTGAGGGAAAAAGAAAAAGAGAGAGAGCAGAAGGGAAAGTGGAGAAACAATAAGCCAAGGGAAAGAAGCATTATACGCTCGAGGGAGATGTAAAAGCCGAGTGGAATGGTTGTTTTTGTCACTGTCACTAAAAGTGAGAGACCATCCATAATTCAGAATGGTCATTGTAGTCCAGACAGACAATAGCCGCATGAGATGGAGAGAGAAAGGAAAGCTAAGCACAGACAGTATGCTGGAATACTCCCTCTGCAAGTTCTGTATGAATTTATGAGCCGCATTAGAGGAAAATGCACATGTGTATATGTGCAAAGTGTATCAGAGTGCATGTTTGTCTGATGTCTGCATGGAGGAATTTTGCTCATGACAACCGTTTATCTGTTTTCCATTTCCTCAGCCTGTTTGGCTTGTCTCGCTCACATTAAATGATCTCCTAATGCGTTTCCATAGTTACAGCAGCCCTAATGCCTCAATACTACAGTGCCAAGTCTTCGAAAATTCAGCCATATATAATGTGTATATATTTCTTAATAATGTTACATACATTTCTATTTCAAATAAATGCTAAACTTTATATTTATCAAAGAATCCTGAAAATCCACAAACATATGAAGCAGTTTCAATGTTGATAATAATAAGAAATGTTTCTTGAGCACCAAATCAGCATTTTATAATTGTAATATTTCACAATGTCAGTTTTTTTACGTTTTTTTTTTTTTTTTTTTTTTTTTAGTAGAACACATATATTCATATATATTTCAAAAAACACACATATATACATACAGCTTTGTGTGTGTGTGTGTGTGTGTGTGTGTGTGTGTGTGTGTGTCCACAAAGATAGTATTACCAGTAACTTGTGACCTTGTGGGGACATTTTTAGGTTCCCATGAGGAAGCAAGTTTAGAAATCATACAGAGTGAAGTATGAAAGTATGTAGTATGAAAATCTAAAAATTGCAAAAAGTTTTATGTGACTGGTATGTTTAGGGGTAGGTTTGGGGTAAGGGGAAAGAATATACATTTTGTACAGTATAAAAACCATTACGCATATGCAATGTCCCCATTATGATAGGAATACCAGTGTATGTGTGAGTGTGTTTTTTTTTGTTTGTTTGTTTGTTTTTTTTGACATGAGAGTTCAAGGATAGACAGGAGGTGGTAGTATAGAGGAGAGAGGGGACCGGTATCATGATAGAACCATAAGCTGGGACTCAAACTCAAGTTTTTCAAAGTTCTGTTGCATGAGGCCATTAAAGGTACATAGAAGATTTCCTGGAAAATGAAACCATGACATTGGCATTGCAAATGTTTATCATTTGAAGAAAAATTAATTTAATTGCTCTAAGGGTTATGATCTCATTTGGTCTAGTTTGACACGTTTGAGTCCAGCTCTCTGGCCCGTCTCCAGAGAGGTGAGGCCTTCTCATGATCTGAAACAGATTGCACATGGTCTGCAAAATGTCTTATATGAAAATAAACACACAGTGAATTCCCTAAACAGTTGCGCCACTTTTGCACACGGTGTTTCACTGCGAAAACACTACTAGAGTGCAGTTTAACCTGGTGCAAACTGCTGTGTATTTATATTAGATTTTTTGGTCACACTTTATATTAGGTGGCCTTAACTACTATGTACTTACATTTAAAAATAAGTTCTGTCAAACGATTAATCGCGATTAATCGCATCCAAAATAAAAGTTTTTATTTACATAATATATCGATGTGTACTGTGTATATTTGTTATGTATATATAAATACACACACACATACAGTGTATGTTTTGAAAAATTTACATGCATTCACATGTATATATTTGAAGAGTTCAGATGCAAAAGCCTCTAAATGCCATCTGAAATTTTCTTTTAAAATGAGCATTTTTATCAGGTCCCTATATTTATATTCAGTTATTTCACTTTAATTGCATAGAAAAGGACCTACATATTGCAATTAGAATAAATTTACTGAACCTAAACATAGCAGCCAGATAAAAATGCTCATTTTAGATGAAAATATCAGATGGCACTTAGAGGCTTTTGCATCTGAACTCTTCATTTATATTCATATAATTTATATAATATATAAATATATTTAGTATATAAACAACATTTTTTATAAAATATATACATGTATGGGTGTGTATTTATATATACATAATAAATGTACACAGTACACACAAAAAAAAAACTATGTAAATAAAAACTTTTATTTTGGATGCAATTAATCACGATTTATCGTTTGACAGCACTACATTTGATACAATGCACGTACCTAGTTATTAACTAGTTATTGTAATTACTATAATATGTACATAGTATGTACATGAGTAACAGGACTGTAAAATAAAGTGCTACCATGTTTTGCAATACAATATGAACACAATAAGTGCATTGTACTTTTTTTAATGTAAGTACATAGTAGTTAAGGCCACTTAATATAAAGTGTGACCATTTTTTTTTTTTGACATATTCTTTCTGATAATATTTTCTCAAATCTCTATAAACCTGCAGAAAGATATTTGTGTACATTTTCTATCGATTATGGCAGCAGTTATTCATCAAGTGATTGTGAAGAGCATTATAACTGAAGAACATACATCTAGAGTAGACATTCTGCAATTTAAAGAGCTGATTCATGCTGTACAGTTCTTGGAAAATAAGCACTGTGTCCAGCATATATTTTGTGGGCACATTTGAGCGTGATTTGATTTGCATAATTCCTTTAGTGAACAGGGTGCTAAGACAGCGCATGCAAATAAATGATGCTACCCATTCTTAGTAAAATCTTCCCACAGTGTTCATATAAAAACGCCCTGGTGATGTTAGTAGAGTGCTCATCCTGGCTCATCCATTGTTTAAATCCTAGGCATTGGAGCAGAGAGATTTTTCTGTTTGATCTTTACCAGCTCCATGTGTGTTTCTCACTCATTCTCACTGTTCTCAGGGTGATGCGTGTGTGTGTATACAATGATCAGTTGAAAGATGGCTTGGAGAAAGAACTCTTTTATCATTACCAAAATGATCAAGGGTTGCTTGAAAGGGCCGTTCTTAGCGCTAGGACCTCTCTCTTTCACCTTGAGTGCTCACGTACAGGGTTAAAGAATGAATTGAAGGATTCTTAAAGAGATCACATGGGCGCCCACAGGTCTATCATTGTTCATTCTCTCTCTGGAAGAGTGAAAGTCACTGAGAGAGGTCAGATTTCAAAATGTATGCGGTCCCATCGAAACAACATTACTCCAAAGGAAGGGAGGAGTTCTGCACAAACGCTCACAGCCTGAGGCCTTGACCATTTTCAAGGTTTCTGTTCAAGGACTGTGTTTTACCGTCCATTATACTCCAAGCATCTAGACTCCAAGCATACAGTCTGGCCATCAGACCTCATTGTTTTAGAGATCCTCATGTGGATCTGTGTGTGTGCGTGTGCGTGTGTGCGTGTGTGTGTGTGTGTGTGTGTGTGTGTGTGTGTGTGTGTTTTTGTATTATCAGTGTCTCTTGCTATTGCTGTAAACCTGAAGCGTATTTCCTGTACTGTTGAATAATGCAAAGCCCGTCATCTCCAGGCTATTGTAATGCTCATCTTATGCTGATATACTCTGAGCGCGCTGCTCCCGGCTGCTTTTAAACTACAGTGATGCCACCTCATCATTCGTGAGCGCATTGTGCTGTTTGCCTTCAATGAGCAGAGGGGCTGCTTCAAAGACCTCCAAATGATCAGTTTTTGCACCATGAATAATTGGGGTCACCAGTGGAGAAATGAAGATGCTGAGTGAAAAGAAAGTGAAAAGTAAAAGAAGTGCACTATGTTGAATTGCATGGGTTTATACTGTCTTGGGCTATACTTAAAAAAGTGTGAATGACATTTATTAGAATATAGCACAAGAACACTTTTCAAGCAAAACATTTAGAACAAGTAGTCTGGTTTTAGCAATAGAAATATTGTTAAAAATCATTTTAAAAAGACGGTTTTTGACAATTGTTAAACTTACAAAAATGGTCCCAAAAAAAGCTCAGAAAAGCTCTTGCATCATTTGTTTGCACTTGGTTTGATGATTTATGTAATGCAATGAAATTCATACATTTTTAGTATTTTTTAAAGTAGTTCAGATGTTTCTAAAATAATGTTGCTTTTTTCAGTAGCAAGCTACTTTTCCAACAAGTCCTTGTAGTGCAACGAAAACATGCTGTTTTAATGCCACAATATATTGCACACTCAGCCTGAACGAGCTGAGGCAATCATCCAACCCTCTTCTAAATGCCCTCACTCTCTCATATGCAGAGTTAGAAAGTCTGATTCCCTGCCTGGTATTTTAGATCTTCATTGCAATATTTAGATAATGAGTTCAATTTTGTTCTTCTAAACTGCTATACTAACTGCTGTATACTCAGTAATATAAATTAGGCTGTGTTCTAGATTTAAGTTATATTTTCTCCCAGTTCATTTATTTATAAAAACGTGGCTCTAATTAAATCATAAGTTATGTAATCACATAGTTATACATTTTAAAATATTTTACTCCCTTAAATAGCTTTAATGTAGTTTCATCTACTTATTAGTGAGTGCTGGTGGCTCGTTTTACAAAATAATGAAAACTCTCTTTTATTGATTAGAAAATGTTTTTCCTTTATCTTTGTTGTGGTTTAATGAATTTAATTAACTTTAATTTTTTTTAAAAAAAAGTTGCGTTTTGGGTATGAGAAAAGCAATTTTATTTAACCAATTTAATTTTTTAAAGAGGTGGCTATCTTTACTTTAAACTCATTCATTATGAGTAACTTGTAGCTTGGTGAGGTAAAGTTTCAAAGCAGCTTCTTTTAAAAGCAGTACTCTTAAGGGGCCACTGTGTTTGTGTGTGTGTGTGTGTGTGTGTGTGTGTGTGAAAGCAGTAAAAGTGAGAGAGAGAAAAGGATGACAGAAGAGCATAGCCTTTCAAATTGTGATATTTTATGGTGTGCTTAATAAGTTCCCAACCCTCCTTGCTTTAAGAACACAGGGAGAACACCTAGGGGACTGCTCTTACACACACCTGCATTCAGATGCCCTTCCCACTCTGTATTGCTACTGGGAACATACACTCCACTGCAGGGCTCACACGCATACACTTAGTCACACTGCTTTTTAAAAGCTCTCTGTGGACGTGCTTAGTTTCTGGCCCAGGGGCCTGACAGACACAGATACATGTATAGTATCTTCTTTCTTCATGCTCAAGAAGAATGCAGAGGGAGAGAGGGAGCCATGTAATTTTCAATTACCCTTCTTTGATGTTCCTGTGAGCAGCAGATTTCTGATGTTCTGCCTCTAATGTTCCACATCTATGGAATCTGCTCTTGTTATCTTCAGCTCATCTCAGCCGTCCTACACACTTACCTTCTGAGTGTGTGCACTTAAGTCTTCTCACTGCATTAGGAAAAGCAGCTTGTCTGGCCTTTGATTAAACATGCTAAAACCCCACTGATCTGATATGGCGTGACCCTTGTGTGAAACAGCACTGTCTATGCCAAGCTGCATCATCAAACACATAATCATATGCACAGGCATCTTCAAATGATTAATGATGAAAGCCGAGCGTAAGGGGGAGAGACTCTCCTGTCTCGAAACATCCCGGAAAGGTATGAACAAAACTCTGTCTTGATTTGATTTGAGAGGCAATCATTTTAGAGAGGAGCAATCGCCTTATGCGAATATGAGTGTGAGGTTATTAAAGCTATGTCATGATGAGCTTTACCGCCAACTTAAAACAGGTCAAATCAATGCTAACAGTGTTGGAGCAATATTCTAGTGCACTAACGGATGTCAGAGACGTAGGGTTCTTCTTAAGTCTGTGATTTATTATCCAGTCAGATTTATTCAATCAATTAAAGGCCCATTAGACAGCTCAGAGAGAGGCGAAAACGAGTGCCGACAGGTGTATGTGCGCACGAGAGCGCCTGCGCGTGTAAATGTTAATGTATCAGGATATATCAGCCATCTCTAAGAGCCTATTAGTGATATTCTGATCGATTTTCAGTGGGGTCGATCTGGTTAGCGAAGATCAAGGAGACTTGGATTAAAGTTTGTAACATTTTTATTTCCTCTACTCATTTTCCGGTCTCTCTGGAGGCTGCGTGAATGCTGAGCACCGAAGCATCTTCTAGTAATGATGTTCCACGGTAGCCTAAAATATGGCAGCAGATGTTGCCAATAGATAGAACACAAATACATTACATTAATGCTCTTACTCTGCTTGATGTTCCGTTCCGGACTTACAAACTTTGAATCATAAAATGTACACAAAAGCATATAAAGTGCTCAAACC
The DNA here is from genome assembly GCA_039654775.1 of Spinibarbus caldwelli. Taxonomy (NCBI): domain Eukaryota; kingdom Metazoa; phylum Chordata; class Actinopteri; order Cypriniformes; family Cyprinidae; genus Spinibarbus; species Spinibarbus caldwelli. The sequence goes on along the minus strand of CM077246.1, from coordinate 13,869,588 downwards.
AGGATGGATGGATGGATGAAAACATTGCTCAAAATGCCATCTTATGTGCTTTACAAATGTAAAGTTATACAGCTCTGGAACAACATGAGGGTAAGTAAATTATGTATTTTATTATATATATGTATTTTATTATATATGTAATGTTAAAAAGTTTGGGTTGATTAAGATTTAGTTTTTTAAGAAATTAATACTTTTATTCAGCAAGGACACATTAAATTGGTCAAAAGTAACAGTAAAGAGTTATCAGTAGGATTATACTTTAACAAATGATTTCCATTTCGCATAAATGCTGTTCTTTTAACTTTTATTAATTCAAAGAATCCTGACATGTATCACTGTTTCCTCAAAATTATTAAGCAGCACAACTGTTTTGAACATTGATAATAAGAAATGTCTCTTGAACACCAAATTTACATATTAGAATGTCTTTTTTTTCTGACTTTTTCCTTAGAATTGCAAGTTTACGTCACATAGTTTTACAACTCGCAATTTTGACATCTCTCTGAATTCTGAGCTTACATCTCACAATTTTGAATTTTTTCCTTAGAATTGTGAGATTCCATATGGCAATTTTGACTTCTTTTCTGATTTCTGAGTTTACGTCTCGCAATTTTGACTTCTGAGTTTACATTTTGAAATTTTGACTTGTTTGAATTCTGAGTTTATGCCTCGTAATTCTGACTCTTTTTCTCAAAATGTAGACAAAAATGTCAGAACTGTTACATATAAACTTACTGTTAGAAAAAAAGTCTTTTTTTTTATTCCATGGCATATTTATTCAATAGCATGCATGGATCTAGACTACATGATCTTCCATAATGCCCACAACAGTAATAAAGAGATCCTAATCCCATTCCAAATCAGTACATTTATTTATAAAGTGTATAACATCCGAATAATGCTTTGGTGAGAGAAAATAAACTCGAAAGAATTAATGCAAATGGATAAAAAGATCAAAATAAAGAAATCTCCAAATCACAACAAGCAGCTCACGTGTCACTTCTGTGCACACTGCTCTAACTCTCAGCGTGCACCAGAGAGAAAGTGAGAGAGGGAGAGATGTGAGGATAATTAGCTGTCGGTTTGTGAGTGGTGATCTTCCTCTCCGCTGAAGTCTCAGTCACAACCACATAAACAATGCCACATGAATAAAACATGGCCGACAATCACTCAAAGTGCAGTGAAAACACTGCACTGGCTTCAGTAAATATTTCATCTTCATGTCTCTGTGTGCCTTTGAGGTCTGCTCTATCCTCATTACTGCGTTTTGTTAAACATTAATGGGGCCAAGGATTTGGAAGCTCCTTTAACCTGCCCTCTCTTTCCTTCTCTCTCTCTCTCGTTTCGTCTTCCCACACTTTCCCTGACTGATAGCACCACACCTCTTCCTACTCCATCACTCCTCAGATCTGGCTTACTTATTAGATTTCAGACTTGTTGGTTTTGCCGCCTTTTCGAGTTGAAGCACATTTGTCATCTGCTCTGTGGTTCCTCCAGAGGATCAGAGACGAGTAGCGCTGCATTGGAGCCATTAGCTGAGGGAGAAGGCCAGAGCTAGTGGGATGCTATTCGGTTTTTATTAGATTTTGCTCAAGCTCATGCATCCAGCCCTACAGGGATGCATCAGGCAAATGTAAAAGATTCAATAATTCATCATGTATGTAATCAATGTATTCACAGCCCCTTCAGATTTAGCCCTGGCATTGTATAAGGCAACATAATAACTGCCTGGTCAATGAATATTCCATAAAGGCTTGTTTCTGACCTTGGCTGTGGCCTTGTTTCTGTGAAGTTAACCGCATGGGCGGCTGAGCTTTGTGTGTGGTGCCGTTGGTGTTTTTCCTCATGCTGTGACTAAAGTTGGGATTTTCCTCAAATATCTCTAAAGCTCATTTGTTCCCCCCTGCTTTAGCAGATCTGCGGGACTTTTTTCACGTTTGTGAATTTTTCTTGCATATTTATTCTTGACAAATTAGCATTACAAACATGTAGTATTCTCCATTGTGAGGACAAAGAAGGAAGTAGGGAACAGAGGGAGATTATGGGTAAACTACAACAAGCTTCAATGTGAATTTCTAGGATTAAGCAAATGTCGTGCAGCTCCGTACATGCACGGCTCTGTATGAATCTGACCTAGTACATGCATACAGACCAGCCAAGGTATTGTTTTTTAGTTGTACTCAAAAGTGAAAAGAAAGAAAGGGAAAGGAAACAGGAAAATAAAAATGGAAAGGTAAAGGGAAATGTGAAACAAAAATAAAGAAAAGAGAAAAGGGAAGAAGAAATGTGAAGATTCAAAGGTAAATAAGAAAAGGAAATGGAAAAACAGAATAGGAAACAAGAGAAAGGGAAAGCGGACAAGGAAAAGGGAAATTAAAATCAGAAAATGACTGGAATGTGAAAAGGGAAGTGAAAATGTCAAAATGAAAAGGCCATATTATAACAAAAAGGAAGAGAAAATGGGGAAAGGACATTGAAAATAAAACAAAAGGAAAGTGAAAAGGGAAGTGCAAATGTGAAAAGGAAAAGGACATAGAATAGGAAAAAGGAGGAGGAAATGGGAAAGGAAAGGGTATAAAGAAATTAAAAACAGGAAAGGAAAAAAAAGTTAAAAATGAAATGAAAATGAGAAAGTGAAAAAGGCATAGAATAGGGAAAATAAGAAGAGGTAATGTGAAAATGGAAAGAAAAGGGGGAAAGGAAATTAAAAACAGAAACCTTTCCATTCTCTCAAAAAGTGAAAAAGGAAATGGAAAGGTAAACAGGAAAAATTAAAGCAAGTGAAATGGAAAAAATCAAATACAGTGCTTTCTCCCTATCCTGTTATTGACAGACCTGTCCACCTGTCTCTAGTTCTGCTATGAACTGACACTTTCCCTTTCATGAGAGAGGCTCTGATTTCATGCACCAATTAATGAGAGGGTCTCAGGCTTTAGGCTCTCTGTCACTCTTTATTTACTCTGTTTTGCTTTTAAATGGAGAGATGCACCTTCAGTCACTCCAGAGCAGTGTAAAGTGGCTTTACGTTTCTTCTGCAACTGTCACTTTATATTCCAATTAAAATACATACTCCCATGCACACCTTCCCTCACCTTCTTGCATGGGCCATTACCCTCTAATGTAAGGCCTTCTGTGTCTTGCATACTTCAGTGATTTTGCTGAAAGATATAATTGCGCATTTGAGACATTAGTGGGGGATGCTAACCACAAAGTGCTGCCAGTGGAATATTTTCCTGCTGTCACATTCACTTGAAGCTTGTCAGTTTGAACTCTACAAGAACCCTTTCTGATATTTCCCTGCATTTTGGATCGTTTAATGACTTATTTTAACAGTATTTTACCTAGAGACAGGTTGTATATACTAATATATACTTATTTTAATATTCATATTATATACTAATGTCAATATTACGTTTTATTAATAATAACATCATGTAGTAATACAATTTTTTATAGTTATTAATATTATTGTTATTATTGCTGTGTTGATCTTTTATTGACTCTTAATATGAATATTGTATATTTCTATAATGTCAATATTAAAAGTATTATTATTAACTGATATTAACATCAAAATTAAATGTAATATGTAATATACCAATTTCAGTAGTTATTAATATTCATCAAAAGTTGATAAATAGCATTGCTGATCTTTTATTGACTTATTTTAAAAGTACTAGCCAAGATACAGTTTGATAAATAGTGCTTTCAAACGATTAATCACGATTAATCACATTCAAAATAAAAGTTTTTGTTTACATAATATATGTGTTTGTACTGTGTATATTTTAGTTATATATAAATACATACACATACAGGATACATTTTGAAAATATTTACATGTATTCATATTCATATAATTTATATATATATATATATATATATATATATATATATATATATGCTGTCAAATGATTAATCACGATTAATCACATCCAAAATAAAAGTTTGTGTTTACATAATATATGTGTGTACTGTGTATATTTATTATGTATATATAAAGACACACACACACATACAGCATATATTTTGAAAATATTTACATGTATTTACATGTATATTTATATTCATATAAATTATATCATATATAAATATATTTAATATATTAACGTAACATGTATTTCTTAAATATATACATGCATGTGTGTGTTATATATACATAATAAATATACACAGTACACACACATATATTATGTAAACAAAAACTTTTATTTTAGATGCGATTAATCATGATTAATCGTTTGGCAGCACTAATATAAATATATGTAATATATAATCATAGCTTATTTTTCTTAAATATATACATGCATGTGTGTGTATTTATGTATACACAGTACACACACACACACACACACACACATATATATATATATATATATATATATATATATATATATATATATATATATATATATATTATGTAAACAAAAACTTTTATTTTGGATGTGATTAATCATCATTAATCGTTTGACAGCACTAATAAATAAATATTTACGTTAATATATAAATATTCTACATTTCTTTACTAATGTCAATATTAAATATTTGTACGGATGACTCTCAGCATAAATGTCACTGGATAGGTGTAGATTTCTGCAACAGCGATAAGATGAATGAACACTTTTATGCTTTGGAGTAGATGAAGGGGTACTTGAGCATTACAGATGGGGATTGGGGATACTTAAGAAGAAAAATGTTGAGGGAAACTCTAATATAGAAAATGACAAGCTAGCTTTTTGAATTAGGTCTAGGTCTTAGATCCAAATCAAAGTCTGGGCTCTAACGCTTAAAAAAGGGGGTCTATAGGGAAACTGAGTTTTCAAGTTAGGATTTTGAGATGTGTTGTGAAGGAAGGAAAGAATATTTACAGAGCCTGAAGGACGTTTTAAAGGTCAGAGAAAGTGTGAGACAGGCAACTGTGCTGTTGTGTCCCATGAGGGTAAGAAGTGTTTGGGGCGATAAAGGGAGGAAAATTTTCCATGCATTAACGCGGTTGTAGAAAAAAATGGCCTCAATATCCGCGCTCTGTGTGCAGATATGCTTGGGCATGTATGCGGTTTTTAATGATTATGAACTTGCTCTAACCCTCTGATCTGGCACAAGTAAACTGTTCCAAAATAGAAAAAAGCCATTGAACAGTGATGAAAAGCATTTCCACTCTCTCTGATCACAGGAATCCAGGGGCACGTCAAGAAAAAAGCCACCACAAGACAGCGGAGTGAACAATTAACCCATCGCTGCTCAGAAATATTGCCAAATCCTCACAACCTCCGGGAGTTTAAAGCGAGGGGGGAGGCTTCGTTCACTGCTTCTATTAAAGCCAGAGTTGTGGGCTTCTGCAAAGCCAGACAGCAATCCGAGCAGCCCCCCTGCCACCCTCCATCATCCGAGCCAGCCCAGTGCTCTGCCAGATGTGAATACTTCTCCTCTCCCAAACAAAGGCTGCTTTTCGGCCCGGCCCCTCTGAGAGCCAGCCCCAGTTCTGCTTGTGTGAAAGTCACAAACAGTGGATCTGACCCTGAACTCTTGAAGCTGAGAGAAATAGGAAGACCGACATTGAGAGAGAGGAAGAATTCCAAGTATAACCAGCCAGTCACAGGGACTGACACACAACAGGGAAAAATGAAATGAAAGAGAAGCAGAGACAGCACAGAGATTAATTCATAACTGATGGAAAGATTTGAGCAGGTAATGCATGGTGCCGAGGTGAAGTTCTCCAGGATTTCCTTGACTAGATTTCTCTGGAGTTTCTGTGTCACTCCACTGGATGGTGGAACTGTTATTACTGTGGTGGAAAGTTTATCATTTATTATTCATTCTGTCACACTCGGCCATGACCGCTGCAGCACTGGAAAGCACTCGGCCGCTGTTCGCTCAACTCAGAGAGTGTTAGGACACAACTGTAGCTCTAGACGCAGAAGAATGGGAGACATGTAAATACGCTGTCTCCCAGTGTTTAAATTAAAGCCATAAATAGAGGGGCTTTAGCTGAACGTGACTGCTGAAACAAGATATTAATGTGCAGCAGCTGAGGTTTTAGTTTGGACTCGGGTTTAAAGCTTTAACTTTTGGCGCCAAATTAGATTTTTCTTTTCGGTTTCCATCTTTCTTGTTTTACTTAAATACATTAAAAGCCTTCCCACTACTTTTGTAAGAAAACTATACACCACTATTTGTGAATATGCCTGTTTTTTATTAAAAATGCAGAATGTTTGGATCAATGTTGGTCAACAGTCATAATCCAATATGAATTCTGGATATGACATATTTCACAAATAATGGTGTATAAATCTTACAACACTATTGCTTCATTTCAAGATAATTTTGTCTTTTTGGATTTTTTTGTGGCCTGTGCGCTTGAATTTTGTTTTTGTCTTTAAGGGATTGTGCACTCATAGAATAAAAGTTCTGTCATTTTCTCACACTTATGTCATGCCAATACGGTTATTGTTAACTAAAACTACTAAAAATAATTTTTATTTGAAATAAATATGTATTGATTCATTCATTCATTCATTCATGCATGCATGCCTTGGCAACCTAAATAAGTAATCTTAATTTGAAGTACTAACTAAAACTAAAATAAAAGAATTAAAACTAAATAGAGATATGCAAAACAAAAAACTAATAACTATAAAAAATGTCAAAAGCACGTAACAAAAGTAGTAAAACTAAATCTGAAGATATGAACTAAAACAGAAAATATTAAATTTATAAATAATTTAATAGTAAATAAATAATACTAAAATAACACTGTCTCAGACCTGCATGAGTTTCTTTCTTCTGTGGCAGAGCATTAACTTTTATTGTATGGACATAAAACAATGAGGTATTTTTTATTTTATTTTATTTTTTTTGAATATCTTCTTACATGTTTGGAACAGCATGAGAGTGAGTCATTTCCATTTTTGTGTGAACTATCCCTTTAAATGTGTGATGAGTCTCCTGCTGTTGTTCTGTTCTACTGAAAGAAGGAAACTACAAGAACAAAATATAAAATATATAACATAGAAACAGAGTTAAAGCAGTAACAGAGTTTGTATAAATGCATGTAGCAATCGAGAGAATAATATTTGGGTCACAGCTGTTGTCCTCCCCCCCCAACCAGAGATTTCATCCTCTCGTCTCAAGTGTTTGTTTTCCAGACTGGAAAAATGACCCATCTTGCGTTCCATAAGGACCCCCATCGCACACACACTCGCGGTCCCGGCAGCACACTTAACCTCCCGCCAAGTAACCTTTTCACCCGAGAGTGTGGCATGACAGATGAAGAACTTGGTCTCTTTTTCAGGCTCACGCTCCTACCAGGAATATGAAAGTAATAAGGATCAGGAAGATCCGAAGGAAGGGAAGGGATTGAAGAAGAGAGATGAAAGGAGAAGAACAGAGAAAGGGAAAGACCATTTTAGGGCTTGTGCTCTCTGAGGGATAAAGCTCCAGATGACCAGAGCGATGGACCAATTCTCTCCCCCACCTTTGGGGCTCTCTACTCAGGCTGAGCACACAACCATATGGCTTCTCACCACCCACTCTGACCACAAAACCCAACTCATATTTATAAAGCACGCTCACACACACAGTTTTGTCCACTCTAACACACATTCTTGACCTGGCCTACTTTCTTGCACTACATTGCTGTTTTTTTTTTACATTCATTTCTCCTTGTATGTTGAGCACTTTGTGTGAGTGGCAGTATTAAAAGAATATTCAATAAAAGTTGTGTTAAGAAAAAAAAAGATAGAATAATGATAGAATTCTCTTTTATTTTAGTTCTGATGCATTAAATTGATCAAAAGTGACAGTAAAACATTCCGGCTTTACAATTTTACAAGATTCCTGTTGTGGTTTCAACAAAAATATTAAGCAGCACAACTGTCTTCAACATTTATAAAAAAAAAAATAAGTGTTACTTGTGCCCCAAATCAGGATATCAGAATGATTTCTGAAGGATCATGTGACACTGTAGACTGGAGTAATGGATGCTGAAAATTCAGCTTTGCCATCAGAGCAATAAACTACATTTTTAAAATGTATTAAAATAGAAAATGGTTGTTTTAAATTATAATAATGTTTCACAATGTTACTGTTTGTATTGCATTTTTTGATCAAAAAATGCAGCTTTGGTGAGCGTGAGTCACTTCTCTTTCTCTCTCTCTCTCTCAAAAAAAAACCAAAAAAAAAAAAACAACCCCTTATTTTGAATGGTTTAAGGGCTTTTATGCATTTATAAGTTTAACAGTTCAGCTTTAAAATTCTCCAGAAATTGGCCCTATTCACTTCCAGGATAAGTACTTCACTGTATCCTTGATCTTCTTCTTCTTCATCTTCTTCTTCTTCTTTTTATTTGTTTATTTTTTTATTTATTTGTTTGTTTTTAAGAGATAAATCAAGATTATTTTTTGTGATAATTAACATTTCATGTTTTTCATGAACAGAACCTAAAATATTCCATAAACACATGGCAATTACACACACTCATGTAGAAAGTTTCAAGTTCTTTCCTGAAGTTCGGTTCTCCCCCTCACATTCCTCTTCCCCCCGGGTTAGTGTGGGGTTAATTCATCCCTTATTTTAATAGCAAGAGGAGAGAGGAGGAGAAAGAGAGATCAGGTTTCTTACAGAGCCATACGCAGCAGCTGGCAAGCCTGAGTCCTGTGCCGTGAACAAAAGCGCTCGCCTCCCCTCTGTCCTTTATCATCCCTTGTTCTCTATCCCTCACCTCTCCTTTAATTCTGCCTTTATGATATCCTCCACCTCTCTTTCTCTCACCTCTTTCCATTCTTCTTTTTAAACCTCTGCCTATATTTCTCTCCTCTCCAATTTCAAGTTCTCCATATCCCGTTCTCTCTCTCCCTCTTTCTTTAAAGGGATACTCCACCCCAAAATGAAAATTTTGTCATTAATCACTTACCTCCATGTCGTTCCAAACCCGTAAAAACTTTGTTCGTCTTCGGAACACAATTTAAGATATTTTGGATGAAAACCGGGAGGCTTGTTACTGTCGCATTGACTGCCAAGTATATTACACTGTCAAGGCACAGAAAAGTATAAAAAAACATAGTCAAAATAGTCCATCTGCCATCAGTGGTTCAACCTGAATTTTATGAAGCGACGAGAATACTTTTTGTACGCAAAGAAAATAAAAATAACGACATTTATTCAACAATTCTTCTCCTCTCTGTCTCTCTGTGTCAGCGTAGCGCCATTTTGGAGAGCATCCGATGGACACAAAGTGTGTACGCTATTCTCTGTCAATCATGTCTTTATTTTTATTTTCTTTGCGTACAAAAAGTATTCTCGTCGCTTCATAAAATTCAGATTGAACCACTGATGGCAGATGGACTATTTTGACAATGTTTTTTTATACTTTTCTGGACCTTGACAGGGTAATTTACTTGGCAGTCAATGGGACAGTCACAAGCCTCCTGGTTTTCATCCAAAATATCTTAAATTGTGTTCCGAAGACGAACGAAGCTTTTACGGGTTTGAAACGACATGGGGGTAAGTGATTAATAACAAAATTTTCATTTTGGGGTGGAGTATCCCTTTAAAGGTCTGCTGTCATGCTTCTCAAAGGAAAGCTGGAAAAAAATAGCCCACCTTAAAGGCCACAGTCGCACACATGCAGACTCACAATCACACACACACACACACACATATAAGGATATATACATGCAAGTTTTGTTGGGAGAGGAAAAACAAAACAGGATATTTGCAGGATTTTTCAGCTTGGAAATTCTTTCGTTCAATTAACTGCTGTGCTTGCCTGCCTTATTAGTGAAAGAGTGTGTTGGCAGAGTGTTTGAGAAAGCTGTGGGCAATATGCATAAAACTCTGAAATCCAGCTCTAAATTCTCCAGTAAAAAAAAAAAAAAATGAAGCAACTTTTGAAATCACACAATGACTCCAGCTTAAGGGAGATGCTTCTGTAACATCTCTAATGCATTTTAGATCTTCTAAAATCTTCCTCTAATTCAACATCCTTATCCTCCTCCACCACCTCCTCCTTTCTCTGTCTCTTTCTCTCTCTCTCTCTCTCTCTCTCTCTCTCTCTCTCTCTCTCTCTCTCTCTCTCTCTCTCTCTCTCTTGCACACACAGACACAAAGTTGGCTTACACATGTCCCTCTCAGACAGAACACAGCTTTGAGCTTTAATGCAGGGATTGGGTTCATGGCATAAACAATGCTCATAGCTTTTGATGCGTACTTTCACAGGGGTTATCCTGTAAATTCACTTTCCAGATTAAAAAAAAAAAAGTTATAACTTTTACTGTAAATGCATGTATCGAAGCATATGTCTTTTTGTATGGAAAAGATAGTTGACAGTATATGGTTTGCCCATATTATTTGTGTGTGTGTGTGTGTGTGTGTGTGTGTGTGTGTTCTGCTTGGTTTCATTTTGTTATATGTTTTTGTTTTGTTATATGTTTTTGTTTTTGTGTTTTGCTTCGTCATGTTTTTTATGCTTTGTTTTTTGTTTTGTTTTCTGTTTTGTTTTGTTTTGTTTTTGTATTTTTGCTTTGTGGTATGTTTTCCTTGTCATTTATGTATGTTTGTATGTATTGCTTTATTTGTTTATTGCTTTGTTAATTTATTGCTTTATTTGCTTATGTTTTGCAAGTATTTTTTGTTATACATTTTATATATATATATATATATATATATATATATATATATATATATATATATATATAATATTATATATATAATTGTATATATTATCTATCTATCTGCATTGTTTTATTGCGATTTTGCTTTATGTTTTAGTTTGTTTAGTTTCACATTATTATTTTTTGTCTGTTTTTTAATTGGACAATGTCTGCTTCTATTGTTTGGTGCACCTTGCTTTTTTATCTTTTCTTTCTCTTCTCTTTCTCTCCATATTGACAGACATTCATCAAACGGCTGAGGAAAGCAGATCTGGCAGTCCTTAAATTGATACTTAAAATGTAGGACTTCTTACTTTAAAGAATCTTAAAAGGCTCTGGTCAGATGAATATTTCATAACCACCACCCAGGGTCAAAAACTATCCAAAAGGCTCTCTTTCTCTCTCTTTCTCTCTCTCCCTCTCTTGCTCACCCTCTGCCTGGCTGCTCACAGTGAATGCAGCAACAGTGAGCTTCTGTTTAATTAGACTGTAACATCTGTGCTGGGGCTTGAAAGCAGGGCAGAGTCTAATACTGAGAGAGCTCCAGAGGCACGTACAGGAAGAAAAATAAACTATTAGACCATGGGGTGCATAATCACGTTTGGGACACAAACAACTTGCTCCATTTGTTCACACCACTCTTTGTGATATAAATGGCACTTTTTTACCTCATTACGCGGAATGGCGATCTTTCAACTATTCTCGGGCCTCTTTAACTGCTGGCCGTGAGTTGCTGTTAAGGTTAAAAAATAAATAATTGGACTTATGCAGTCCATAAGTAGACAGCTATTTTTTTTTTATATACTCTGCTTCTTAATTTGACACTGCAATTGATCACATTCTTTTTTTGTACTTTGAAAGAGCTTATGTTGTCTCCATGGACTTTCTGCATTCGGAAATAAGTGCGTTCTTCACTCCCATTCTGCCTTGTTGAGGAACAAAACTCCCTGATGTTTTAGCTGTGAAACCAGTGCTGGCGTTCTCATTAGGGGATGTTATTGTGATTTATCTTCTTCTAAGCATCTAAAACAACATGTAGACCTGTTTTTCTCTCATTATTCTTTGCCATCATAGTGCCATGTTCAATAAAGATCTGTCATTAATATTATCATTATTGCCTTTTTATTTTCATTTGTCCTTCAGAAAGATCAAATAACTAACATTTCATGGAGCAACACCCCATCGGTGATGTGCAAGGTGTGAAATTGTTCCTATCACTTCTCCCTCAAACACCCACAATCCCCTCCTAGCAGACCCGGTGATGGCGGCATTTGCAGTTGGTCAGCTGCGTTTATGATGATCTGAGACAGGGTGAGTGCGTCCTTGCCCTGAGCTGATCTTATTGATTTAAAGAGAACCAGACTTCAAAAACAGATGAAGACGGCTACTGATGCCAGTCTCATATAATTAGCATCAAGCCTGCGGCATATTCAAGGTGGAAGATCATCACTGTGCAAAACTAACCTCTCAGTACAGACACGCATCGAACCAGATTTACCTGCATCAATGCTGTTAGACATGTGCTGGGTCTAGATAATATTCATCTGTTTTATCGACTGCTGAACTTTGAATTATAGCTGTTATACAGGTCAGGTACTGCAATTACTTTGCATTTAAGATACACCTGGCGTGTGTGTATCCCAGAGGGTAGTTGGAAAGATTTTGATTTTGCCTAGTTAAACCCTATAAGCAGAACGAAAATAACAGATTGTGTTTGTGAAGTGCATTGTTAAGGAGTAACTAATTAAAAGAAGGTCACTAATATCTTAAGCAATCAGTTTTTTTAAAGCAGTGTAAATTTTTTTTGTGTTGATGGGGTACTTGAAACTTACTAATGGGGCTGTGAGTGTACAGAAGAAACCAATTCTGTAATGCAACATATTTTAGCCATGCTTAGCGTTCAGCGGTACAAGATGCACATGTGATTTATTTGAATTTGGAGCGTGATCTTTATTTGAATGTGCTCTTGGAGAGATCTAGCAGGGAGCCGGGGGATATCCGCTCTCATCTCCCTTTACAACAATAGCTCTCTCCGGAGAGTAATTAGAAGCTATAACCACAACGAGCTGTGCCAGCAGGGGCTAAGATGAGCACTGTGTCTCCAGTAGAGACCAGACTGAAGCAATCTGTGATCTTTCTTCAGGGCCATCAAACTGGACTAGACTGAGCACCGCACTGTAAAAAGTTCTGAGCGCTTGCATAAGCGAACAGGATGATAGCGGGAGTCTTAGTCAACATGAAATCAAAACCTTAAATTTGTTTTACTTAAAGCAACAGCCATCAACACACACACACTTGAACACTGAGGGAAAGGCCTTCCTCAGGAGGTGTTTTAGCAGTGGCAGCTGGTGCCAGGGCAGAATTAGTTAGAAAGAGAAAATTAGAAAGAGTGTGTCTTTCTGGAAGTCCAGAGGCAGAGGAGCAGTTGGTGATAATCCCGCTCTATTTTCCATAGGCTACAACACAGTGTTTTGATGTGCACATATCTTTATCCACACTGACATTCTCCAAACAGCCACAGTGTCCAGAGACCAGCGGCTGGCTCTGAAATAACTCCGAGTTGGAAATGGTACTCTAATTATAAACTCCGCATTGAGGGACGGCTTGGCATAGCAAGGAGGAACACTGCAATCACGACTGGGTACTTTAATGAACGTTTTTTAATGACCTACAGGAGGTCTTAACTCCATTTAAAGTTTTTGCTCAGCATGGTATTTATAATAGTTCATGGCAGTTTTCTTTCAGTAGTTCTTTTTGTAAGGACTACTGAGTCCAAATTACATTGGACCTGAAAATTTATGGTGTTTGTTTGTTTCTGTATACTTCTGATTGGTCTATTTTGGCATTTAATGTGACTTCAGTAGTATGAATGAATTTGTTGTTGTTGTTGTTGTTGTTGCTGTTTATAGTTTCAAATAGGCCAATATTTTTTTTTTTTTTTTTTTGTATTATACAAAAATCTAGCAAAATATGTCTCTAGTTTTAGTCTTTTTCTTCACAGATACTAAAATAACTTAAATTAAAATCAATATTTTATATCAATTTATGGCATATAATGAACACTCAGATGATCATCCTGTCAGGTATATTATATTATATTATATTAGATTAGATTAGATTAGATTAGATTAGATTAGATTAGATTAGATTAGAATTATTGTCACACCTTTGGACTGTCAGTGTGTTTGTTTTCCTCCCCATGTGCTCCGTGACCCAGTTTCTCCCTTGTTTGTATGTGTTCATTGATTCCAGGTGTGTCTCGTCAGTTTCCCTCGTTTAGTCATGTATTTAAAGTCTTGTCTGCCCCATGTTTCCTTGTCGGGTTTTGAACATCAAGTTGTGCTACGCGTGTCTCTAGCCAGCCCTGTGTTACCCTTGTTTGTTTATTAAAGACTGTTGATTGTGAAAATTCTCCTGCGTCTGCGCGTTCCTTGCTCCTTCGCTCCAACGCAGTAGCAGCATTCTGTCAGTTATATTATATTGTATTATAATATATTATATTCACCAGTTATACTGCATATTCATTATTGCCACTTAATGTTTATTTTTTATATGATTTATGTAATTTTATTTTTATTTATTATGTATATATTATTCATCACTGCTACTTAGTGTTTTAAAAACAATATGCGCGTTTTAAAGCTTTTCTAGAGCGCTTGAAACTGTGACTGAACTTTATTCTTTACTTTTTTCATTTTTATATGTAATAATATCTGTACCACAGTTATACTGTATATTCATCACTGTCAAGTAAAACTTTATTTATAGAGCACAACTTTAACACAACCATTGTTGATCCAAAGTGCTTTACAATAAAAGGTTAGATAAAAAGCAACAGAGACAAAAAAATAAATAAAATCAAAATATGTATATAGACACAAAAAAACATACATCAAAAGTACCGTACACAACAACACTCAAATGCAAGGGTGTAAAAATGAGTCTTTAAATTTGATTTAAAAACACTGAGCGATGGAGAGGCCCTGATAATGAGGGGTAGACTGTTCCAGAGTTTAGGGGCCGCAACAACGAAAGTGCGGTCACCTTTGGGTCACCTACAGTGAGAACGAGGGACATATAAAAGAAGCTGGTTACAAGATCTTAATGACCTAGAGGTTGTATATGGCTGGATAAGATCACAGATATATAATCAAGGGCTGACTTTTGCAATTCCTTGTATATGAAAAGAAGGATCTTTCAACTCTGAATTTGATAGGGAACCAGTGCAATGAAGCAAGAACAGGAGTAATATGCACCCTCTTTTTTGTTGCTGTCAACAATCTGGCTGCCACATTCTGAACCATCTGAAATTGAGATAGAGTGCATTGAGGAAGGCCGACATACAGAGAGTTACAATAGTCCAGCCTGGAAGAGATTAATGCATGAATGACAATTTCTAGATCTTTTCGAGAGAGAAAATGTTTTACTTTCGCGACAGATCTGAGGTGGAAGAAGCTACTCTTTACAACTGTGTTTACATGCTTGTCAAATTGTAGTAATGGATCGAAATAGGCCCCTAGATTTTTTACATGATGTTGTAAGTTGTTACTAAGGAAACCTAACCTACCTGTAAGAGTACTATTGAGTGCAGTGGGGCTTAGCAGAAGTACCTCAGTTTTGTCAGCGTTTAGTTGCAAAAAATTATTAGCCATCCAAGTTCTCACTTCGTCAAAACATGAGAAAAGATGTTGTAAAGAAGAATCATTTTAACTTTGATTGGAAAGTAAAGTTGGAGATCATCTGCATAGCAGTGATAGTTAATTATTATATTTCTGGAGAATGGAGCCTAGGGGAAGCATGTAGAGCGAGAACAATAAAGTGCCAAGAATAGAAGAATCCTGTGGAACCCCATAAGGGGTGGGCGCAGAAGGTGAGGTGAACGACTCGATATTTACTGAAAAAGTACTAACCTTTAAATAAGAGGTGAACCACTATATGGATTTGCCTTGAACCCCTGCTACACATTTGAGTCAGTTCAAGAGGATGTTATTGTCAATAGTGTCGAAGGCTGCACTCAAATCTAACAGTATCTGAATGGCAGATGACCCTGAATCAATGTACAGCAAAAGATCATTCATAATTTTAATCAAGGCCAACTCTGTACTGTGAAGTGCTCTAAAATCAGATTGGAACTTATCCAGAATGTTAAAAGCATCCAGGTAAGACGTAAACTGTGAAAGCACTGCTTTCTCTAAAACCTTAGAAATAAATGGGAGTTTAGAAACTGGCTGGTAGTTAGTTACCAGCAGAGGTGGACAGTAACGAAGTAAATTTACTTGAGTATTGTACTTAAGTACAGTTTTTGAGTATCTGTACTTTACTTGAGTATTATTTTTTCTGGAAACTTGCGACTTTAACTTCACTACATTTGAAAGACAAATATCGTACTTTTTACTCAACTACATTTATATCAAGGTCCCCAAGTCGAAAGTCGTTATATGTAGCAGTTTTTCCTGTGCGCGCATTTTCAGATTCACTTAACTTTTTTTTTTCTGCGAAAATCCAGCCTGCGATCTGCCAGGACCTTCTTGTGTTGCCAAAGTCTTACAGTATTTCTAAGCCTGCAGTTTCCAGCCTAGCTTTGAATGGACATTTGGCTGACTTTTTTACACAAATCTGGCAACCTCAGGACCTTCCCCGCTGAACTAATGTAAACGTCTGCGCTACTGCACAGCTAAAAGCGCTCTAAAAAAAAAAAAGGCATGTTAACATATTAAAGCCCTTTGAAGTTAAACCATGTTTTTACTATAGCAACCATAACTATGGTATTTGCAGTAAAATCACAGTATCCACAAATTTACTATTTTCTCAATAGTAACCATAATTATGCTATTTGTAGTAAAACATCAGTAACCACAAAATTCATTATATTCATTAAATTCATCATAGTAACTATAGTTTAATTTTTGTAGTTAAACTATGGTAATACAAATGGTAGGCTAATATATCAGTCAAAAATGGCTGCTACACTTTACTATCTATCTATCTATCTATCTATCTATCTATCTATCTATCTATATATATATATATATATATATATATATATATATATATATATAAACTTAGGCCTACTGGTAAATTGTTACTAAAAACTGGCCAGGGAAATATATAAATCTGAACATTATTTTATTGTCAAAACACTGCACATAAATACTTTTTTTTTTTTTTTTTTGCAAACAAATGATCAATAAGTAGGCTAAATGATCACACACGTCAAAATGTTTTACTTCTTTTTTTTTTACAACTTTAGAATCTAAACTGGGAGTTGATAAGAATTGAAATCAATAAGCAGAATCAGAATCGGAATGGATAAAATTCAAACAATCCCCAACTCTAGCCACATGTTGTGAAGTTCACTGATTTCTGAGCATTTTATGAACACTGATCAGTTGATGGCAAAATTCAAAAAGACGGTTCTTTGGTGCAACCTGCACACCCATGGCCATACTGACAGAGTATGTTCCAGTTTTCTGAAAAGACTAAAGATTTGTTTTCTTTTCAATGTTTGCTTTGTTTGCCTAAAATGAACCATATCATAGACTTCAGTATCTCTTTGAAAAAGAACTTTGTAACTTTTAAACAAGTATTAAAATGAGTTCAATGTAGTTGTAGGAGTGTTAAATAAAAAAAATAAATAAAGATGATTATCTTCATTCAGTTGTTCCATTTCAATAGGTTTTGTAACATAAAAGCTCTTAATTCCAAAGATAATACAAGCTAATCAGTGTATTCAGTAGGTTGCATTTGTGGTATAAGTTATTGTAAGTATACAACAATGCGATAATAAAACAATGCATTTACTTTTTACTTTTGATACTTAAGTACTTTAAGTACTTACTTAAGTAAAAATCTGTCTTTATAACTTTCACTTGTAGTGGAGTAGTATTTGACCAGTAGTATCTGTACTTTCACTCAAGTAAGGAAGTTGTGTACTTTGTCCGCCTCTTGTTACCAGTGGTCAGTTGCCACTTAGTTGTTGTTTTTTTTTTTTTAAACAATATACAAGTAAATTTGTAATACATTTCTAGAGCACTTGAAAGTCCAACTGCAACGTCGCCAACTGTCTCCTATCACAGGTCCGTCATATGAAAGTCATCTAGAGGATAATTAAAGTGGTTACCATTAACACACAGAAATCAGTGCAGTAAAAATGAAAAGGTAAAAATCTCCTAATTACACATCACAAGGAGGTGCAGAGACATAATGGTAATTTTCTGTAATCTCCTCGATCACATAATCAACCCAATTGCCACAATCAAAATGAATCCAACCGTTATAATTATGATGTCTTTTTGTAGGGATATTGTTCACAATTTCAGTGCTAATAGCAAATCTCACCTCTGAAATTATTAGGGAAAAGAGGGCACACAAAAGAGGAGAGAAAGGGAGACACTGAGATCTGGATGGGTCTACAGATGACCTACCACCTCTGCTCTGGGTAAAATCCCTAGATTCACTCACTGAAACATAACTTTGTGCGTCTAATTCCATAACTCAGCAGAGCAGAATGGAAAATCAGCTTGATTATGTTTGCCGGTAATTTGTGCCTTTACTAATGCTGGCTGAATTTTTCATGACAAATTATACTTCAGTCACCAGGGAGACAAGCTAGCGAAACATCTCTTTCCTCTTATGTTGGAATGAGTATTTTAATTTGATTGAAAAAGAAAAAAAGAAACATAATTTAGTTGTTTTTCAGTGCACTGGCTTGAGAAATTACAATAAATAAATAAAAAAAATAAAAATAAATGAAGAAAGAGTTCCCCAGCTGAATTTTAATCAAGGTTGTATTTTAATCATTTCTGTTACAAATTTGAGATCACAATAACCAAGGGTTGTAACAAAGTTCTCTGGAGAGAGAATTGAGTTATTTCTATTTCAGACATAGATTAAAGTCCTGTATATGTGTGCGCATGTTTTTATTTATTTATTTATTTTTTGTTCAAATAAAACAGGCTTGACACAACAACTTCTTAGAGACAATAACCCCCCTCTCCACCTCTATTGCTGTTTCCTCAGTGAAGAGTAAAAGAAATCAATAACTTATTTTCTCTGCTTTTCTCCCTCAGGAAACAAGGTCTCGAGTGAGCGATTAAGGAGGTTTAAGGTTCCACAATGAGCAGAGAAAGGGAGCACAGACTCACAGCTGGTCCACTAAAGACAGACATCTGTCTCTCAGTGTCAAAAGGAGAGATGGCTACTGAAGGATAGAGACAGATCGATCTGGATCAATGTAAGATTGACTAACAAATTATTTTACCATGAATTAACAGAGGGTATATTTTATAGATCAGGGGTCCCTTAGGATGGAGTAGTTTAACCTTAAAGATGTAGTTTAGCCAAAATAAAAATTCCATCATCATTTACTCACCCTCTTGTCATTCAAAATGTGTATGGCTTGCTTTCTTCTGTGGAACACAAAAGAAGATATTCTTAAAGGATGACAAAAAAATATATATTCTTTTGTGTTCCACAGAAGAAGGAACTTCATACAAGGAATAACAAGACATGAGTAAATAATGACAGAATTTTCATTTTGGGCTGAACTATCCCTTTAAGTAGAGGAGTTGCAGTAGACTGTGCTCTCATTCATTTAAGTAAAGGCTTAATTTAGAGTTTTGCTCTATTTTTAAGTTTTAATACTAAGTTAACTTGTTTACCGTATCTACACAATGTTGCAGAGGAGTTTCACAGGCTCTGAATAAAGTGTGTGTGAAAGAGTTAAACGAAATGATACATAAGTGGAGGAGGAGAGTGATTATAGCAATTAGCTACTAGTTTTTTTCTTGCTCTTCTTCTCTCTCTGCATTTCAGGTTTTATTTGAACATTAGGATACATACACCCCCTTGCTAATGCAAAAGCATCTAGACAATGAAGAGTATAAATAAACAGTATAAAATATAAATTAAGAAATTAACTCAATTAGATTATATATAAATCATTATAAAATGATTATTATAAAATAAATAATTATTAAATTTAGTGATTTAATAAATAACAAAAAAAAATACTAAAAAGAATCAAATTAATAGTAAAATAAGATGACAAGACAATTCACCTATGACAAGAAGGGCCAACACTATCTCACGACCAATTTGTACGTATTTTACAAGATGACTAATTCATATGAATTCATACGACCTCACTCATACGATTTTGTACAATTTGTCTAAACCCCAGTGACAGGTAGGTTTAGGGGTGGGGTTAGGTGTAGGTCATTCGTACAAATTCATACGAATTGGCAACTTGAAAAATACTTACGATTTAGTAAAAATCATATGAATTTGTACAAGTGAGGTCGTACGAATTCATACAAATTAGCCACCTCGTAAAATATGTACGAATTGGCGTGAGATCAAGCTAGAAGGGCCAGTAATGACAAAAATGGCAGATTCCTCATTTACTGTGAGATTACTCTGTCTCAGTCCTGCATCTTTAGCATTTAAAGGAAACTCATCTCAAAGCTTATTGTTACACCTGGCTCAAAGATAAAGGGAGACGACACAGCGGAATAATTTTAAGCATAATATTTATTACAACAAAAATTAACCAAAAATAACAATCACAAAGTCAGTATCAGTAATCTCAATCAGTATGAAATGCAAGTGAATGGATGCACAAAGTGAAGTGTGGTCAGCGCTAGTGAATGGATGCAAAACAAAACATAATGCCACAAAATTGGAGCACGGCTTTGGCAAACTGCTCAAGCAACAGGGGAGCAGCGGCCCCGACGAACTCTCGCACCATGTTTAACCCATTTAAGCCCACCGGCAATTATAGTTGCCACAGTTTATAGTTGTCATTTTCCTTTTGTATTTTTCTAGATGTTATTCATGATTTACAGTACTATGCAAAAGTCTTAGGCCGCTAGTATTTTCACCAACAAAAATGTTTTTAAGTCCGTTATTTCTATATTTTGTTGTAGTAAATATCAGTTTACATTTCTAAACATTATTTTTGCCATTAATTGTAATAATCCAGTGATATTTTTGTATGCACAAGGAGTCTGACAACAGCCAGTGCTCCACACAGAGATCTGATCTGATCATCATCCAGTCTGTCTGGAATGACTTGAAGAAACAGAACAAAATGAGACAGACTAAATCCAGAAGAACTGTGGCAACGTCTCCAAGACGCTTGAAGAAAAAACCTTCCTGCAAAGCTACCTGAAAAACTATGTGCAAGTGTACCTCAGACAAAAGCTGTTTTAAACGCAAAGTGTGGTCATACTAAATGCTGATTTGATTTAGTTAATAGAAGTTAATTGATAAATAAAATCTATTTATGGCATTTTTTTCTGGAAGCATCCTCATTTTACAGCATTTTTACACAATTGCCTAAAACTTTTAACAGTACTGTAGCTTTGCAGGCAGGTTTCTTGAAGCATCTTGGAGATGTTGCCACAGTTCTTCTGGATTTAGTCTGTCTCAGTTTGTTCTGTTTCTTCATGTCATTCCAGATCAGATCAGATCTCTGTGTGGAGCACTGGCTGTTGTCAGACTCCTTGTGCAAACAAAAATCTCACTGGATTATTACAATTAATGGCAAAAAATAATGTTTGGAAATATAAACTGATATTTCCTACTGACACACTACAGCAAAAGATAGAAATAACTGACTTAAAACCTTTTCTTTCTTTTTTTTGTTGGTGAAAATGCTAGTGGCCTAAGACTTTTGCACAGTTTGCACTTCCTTCCTGTCACATGAGGCCGTCAACTTCCTACTCCTATTTCCAGGAAGCATGGCAAAGGCAAACCCTCCCAAAGAAAGGTCATTTTCATGTTACTAATAAGTATTTTTTGTTGACATATATAAATCTACATAATCATGAAGGTCTCTAGAATCATCCAGACAAAACAAATCTTACAAGAGATCTATAGTTTTTTGTATACTTAGTCAAAAGTCCAAGCGTCAGCTATAGTAGCCGGTGGGCAAATGACTTGTAAGTACATATATCATGGGGAAATGGGGGTATACTCTTGCTAGCATCATGCTACTCATGTTACCTTTTTGTTAAAAACAGCTTGTTAGCATCATGCTAGCAACATGCTAATCATGTTAACTTCATGCTAACATGTTAATTATGTTAGAATGTTGCTAGCATCATGCTAATCACATTAACAGCTTGTTTAAAACATGTTAACATCATGCTAGCAACATGCTAATCATGCTAATTTTGTTTTAACATTTTACTTGTGTTATCATGTTGTTAGCATAATGCTAACACAATTAACATGTTGTTAGCATGTTGTTACCATGATGCTAACACGATTAGAGTTACTATTAGTGCCTAGTGCCGAGTTTTCTCACGGCAAGCACCACTCACATTTTCTTCAGAAAATGTACAGTGCCCTCCACTAATATTGGCACCTTTGGTAAATATGAGCAAAGGCAGCTATGAAAATAAATCTGCATTGTTTATGCTTTTGATCTTTCATTCAAAAAATTCATAAAAACAATTGAAGTAAAACAACTGAAAGTGGGGAGAAAATCTCATGATGAAATAAATGTTTTGTTTTTGTTTTTTGTTTTTTTCCTCCAATGCATGTTGGCCACAATTATTGGCAGCCCTAGAAATTCTTGAGTAAAATTTCTCTGAAGTATATTCCCACTCATATTTGCATTGTTTAGCACACCAGGGTGACTAGGAGCATGAAATTGTCCAGCCATGATATATATATATATATATATATATATATATATATATATATATATATATATATATATATATATATATATAAACCTGACTGCCTCTGTTAGAAATCCTATAATGGGCTGTGGTTGGATCTTCCATCAGGACAATAATCCAAAACAAACATCAAAAATCAACACAAAAATGTGTCACTGAGCACAAAATGAATCTTCTGCCATGGCCTTCCAGTCCTCTGACCTGAACCCTATAGAAAATGAGTAAGGTGAACTGAAGAGAACAAGCACCAACGTGGAGCTGTGAATCTGAAGGATCTGGAGAGATTCTGGATGAAGGAATGGCCTCTGATCTCTTATCAGGTGTTCTCCAAACTCTTCAGGCATTATAGCAGAAACTCAGAGCTGTTATCTTGGGAAAAGAATGTTGCAATAATTGGGTGCCAGTAATTGTGGCCAACATGAACTAGAGAAAGCATTTATTTCACAATGAGACCCCCCACAATGAGAAGTTGTTTTACTTCAGTGATGGGTTAGAATTTTGTGAATTTTTTTGAATGAAAGATCAAAAAGATAAATGATGTAGATTTATTTTCACAGCCACCTCTGCTTATATTTACCAAGGGTGCCCAATATTATTGGATGGCGCTGTACATATTTATTTATTTATTTTTATTTATTTATTTTCATTTAAATCTTTGATACACAATGCCCTGTTGGGACAACTTAATGGCTGCACTTTGTTCTGCACTATGTTCCACCACATTAAGACAAATGGATTTGTTGTTGATTGTGTATTCACATTCAAGAGATTATAAGATAGATGCAGCTTTTTGGGTTCGCATTGAATGTTCTTAGACTTTTATACATAATAAATTTGTTCATGAATAAAGTTAGATGAGTTAGATTTGAGTTAGATGCCCAATTTTGTCCTCCTATTCAAATTTGACATTGAAGGGGTCCAGACAACGTATTTGCCCACCGGCAATTATAGTTGCCGCACATTCAAATACAATTTTCAAGAAAAGAAAAAAAAAAAAAACCTGGGGAAAATAAATGCATAACATGTTCACATAGGACACTATTAACTGACTATATGCATGAAACCATTCAGAAAAATTTGGGCACAAATGGGTTAAATAAGAGCTATGACAAGCATCAGGTGCGCTCAAGTCACGCCCCAATCACAGAACCTGCAGAAACAGAGAAACCTAAACACCCAAACCAACACAACTCAATCCTAACATTATCATCCAGTGTTTCCCAGTGTTATCCAGTGTTTTGCTGAACTCCATCAACAAGCTGATTAGGATGGAGATGATACCAGATTATCTAATAGTCTAATGAGCTTCTCTTTTAGCTTCCAGAGCCCTGTTTCCTGATAACAATGGATCTCAGCTCTTAAGTGAGTTCTGTACGTGCAAGGTTACTTCTGCCTTCTCAAAAATGCTTGAGAATGTGGTTAAGAGTTGCTGTGTGTTCACAACATGTTGAAATGTCAATTAATTGTAATTGTTAATTGGGCGTACAATTTTGCTTAACATTGGAAATACTTTTATGAAAAAGAATTTACCTTGCTTGGAAAAAGTCTAGGTTTATTTTCCAAAATAGTCAGCCTCATTATCTACATATTTACATATATGCCCAATAGTTGCTTCCTTCATTTGCTGTGAGTTTGCAAATTCTCCCAGGGTCAGAGAAGAGAGTGGTTACCCTGAGGCCCTGGGATTGATTCTGCCAGTGACAAGAATATTGAGTATAACGATGTTCACGGTGTTGCAAAGGATTGCAGAGTGCACAACAGGGAGGCGGAAGCTGCGCTTCAATCAAACAGTGATCTGCTCCCCAAATTGATAACGGGTGTCAGCCGTACGGCACCATGGTGCAGGTGAGGTTGTAGGGTAAGGAAGACAGCGTGGGAAGATGTCTTGACACACAATATATGGGAGTATTTCATGCACAGCAGCAAGTCTTATAAATATGTTTATCAGCCTAGTAAGCACATTAAACCATTTTACCCCTAAATATAACATCTTTCTTTTAAATGTAATTCATACAGTTGTCTAAAACTGCTACAACTTTATACACTATACTGTTCAAATGGGTCAGTATGATTTTTTTAAAGAAATTCATAAAAATTCTTTTTTTTAGAAAGAATGCATTAAATTGTTTAAAAGTGGCAGTAATGACATTTATTTGATAAATAAATTTGCAGCTGCCTGCCTCATTACATTTTATATGTATGAAAGTTTTCAAGTGCTATTTAAGCTGTGATGACTTTGGTGCCTATTATTCTAATATGATAGAAATGATTTTTTTTCTATAATCTATGCTAACAATGCTTTAGAGATTCCACTTTATAAAGCTACAATTTTTGCCTACAGATACATGAAAACCCATTGAAAATGCTTAATAGTAATACATTCACATCCACCTCTCTGAGTTCAAATTTCACTACGGCAGACAAATGACATGACATCGACAAGCAGGCGCTAATTGCCTCAAAAGATGGAGAATAATTGGTGGATTCCGCAACATTTAAGCGTCTTCTTTGTACTGTAGATTGCAAAAGCACAGCAAGAGAACAGATGAGCGCTCAGGGAGGAGCCGAACCCATCGCTGCTAAAAAACACTCAAATGGCATTTGGAAAGTGAAAACACACACGCATTCACACGCTCATTTTCTCTGTCACTGTGTTTACAAGCCTTAATAGCAGCGAGCGTGTGAACACACCACAACGAGGACTTTACAGCCTGATAAAACGTGTTGCTTTGGCAGTGAGGCGGCTTTTTGGACTGAGTCTCATTACCAAGTACAAACCCCAAAGTAGCCATGATCCTTGGAAGACCACAACCAGAACAGACTTATCCGAGGTAATTAGCGCACCGGGTAAACACTCGGGGAATTACTCCGTCTAGCGCTCTCAGTACAGCGCAATGCAGCTTTGGAATGAACCCCAGGCCTTCTGAACAACAAGGATTTATCCATACTTGTACAGATTTGGCTCCACTGCCTTGAAGCGTTCGACGAGAATGGTCAGAGAATCTGTAATTATAAGAAAAGATTGGTTCAGGCCGACTGAAACATAGCCCATGGGCATTAATTGAAGATTAACACTCTCTACTATATAAGGTTGTGCAGAGTTGAAGTCAAAATAAAGCGGCAAAGGTTGCAGAGAGGTGAAGTAAGGAAATAAAGCTGTTTTTTTTCATAGAAAATACACATTATGTGTTGAAAAAGCAATCGTCGAGTTTCAGTGCTGCCGAACCATAGTAGGTCTCATTAGTTGTTCTTAGTATAAGCGCTTCCCTCCACGTTACACCCCTCTATGACAACACCATTACAGCAGCGCCGGTGATAGCAGGAGACACCTCAAACGCTTGCTTTCCACCCCCTCCCTGCCAACATTCCCCAGGCTGTCATTCAGGAGTAAGACAAAAGGAAGGAAGGCTTTAGAGAACGAAGGCAAGAGCTCCGCTTCTGTCGTTCTCCCCTCAGGCGGTGAGGGTGTAATTCAGTGTGAGGCGATGACACAGCCTCCCTGTGAGACCTGGCTCTGTCAGCATTAAGGGCTTCTCTGCAATATTCAGAGCAGCATGCAACAGAGAAAGCTCCACATTTCCACACAGCGCAATTTCATTTAATACACGACTCAAAGCAGCTCTGTACTTCATGCAATACGGCTCAACATGTGGTATAGCTCTTTAGAACAGAACTGCGAGACTCTCAAATTGAGTGAGAAATGCTATGGGATTGAGCGTATAGACCTTATTAGAAGAAGATGACACTTTTGTTTCACTAGTTTTGACATTTATTGCATTTTGTAGTTTGGTCATCAGTTTCAATTTACTGTATAGTTCACAGATGTAAGCCAAAAGTCAACATTAAAGTTTAAGAAAGCTGTATCTGAAAACCTGTAATGACGGACCAGTGATCTAAAATTTGAGGGAGATTTATTAAAGGGGTAGTTCAGTCATTAATCACCCTCATGTTCTTGCAAACCTGTAATTTAGATATTTTGAAGAATTTTGGTAGTTCACTTCCATTGTATGGACAAAAACACTTCTCAAAATGACTTATTTTATCTTTTATTTTTCCACAGAAGAAACAAAGGAACCTGTATATTGTGTTTTTGAGTGTTTTTGAACTATGAAATCAGACCTTCCAGCATTCATTGAAAATCTAAAGTTATTTATCAGTAAATATGTGATTCAGTTTTTTTTCGATTTTGTGTTGTAATTTCTTTTAATTTAGTTTTTGTTTTTACTTTTAACTTTGTGACAATTGACATTAAAATCATAAGATTTGGTAGCATTTCTAATTTCATGTAAAATGACTGATGGATAAAAAAGGTGTTGATAATTCAGCTAGCAAAACATTGAAAATATGTATTTTCACAGATTTTCAGGTGATAAAAACGGCTCTTAAAAACATTTGTTGTGAAAATGAGAAATTCTGATGTTCTAGGAACTTATGACTATTCAACATTCAATGGACTCTATTTCTATCACTCACAGCCTCATTTCCATTTGCATCAAATTACTGACTAAGCAACCATCGTATACAGCAGCAAAACTCAAAATACTGTACAGCTAAACCAGATCTCAACGACAAATGACTACATCTCACTGCATTCTGCTTTTTCTGCGTGACACTGTTAGTTCCTGCATATCTGCAGTCTTCAACAAATGGTTGGGGTCACCAGATATAGATTCAGTCAGACGCCAATGGAGTGTGTTTGTTGGGGCATATTGGGGGCTAAATAAGGACGGCTCTTAGAACAGATGGCTATACTAACCCCCATCATGAAATGGGGTATTGAATGCATTCCTCCTGTGTATACGCTCTTGTAACCCGCCTGCATGCACTCACATCTGACAAACACAAAGATTCTGTGGAGAACTGCTTTGGTATTTAGAATCAGATGAGTTGAATTATTAAAGCTATAAAAAGAAATACTCAAACAGCAACTCTTCAATGAGAGCGAGAAAGAGCTGAACATGTCATCAAGTCACTGATTTGTGAATATCACTATCACACTTCCTCTTTTATCGGGATTAGATACTGACATATTTTTAATCAGTTTCAAAGCAGGAGTGCTGAAATTGTGTTAAACTTGATTAAACGTGTTTGCAATCGTGAGAACATGTCATACATGCACATGCTCACAGTCTTACACTTGAAGTGATTTGTGACTTTAAAAATTTACTTAGATGTTATTAATAATTCCAATTGAACCCAAATATCAGAGTGGATGTTTTACTCTGGGTTTTTGCACTGATTTTATCCACATGTATAAGTCATGTGGATCTGGTGGGCTAATGCTTTGACCAAACGCAATTTTGATGTATTATTCAAACACTATGTGGGCATGTATGTCATGAATCTTCTCCCTTTTTTAGGTAAATGCAGCTCAGGTTAAAAGTATTTGCCATTAAATCTGAATGACGCTGGTATACTCTCCAAATTCAACTCCACAGAGATTTGAACTACTCAAAAAAAGCCACATACTTGCCTGACAGTTACAGATTGGGACTCCAGGTGGTTCCTCAAGCTCACTGTGTTATAATTACGACCTGGACATTTGCACACACCTACTTAGATAATATAGACATCGGGATACTTCATCAATACGAGCCTGTCCTGGCCACTGATAGATGCATTTTGTAATTATACTTGTACCATCTAAAGTGATCCCGCAGTGTGTGACGGCATGCAGTGTGCATTAGTGAAACCTAATAGACATGGTGAGCTTTCTCTTCCTATCTCCTGTGTATATTAGGCTCTCAGCGAGGTCTGTTTGTGATCAGACCAGCACTTTGCTTACATTTAGCTTCATCTCAGACCCTTCAGTATGTACCAGTGTCCCCTGACATGCAAACATTATACACTACACACAGGCATAGGGGAAATTGGGGTAATTGTGCCAGTGGGTAAGTTAGGTCAGCCCTTTCTTTAGGTAACATTTTTGTCATGTTACTATATTTATAGAGAGTTTCCACCATATTTACCATGTCTAAAATAATACTCAAATATCTTTTAGTAATTAATTTTTTTTATTAAATTATAATTAATTAAAAATGTATGAGATCATAAAGTCATGCTTATCTAAGAGAAATAAAATGATGTTTTACTTCATATATCAAATGGATTATTTGAATCTTTTATTCCATGCACTTTTAAAATTAATTGTTTATTTATCCTCCAAGCTGGCACAGAATAAAAAATAATAAAACTAATAAATGAATAAAAAGAAAGAAAGCATTGCACAACTTAGACTTTTTTTTTCTTTTCTAAAAATGTACACAAAAGGTAGGCAAAATTAATTATATTCCAAATGAAATTGTGTTTTAATAATGTACCTAATGTGCTTAATTGTAAAATAATAAAAATATATATATAGAATAAATAATATAAATTACCTAATGTGCTTAACCATAAAATAATAAAAAGGAATAAAAATATACTTCTAAAAAAATTATTAATCATCATGATAATCATAAAAATTAATGTGAGGTAGTCCCAGAAAGTTTTAATCACCATGATTTCCAGAGGATTTACAGCAAAAACTTCTCTCATTAGTAAACTGATTATATTCAAATGGCAGTCATTTGCTTCCATCCACAATGCATCTCTGAAAAGGCCAAAAAGATGATTTCTTGTAATTTTTGTTTATAGGGAGTTTCTTTAAATATAATTAAGTATATTTAACCTCCTTTTCTTCAAGCCTAGAGGACAACTTAAGTAAAAAATGTCAAGTCTTGCCCCACTAATAAGTCTTACACTGTTCGGAGATTAAAACAAGAAATAAAAAAGTCGGTAGAAAGAACATATAGCGATAAGGGTGAATTATTCTCATTATGCAGATTTGATGATCGCAACTCATTATGCTATCTGAGAATCATACTAATTATCCTTCAGCTGTCTCCCTCTCTCTCTCTTCCTTTATTCGTATCTCTCTATCTATCAGATACTGTCACAGTTTAATGCTTCTATGTAGGAAATAAGTTCAGGCTCATCAGCAGTACACCCCATCATGAAGCGCAACATTACATTTCTAACTAATGCTTACACACACAATCAGAGGGGTGCCTGCTTTACAACCGGCTTTCACACACTGACACACTGCAGTCTGACAGCAAAGCAGACGGTCCGCTCTGCAGGATATCCTGAAACACAGTCCTCGAGATAGAAGATGACTGTACGCTACCATGCGCACACATCCATTAATACACACAAAGACGCAGAAAAACAAAACCCCAAAGTTTTACAACTCTAGCTGAACTATAAGATCAGGTTAAAAAAAAAAATCTAAGGGCAGAATCAAATCCTGATGGTGTAACGGTGCTGTCTAAACTGTGACACAACTCCTCGTATGACTTGAGGGTGTCTATACTGAACAGGTCAAAGTGAACATTCCAAAAAGATCACCAAAAGTAGTTATGCTTGCATGCAACTGAAGGCCTAATGGGACTGAAAAGTCTTCATGTAAACATTTCAGTTGACCCAACTGAACACCATCTGAAGGAACTTTCAATTGGATTGGAGGAAGAGGTGTGGACCTGAAATAATTTGATCAATTAAAAAATGTACCAATGTTTACATGCACCCAAATAATCCATTTATGATCCATTTGATGGGTTAGTTGTACTTCAAAAACTGAATGAAATGTCGATTGGATTGAAAAGAGTTGGTGTAGACCATAAACTGGTCAGTGGAGGAGACTGAATATTTACTAAATATTTGTTAAAATAATAATAATAATAAATGCCAGATTTCTTTTTAGATAGATCACAAAGACAAAAACAACAATTCAACAATAACTCCAGTGACATTATCGCGGTGGCTTTCTCCAGTTCTGAAAGTGGCAACTGGGCACTACACTTCCAAGTTTTGTTTCATTGTTTGATTTGTTTCATTCTTTGGATTGGATTCAAAATGAATGCATTTGTGTAAATGCTTGAATCTGACTATTTCCTCTATCCAATTTAAAAATACCAGTGCCATGGTGTGCATGCTTGCAAGCTTTTTATGTCTCGTGAGCGTGCATATGTTTATTTTCATCTTACAAACAGGGCCGCTTGTCCCAAAAACATTGTAAGAATAAGTAGATCCTACAAATCATTGGCATCAATAATCTCTATGACCTATTTAGGCCTTCAATACTTTTGAGAGAAGCAGGTCAGTAATCTGAAATTGAATTGGTATCATTTGGATTGACAAAAATGAATGCATGTAAACATGCACTTGCTCAGGCCAGTAGAAGACTTGGGAATTTTTTAGGGAGTGTACTGAAATGGTTTTGACAAATCCCTGAGCAATATTCTCATTACTGAACTAGGGAGTGGATTGAGACGCTCCTATACTTTTCACTTCTAAAATGCCTTTATTGTTTATTTAATGGCCTCTTTGAGTTTTCTTGAGTCCCTCTCTGCTTTCTCCCCTACAATCTGTCTATCAGTGGAGAGGATGGACATACCTGAGATGAGGGCCATGTTAGGGTGTGTTGTAAGGATGAGCCCTTAGCAGAGCTCAGCAGATGGTACAGTCAGGACTGTCACTGCTTCTCCCCTGATGCCCAATCACTTCAAGCCACATCCCTCAATGGTGTTCACTCAGAAACCAGCCCGGCAGACAGCATTAGCATGACAAGACCAATACAACCTGGATGCATCTGCGCACTTTTTTCAAGGACTTGTTATTTCTTACACACACACATCCCTGACCTTGCGCTTTCCGTTGTACCTAATTTTCCTGCGTCCTACTTTTTCTAAGGTCAACGTTTTCACTCTTCACACAATGTTGGCTCTTCCTTATTTATTTAAAGTACGAGTAGGGTTAAAAATAGACCATCAGGGTCCTTGAGAAAGCTTTTGTTCTAGAGCTGAAAAAGCTTCTGAAAGGCATGCATTTGACCATTCAAAAATGTTAAGAAAATGTTTAAAAATGTGTACAGTACTGAAATATATTTACATTTATGCATTTAGTAGACACTTTTATCCAACGTGTCTTAAAACATATGCATTTTGTCAGAGCCAAATAGTGTACTATGCCAGGTTTATTGAACTAGCCTGCTTTGATTTAACATACTGCCATTTTATAATGTTGAACCATTTAGTAGGGTTATGGAGGCATTTTGATTAGAAAGAAACCTAAGTTAGGGGTTTTTCTTAAAGTTTAAAAGGATTTGTGGCAATGCAGTCTCAATATTTCAGAAGCATCATATAAGAGGCATCAGAGGCGCTCCATTCTGGAGTGCTTTGACATTTTCTTTGAAGTAGCGCCATGGGGAAGCCCACTCATGATGTAATTCCTTTAAAGTTTTATTTAAGGCAGAGCACCATTCCATTATTGAACTTCTGTAATTTCCTGATATGCAGCAAAGCATTCACAAAGAAACTGGTCATGCTATAGCTTTTTGTGAAATTACGGATTTCTCCGTTCCTTTTAACAAGACGATATTCACAACATCTTTTGCTGTGGTTAGTTTTCTATTTACATGCTTTCTTTCATTAAAGGTCAACATTTAGTTACACCTAAAAGCAAAACCTAATGTTAAACCCCATTGAAGAGTTAATGGAAAAGGTTTTCACAGAGGTTCAGACATCAGTCACCTTTAAAAATGTGGACAGGTCGGCTTATCTCATCTCCAAAGTAATTTCAACTTTCAAAGTTTGCTGATATTGAGGTGTTAGTCGCACTCCTTTGATTTCACAGCTCCTACACTTTTCACGTGCAACACAGATTGCATTTGTGAATAAATTCACAGGGAATTTAGAAATATGTCAGCAGGAGCGCCACAGAAATGTTTGCTTTTTTCACAAAATTCCCATTCCTTCATCAGGGCTTTGGATCTCAGTTAAAAGAGTCTGCTTTATTATTTGTTTCAAAATGTAAGAACATGCTTAGATGTCTGTGACAGCCTTCACTTCTGTAGACCCCTTGAGACTGATAAAGCAAGAAAAGATAAGAGAAATATAGAGACAGAGATGGCATAAAGGCAGATACACACCTGTTTATTTGCTCAGTTTCATCAAAGAAGGAAAATGGGAAGTGTGAGACATGTTGACTAACTTAAAATTTGCTAAAATTTGCTAAAATTTATTTATTTATTATTTTTATTTATTTATTTATTTATTTTTTGACAGACTGTCAGAAAGGTACAGTTGATTTTAAGGACAGAAGTTGATGAGCACAACAACCTGTGCTTGGGTATTTTACAAATGAAATTTCAGAAGGAACATTTCATCATTAACCAAATTTTGGATTTGCCACAGCCCTATAATACAAATTTAAACATGTAAACTCAAAATATTTAAAAACATGTTATAATCATTTTTTATCCTATGCAAATAAATAAGCACAGTGTGTAATCACACTAGCAGGTGCATGTACAGTAAGTAATTAATTTTCATGTTTTTCATTTTCATGTTTTCTTTCTGTGTAATAAATTTCACTTTCTTTTTCATTTTCTACTTTATTTATATATATATATTTTTTTTCTGTTAATGTACCCCGTGGCTGACTGTATCTTTAAAAACGAATTAACAAAAAAAAAAAAAAAAAAAAACTTTTTCCTATGACTAGAAACATCCTGCTCTCTCCACTGTGGCAGAGGAATATGTTATCTCTCCAGAGATTTTCTTACTATAGGGAGATGAGAGGGTCTGTATTACTTGCTATTGGAGAAAGCGTAACGGCTCACTCGGATCACGTGTGCCGTAATAACCAATCACATTACAGCCTTGACGTCATTGAATTTCAGTCATTGAATTTCAGTTGTGCGACACTCAATCACTGTTTACGGATGCCATAGGAATGAATGAGAAGTGCCGTAAGCTGAATCCCAGCAGTCGCAAAAAGTCAGTGACTTATCTAATAAAACAGCATTTTTTTCATGGTAAACTCTAAAAATAGTTCAATCCAAAAGTTTTGTTTAGTGTAAAACATGTTGAAGATTAGCAGATACGCTGTCGATTTATTAAATGATAAGCCGTTTCCTCTAAAAAGCTGTTTATTCAGCGTAGTGAAGTCTCTCCCCCATTGATATCCATTCAAAAACAATGGCCTCTGGTCTCCTTTCCCACGTACTGGCAGACCGGAAGCGTTAGCTTTAGCCGTTACGCTTTTTTTCAGCTAATGGTTGCAGGCTTGCCTTCTAGTGGCTTATATATATATATATATATATATATATTCAGTGCTTTGAACAATAACACAAAAAGGCTGTAACGTGGCTGATGAGACGTGCGGATCCATTTGCAGGCTTTTATTTAAAGGCATGGTCAGAAGACAAGCAAGGTTCAGGCAATGGCAAACAGGTGTAACACAGGCAAGACACAGAGTAATCCTAGAACAAGCGTGGGTCGATGATCGGCGAACAGTATCCAACAGGGAAAGGCAGAGAGAGTAAATCCAGGTACACAGCAATAATCCAGGCAAGGGAATAAACAGAGTCCGAACAGTGAGACAGGGGTAAATACTGGGAACACAGACTAGAAAACAACAAACGTTCCGTAAAGCAGCGAACACTAGGGGAGTGATAAACACAGGACAATACAGAACCGCGGAATGGCACGGTGAGGCAGCTAACGCTTGAAGAGAGCCATGTGCAGATCAATACTCGGCAGTGTAACTGAGAAAGTCCATGGCTTAAGTAGTGTGTGTGATTGTGTAATGAGTCTCAGGTGTGAGCGTGTGCTCAGTGCAATCAGCTGTGTGTGTCGTCAGTGCAATGGATGATGGGAAATGTAGTCTGGTGAAGTGCAACAGTAGTGTAATGCAAGAGTTCATGTGATGAGTGAGTGGCCTCTGGTGGTGAGTGAACGGAAGTTCATAGACCGGATTCATGACAAAGGCATTCAAATACTGGAAGATTTACAAATAAAGAGCTTGCCTTCTAGTGGCTTTGATCTCTCTTCGTAAAAAAAAAAAAAAAAAATTCTCTCTTCGTTCATACCAGCCCATGTGCGGCCCCTGGCGTTGCGGATGTATGGAACGCAAATTACAGTAGCGTTTCACTGAAAAATGTCGGCGTTATTTAGCGGAAAATGCATAAAATGTACTTTATAAAGAACGTAAACTTATGAGAATTCATTGATATTTCTCTGAATATGCTTACAGTTTAGACTAAAAGCCCTAATGGAATTTATGACATGAAAAATTCATCAGAACTCTCATGACTGAACAGGTATGTGCTGCTACTTTATCGCATTCTAAAAGTACTCAGTTGGGTTTTAATTTTGCATGCTGTGATTTGTACTCGTGATAAAAATTATTATAGATGTGGCTGTACGATTTATGTCATTGACAATGGTTTTTTTTTTTTTGAAGATGTTAAAACATCACAATAATGTAGGCCTATATTTGACAGTTCAGCATGCAGTAAATGTAAACAAACCTCTTGTCTGGGGATGTAGATCATGTACAGTACGCTGAAAGGATTGCACTTTATATTGAATTGCAAGAAAAATACCTGTTTAGTCCATTTCACTTGAAAATTACACTAACTGTAACCCATGTATGAAAGCCCATTTCCGCCGCATAAAAACATACTTGGTAATCATAATTATTTTTATTTCTTTATGTCATTGTGACTTTTTATGGCATAATTATAACTTACCAAAGCATGTGGCAGAAATGTGTTTCCATATTTGCAGTAGGCCTATAAACTGGTTCTTTTTAGTGAATCAAAAACACACAGTGGGCCACCAGCTTACTTAGATTCACAAACAAATACAACTCACATATACTTGTACCAATGTAGTCTGATTTATGAACAGATATATGAATGAATGAATGCATTTGCCTCATTGATGACTCATATTATCTGCTTAATTTAATGTTAAATACAAAAAGACTCACAAACTCCAGTTTGAATCAGTCTGGCAAATTCTTCACTGAATGAAATCACTGTATATGGGAATGACTTGGTGCTCTTGAATGTTTTCAGTTGGAAAGCAGTGATGAATATAAGGTTGTCAGATCAGTTTATCAATATGTTAAAAAATATTTAGTAGTGAATCTAGCTACGTGTTAACGTTTCAACACTGCAAACAATACATCGACAAGTGAATCTGTGGGGTAGGTGTTATGTTGTGGTAGTACTGTGTTTCCCATACTGACATACGGGAGAAATTATTCCATTCAAACAAAACATATTCAAGAAACAAACTGTAGCGACTGTCGTTATGGATTGCAAGTTATCTAATGCATCAGTTTGTCTGTGTTTGTATAGCTCTGCAGGTCATTCCATCAGCCCCTAAACTCTTTTCTCTCTTTCTCTATCTCTCATTCCCTCCTCCTCGCATACAAACATCCCAGACTCCTCCATCTTAAGTTGTCTCCCATTTTTTAATCGATTGCTCTATCACAGAACAGCTGTTGTGTTATGTGATCCATGAGCTCCTCTACACATTAGTTATGCCACACACAGACAGTATCTGGGTGTCCCTGAGAGAAAGACAGCCCAATCCATCGCTACCGACTCAAATTCTCTCACTTCACGTATTCAGCAGAGCACATCACCGTGAGCTGAGCCTGGACTCGCAGATAAACCTTCCTCTGTTTGGCTCCATTGTCTGTATTCCTGTAATGTCAGGTTGTTCTGCTGTGTCATTGCTGTGTACTGAATTAGTTGCTCTATCTGTTTTGACTAGGAAGCCACTGTGAAGACGACACACATATTGAACCTCAGTTGTGTACTTCAGATTCTCTGCAAGGAAACCGAATGTGGATTTTTTTTTTTCTAATACTGATCAATTTTTGACTGAAGAATGCAACATGTATTCCTAAAGTCGATATGTGTTTCCTACTTATTTTGGAGTCGGCTCTGCTGTAGATTTTCATACAGAGTGCGTTTTCTTTGCTTTTAATACCACTTCTTGTGGTAAACATGGGCATTTGAGTTGGCTGCCTTTTGAATCATGAATTCTTAAGTATGGAGATTTTCTTTTCAACTGCTCCTCTGTGCTTTTGGAGAAGTGCAGGCGTCCGTCTTAATGCTCGCTCCCGGGGTACAGAGGTCTGGGGTTTTCTGTATTCTCCTGATGCTTACTAAGTCCTTACTTGGGGGATCTAACTGCATTTCTGCTGCCCTACTTTGCAAAGCTGTACTAAATGTGTAATGATGCCCTCGTGTCCTGCAAGATTTCTGTTTAATTTAGGAAATCTTAAATTCATTTAGCACTGCATTGGGAGGAGGGAAAGAGAAAGGAAGGAGTATATAAGTGCGTGTTTGTGTGTGTGCTGAGCAGTGTGAGCTTTTACCAAGTCAAACGTTCTTCAGTGATAAGCACATGTTTAGCTGCAGGACTGTGAGGGGGCAGAGCAGCACTGGTGCAATCCTGATAGCAGAGACACACTCAAGGATGCAGCTGTTTCTCAAGAGTTTATGCATGTTTGTGAGGTAAAGAGAGAGTGTGTGATATGAGAGGAATTGTCGTTTACCAGATTACCACAGTCGAAAATCATCTTCCAACTAAATGTACAACTTCTGCAGTAAATATGAGTGGTGTTTATCAGTGCGGAGCTTGCTACCATGATGCTAGACTGCTGTGATTGGTTGTCAGGGTGTTGACAGGTGGTTGTTTACTGGTCCAGGTCAAAAGAGTCCACCCCCAAATCTTTTTTATTTTATTTTATTTTATTTTATTTGTTTGTTTGTTTGTTTGTTTTTGTTTATTTATTTACAGCTTGAGTCTGAAGATACAATACTGATACAGTTACAAATTATTTTTATATTTACGTCTAAAAAACAGAACCAGTTTTATTTCTGTTAAATGGTATTTTTTAAAACTAAATATTGTTTAAAAAAAACAAGTTATTTATTAAGAATTGTTAAGAATAATTATACTAAAATGCACATTATTATTATTATTATTATTATTATTATTTGTATATTTATGCTTAAGTTGTTGTGCTATCTGTTTATTTTAATATTTATTTTAATAATTTTCATTTATTTTAATGTCATTTATCAGTAAACCTGATATTTAAAAAATGATAACCTATTAAATAGAAAAGTGTGAATATTTTAGTAAATAAAACATTGGTCAAACCAAATTATTGACCTATTGCTCTTTGGGCCCCTCGAGGTGAAAGTGACCTCTGTGCTTCATGCATCGCTACACTATTCACAGTAGACAATTAATCTTTATGCCTGCGAAATTTAAAACTGCAATCTGTAACTTTTGTTTGGTTAAAAATGACCCGAAATCAATATTTGAGCAAATATATAACCAGCCAGTGTTCAAAACTACCACCTTACTTTAGCCCGATTCACAATGATTAGCTTATAATAATGTTTTCTAATTTGAGTGGCACGGGTAGGTTTTCGCGGGAAATTCGAGCATGGCACTGTGTCATTACGTCATGTCTGTAAACATAAAGAAGTTTTCCCGGCTATTAGGCTATCGCATGTGAGGATCCTGCAGGTGGTGGATCTTTTATTGTCTTTTCTCACAGCAGCTAGAATAATTCAATGTATCATTTTGATGGTGGATTGTAATCCAGAAAGTATTATGTGTTTATGAAACACGTGAATGAAATTTAATTATATTCCAGTTTTAAATGTGCTTCTGATTACAGATAGCCTGGGATTACACAAGATTTGTATTTTAAAGAAAACCAGTTCGAAGGGAGCATAATTTGCTTTTTGGGTTAAAAGAATTTCTTAATATGAAGTATTTTTATTTTTAGCATTTACTGGGGAAAAAACTGTCTGTACCATCTCTATTTTTTAACAAAACTGTATAAATTAAAATATAAAGCTAGAATGTCTTCATAAAGGGTAGCGCATTTCCACAGACAGTAAGTTCTATGATGCAAGACTGTGAAAATTTTAGTTTTCATTTTTCCTTTGGGTTGACCTTTCCAATGTAGTAAAACACTTAATGTGATCCACTCTTAAAAGTTCTCAAAGAAACATCGTGTCAAGTTGGTTAGGTTGACCACATATTCCCATCCAGCTTGACTTCCCATTGGCCACACGGCCCAAGTTCCACTTAATATGAAAGGCATTCGGTTTTGAAGTGCAGATGTGAGCCTGTAAGGATCATATCCTGTCGTGTTTGGCGTTCTGTTTGTTCGCATTCTACATTCCTCCGGGGAAACTGCCCTGCGCTGCAGAAGGGCTGTGGAGAATGAAATACCGATGTTCTAGTCACACACATACAACCATATATTTTTACGCGCTTACTTGTCAAAGTTTCGCTGGTCCCAAATTCATCTCCCCTCTGCCTTGAGTGAATTCTTATCTCGGGAGACTTGGGTGACTCTCTTGGCACATTTTTTCCACGGCTTCATGTTTCACAGTGACGGTTTGACAGCCGATTTCAAAGCCTGTAAATCCCCCAGAATGCTGTTTGCCTGGTGCTTTGAGTGGGCATGAAGCATCTGCACGCCGACAAACAGCCAAACAGACACTACAGCCTAGGGATGGAGAGAAGGAAGGAAAGATGAGGCTAGAGAGGCTCTGTTGGTGCTGGAGGGGATGAAGGGGTGATGGGGCAACGAATCACTCCCCCAACACTTCCTGACAGCTCACTTGCCATAGGGACGTAGAGCAAGGTTGGAGGGTGCCCCACTTTAACACCCCCACAGAGCCCTAACTCTGAGTGTATGGATGTAAACACACACACACACACACACACACTCACTCACTCAGGGGAACACTCCTACTCATCTCCAGATCAGAAAAACAGTGAGAAGAAAGAACAAAATGAAAGAAGGGGAGAAAGGTTGGAAAGATTTAAAACATTTTCTGTCTCTTCGTCTGTCTGTCAGAAAGTCTGTGTGAAGGTTTGCCGCTCTCTGATCCCAGAACAGTTACTGTTAAAGCAATAGTTCACTTGAAAATGAAAATCTGTCATTATTTACTCATCCTCGTGTCGCTCATCCAAACTTGTATGACTTTTTTTTTTTCTACCATGGAACCCAGAAGGTGAATTTCTGAAGAATATCCAGGTCACTCTTTTCAATATAATGAAAGTAAAGGGGGATTGGGGGCTATCAAACTATCAAAATTACAAAAAAAAATAAGCACCATAAAAGTAGTCCATTTGACAAGTGTGCTATATTCTAAGTCTGTGTGACATGACATCTGTACTAGCACTCGTTGTTAATTAAACGTCCATTATCTATTGAGAATAGTGTATATGTATGAAGCACAGATCACATAGAAGACACTGTTCTGTTGGTAAACGTGTTGAATTTGCACGAATTTCCAACTTGAACCCATTGCAAAATCTGCATGGGTCCCGAAATCTTTTCTCCAAATCACAATGATTCTTATTGAAGTGGTTGGATTTCAGCCAAGAAAATTTGATGAAACAATGGTAACTGTAACCTTCACAAAAAACTATATCTGAATGATTAATTCATGAATCTGATTGATTGGGTTCTCAAGTTCAATCAACAGACACAATGATCTGCTTGCAGAAGTTAACAGCCACTGAAAGGAAGCCACACAAAACTATGAGCGATGGCAAACTATTTTTATTTTACTTACTTTTATGCTCCATTTGATTCATTGTATATTGTACATGAAAAAGAGTTACCAGTGCATTATTCAACATCTCTCTAAAGAAGAAAGTCAGTCAAATAGGTTCGTAATGATACGAGGGTGAGTAAATGATGACAGAAATTCAATTTTTTGGATGATTAAAGGGAATATTTTTGCTATAGTGAACTGAAAAAAGCATAATGGACCAGATTATCACAAAATGGCCAAAATTTCCGTTTCATTTATTTCTAAGTGATTGTGTAGCTCAAGCATAACTATCACTGCTGATGTGTGTCTGCACACAAAAGAGAGTATTGTGAATTTTAGTTAGAATGACTGTATTAATAATGTGACCTCGGGGGTCTTTCTTTTTCCAGAGAGTGCTGGTCAGTTTTAAGGTCAGTGGTTCCTCAAAGGGATTCACGGGATAAATAAATAAACTGCTTTTTTTGAGGAAAGATTGTTTTTTATCTAAAGCCCGGGACCTGGACGGAGGGTTTTCGATGTGTGTGTGTGTGTGTTGTGGATGTGTGGCAAAGACAGTGACCTGAGGGCTGTACCCATCCGTCAGTCAGTGCCGTGTGAGTCACAGCCTTTTTAATGATGAGGGAAGAGGGCAAGAGCTGTGGAAATGTCGCGTTTCAATGGCTGAACTCTTTTTGGTTGATTTGGCCCTGGGTTCTCTGGGCATGAGCATAATGATTTGAAATCCATTTAAGAGCTGAGAAAGAAGTGGTGCTCAAGAGGAAGTTCTGAGTGCCATTCCACACACACTTACACACATAAGCTCACACAACAAGACTTTAACACTCCTAAAGCTAGTTTTCAGCCAAATAAATGCTTAGCATGAGCCCACAGCTAGACAAATTGACCTGTATAGTCTACTTGATATTCAGATTTTACCAGATATCATTTAGTGACAGCCGTTAAAATGGTAATCCATGTTAATTAGTTCATTCGGACTTCATGCCACTGTACTGTCTAGTCACTGTGGGTAATGTGTGGATGCATGCAGAATTGAAACCTTTTAGTCATGCTTGCCAAGCAGTGTGGTAGTCAGTTAAACTTTGTTTATAAATCCATTGAGGAAATGTCAGTGGAAGAAGTGGAAAACACCGTTGACGGTGCCTAAATGTAACCAAAGCCTGAGCATAAAAGTAACCAAATTCCTTAAAGGAATAGTTCACCCAAAAAATTTAAATTTGATGTTTATCTGCTTACCCCCAGGGCATCCAAGATGTAGGTGACTTTGTTTCTTCAGTAGAACACAAACTAAGATTTTTAACTCTAACCGTTGCAGTCTGTCAGTCATATAATGGCAGTAAGTGGGACCCACGGCTTTGAGAGTCAAAAAAAAAAACATACACAGACAAAACCAAATTAAACCCTGCAGCTCGTGACGATACAGTGAGGTCTTAAGATATGAAACGATCGGTCTGTACAAGAAACTGAACAGTATTTATATAATTTTTTTTTTTTTACCTCTGATCCACCGCAATGTCCAACTGTCCTGAGCGCGTTCACAACAGCTGACGTGTGACGCGTCAACGTGCTCTGGCAGAGTAGACGCATGCGCAGATGCGATCTGTCGTGCGTATATGTCACTCATTGTTTAGATCGCTTCCGCGCATGCGTCTACTATGCCAGAGCACGTTGACGTGTTGTTGTGAACGCGCTCAGGACAGTTGGACATTGCGGTGGATCTGAGGTAAAAAATTATATAAATACTGTTCAGTTTCTTGCACAGACCGATTGTTTAGTGTCTTAAAACCTCAATGTATCGTCACAAGCTGCAGGGTTTAATTTGGTTTTGTCTGTGTATGGTTTTTTTGACTCTCAAAGCCGTGGGTCCCATTGACTGGCATTATATGACTGACAGACTGCAACGATTTGAGTTAAAAATCTTGGTTTGTGTTCTACTGAAGAAACAAAGTCACCTACATCTTGGATGCCCTGGGGGTAAGCAGATAAACATCTAATTTTAATTTTTTGGGTGAACCATCCCTTTAATCAACTGAATAATATAAAAATATTTTGGTTTTGAGAGATTATGATGCCAGTTGAACAATCCCTTTAAGTATAATAATGTAGGTCATTACAATATACTGTTGTTTTCAGTTTTCAAATATGAGTAACTATAAACAAACAAAAAAGAGAGATTGCCATGTAGTTAACAAATTTACTGTGAAATCTGCTCTGGTAAACAAACTGTCATCTGGTGACAGTTTCATGGCCTAGGGACTAAGATAAATAAATTGACAAAATAAATGGGAAAAAGTCATTTGGTATAAACAGTATATTTAAAACATTTATATAGCCTCTAAATGTAGAAATCAAATTACTGTCTTGTCTAATTTATTAATTACTTTATTAGGCTAAGATAATTTTAGAGTGGATAATTTGTTGTTTTAGTGTTTGTAATTTCCACACTTCCTTTGAAATAAGTATCAAAACTAAAAAGTTTCTTTCACTATATTAATAACTGGGTTCTTAATATAGTCTAGCCTCACAGTTAGCCTTTGTGCCCATGGGGAATGGGCTACATTGCGGTGTAAAAGTTACTTTATTCTTGATAATATTAAGGCAAATTACAGCATGCAACGAATTGCACATTCTAATCCAGGAAAAGCAATCAAACATATGAAAAATGTGTCACAGCTTATTAAGTTTTGTACCCTGAAGGCTAACATGCCACAATATCTTTGCAGCAGATGGCATGGTACTTAAGGGTTTTATTAAAGTAAGGAAGCAGATAACCTGTATGAAAAAAAAAAAAATCACAACAAACTCTGGGAGGGAATTGTAAGGGAATGGGTTTTTAAACTGGGAAAACAAATTAACATTTCTGATTTTCATTTCTACCAACTGGCCCGAGGTGGACAAAATCCTGTCCTGAACCTGCTTCCATTGATGAAGATTGTTAGAAATGGTGTGGATCCTGTATGTAATTTGTATGTGAATTTCCATCAGGGTCCTGAACCCCCTTGTCTTGGTTTGTTTTGGAGTAATGACCAGCTCACTAGACATCATCAAACTCGTGGCTACCTGAAATATTGATATATTTGAGTTTAGATTGAGTTTATTTTTTTAATTAGGCCTATGTATGAAAAAAGGAGAATGAAGCAAGGTGAAACATGGCTGTGTAGCATCTTTTTTTTTTTTTTTTTTTTTTTGGAAGCTGGCTGAAGCTTTTTTGGAAGGTAGTTCTACATAAGAGATCATATATGTTTTGATAAATGTCTGAGATATGGTACAGTAACTGGTTAATGTAACGCCCCTTGAACTGTAATATGCCACGTTCAGTGGTGACCACCAAAATGGCTAAAAATAAGAACCATAAAACCATATTATAAGAATGAATACATTCTATCCAACCAGTGAGAAATCACACGAAAATGCAAA
The DNA here is from genome assembly GCA_039654775.1 of Spinibarbus caldwelli. Classification (NCBI taxonomy): domain Eukaryota; kingdom Metazoa; phylum Chordata; class Actinopteri; order Cypriniformes; family Cyprinidae; genus Spinibarbus; species Spinibarbus caldwelli. Next base: position 13,826,389 of record CM077246.1, on the reverse strand, counting down.
ACGCATCTGATATTCACTGGGAGCTTTCAACTGTGCACTCATTAACTCCGGTTACATTTGAGTACAGTTGTAGATGTTTTGCTGTAAGGCTTTGTGATCAGAAAGTCCAACTGATGTTCCAGCTGCTATCATCTGCAAAGTTTGTGAAGTGATTTTGTTTGTTGAATCTAAAGAGAGGCTGGGCCCTGCAGTTAAACCTATCTTCTTTATCCCTAAGATCTGCACTCACATTCTGAGTAGAGTAGGATTTTGTTTAATTTACCATAATCCAAGATTAGCTTCAAAGAGCCGCGGGGCCTTCAAACATGGGAAGAACTGTCTGATGCTCATACTGTCAGACAAATGAAGTATTCAAATGAGTTTGATTTTTTCGGAAATAAAACTTGTGCCCCCACCACATACACCCACAACCTCCTCCTCTTGTTCTTTTTAAGCGTGCAGCACATTTTCATGCTCTCTCCTCAGTTTTAATTGGAGCCAGAAGAGAATCAAAGAGAACAGAATGAGTGTGGCACGTTGATCGGAGGACCCTAGAAAGACTCCTTCCTGTGATCTGAACAATTGTAATTGTGTTGGACTTTTAGCTGGGAGTTTTGAAGAGACAGCTTCAGTTCAATTACTGCTGTCACAATGTCAAGCCTCATCCCTAGGTGTTTCCCTTGGCTCATGCTCTCTCTCTTTCTCTATTTCTTTGCCTGGCTCTCTCCGTTGCTCGCTTTATCTGTCTGTTTCTTTTTTCCTCCAACATTTGTTTCATCCTGTGTATTATTCCATATCCTGCGGCTGATGTTGTGCCTCATTTGAGGTGTGACTTCATTCACATCCATGCTGGCTTTTGCACTCTTTGACTGGCTACCCTTCTCATCAGAATGCTGATTATTAAAATATGCAGCTTTTTTTTTTTTTTTTTAGTTATCTGCTCCCAGAAATGCAGCAAATAAAACAAAGAATTCCTTGCAATGCTTTTCAGTCACATCAGAGTTATTGAGAGGCTTTTTATTATTCAGATGTTGCACTAAAATCAAAACAGGCTCTTAAGGGGCAAACGCTGAGAGCAAGACTTATTTGGTAAGATTCATTGATGATTTTAGAGCTCTCCAAATATCCGTAATTAAACTGAATTCCAAATTAGCACCTCAACTTTTCGCTGAAAGCCGGATAAATACATTTAATAGAAGAGCAATGTGGTTCTCACAAGCATGAGTGGTAATGACCTTGTCTAACTGTAGTGCAATTTGAAGAATGTTCTAGCTTGCAGTGTTGTATAAAGTCATGGCTGTGAGACAGGAAGCCGCTACATTTGGCCATATGAGCAGTGACCCCTCAAAAGTGACACATTCTGGGCATTCCACTCCACGTTGGATTCGCCCTCTCAACTTGTGAAGGTTATGACTAGATTCCAGGACTGCCTGTTACTGAGCGGCCCTTTTGGGAAGGTTAATTCTGTATCTGTGTTTGGAGTTTTTTCACCATCACAACACTTTTGAGTGCGAGTGTAAGGTCAGAAAGTCAAACGCAGGCAGCAGACAGTGAACATTTTCTGATGACTTTGGCTTTCCAGCTTTGGCTTTACACTTTTTTTTTTTTTTCCATGCAAGTCTACTTTAGATGTCTGATTACACAGCATTAAGTTAATTATATGTGATTAGGAAATAAATCTACGTATTATTTTAGGGAATACTCAGTTTTAGTGAACGTTTTGTCCAAAACAGTAGTCAGTGAGACAGTGTTTACCTTATGTAAATGACACACCATGATGCGTCAGCTGGAGATTGTGTCCTGCGTAGTTGGGATGATGGAGGTTAGAATCAGTTTTTTTCACACATCTTCATTAAAGCAGCTTGCATTGTCAGTTGTTAAACATGTCCCACATGTTTCTATCAACATCTGGACAACACTTTTAGACCACTGAACAGTTGGTTTCAGGTGTGTCAGAGTGACTGAGAAGAATGTTGGGTTGCATGTGAGTAAAGGGAAGTACACTTCCTTTCAACAGTTTGGAATTAGTAAGATATTTTTTGAAAGAAATGAATATCAGCGAGGATGTATTAAATTGATCAAAAGTGACAGCAAACTTTTGTGACTTTTGTAATGTTTAAAATATTTATCTTTCAAATAAATGATGCATTTTTATTCATCAAAGTATCCAGAAATAAATTTATCAAAATATTTTATACTTAAATATTTATTAATGCTGTCAAACGATTAATCGTGATTAATCACATCCAAAATAAAAGTTTTTGTTTACACAATATGTGTGTGTGTGCTCTGTATATTTCTTATGCATATATAAATACAGTATATATTTTGAAAATATTTACATGTATATATTTATATTCATATAACTTGTATTATATATAAATATATTTAATATATAAACATTTTCTTGAATGTATACGTGTGTGTGTGTGTGTGTGTGTGTATACAAAATAAATTTACAAAGTACATATACTATGTAAACAAAAAACTTTTATTTTGGATGTGATTAATCACAATTAATCATTTGACAGCACTGCTATTTATACAAAAAATATGAAGCAACACAACTCAGTTAATCATGAAATCAGTTCATCACAACAGTCAACAGTTGTTGTAATGAATATTCACAATATTACTGTTTTTCTTGTATTTTGATCAAATAATTGCAGCCTTGGTGAGCATACGAGATGCTCACCATTCAAAAACATTTAAAAAAAAAAAAAACATACCCAAGCTTTTGAATGTTTGAGTAACTAATTTTAGTGACGGTACTGTACTTTTCTAACAAGTAGTGGTGTTTCCATTTTATTTTGTCTGCAGTTTAAACCCTTTTTTATTTTTGAAGCAATATATCTTATGAAATGGCTCAGTTTTCTAGTTAGTTTTCTAGTTTTATTAGTTGAATTTATTGCTATTTTAATGATGTTTTTGTGCCTATTAAGTGCTCTAAATGGAGAATTAAATAATCTCATAGTTATTCATGTGGTCGAACTAATTGACTAGTCTTCACAGCCCTTGTTTACAGGCTCATTGTGTGCCACAGCCACAGAGCTGCTTTCCAGTCCACACTCAAGGATCATCCGCATGCTGCTCCTCTCAGTCCCATGATCATCATGGATGTGGCCATCGTAAATCCCAGATGAGCCTCAGACACACACACAAACCAGCAGCAAAGCGAGCAGCACAGAAATCTTCAACTTCTGTAGACACACATCAGAATAGACAGTGTGTAATGGCATTTAAGCAGTGACTCTCTTACTAGACGATGTGTTTTTCATGATATTTTTTGTGTCATTAGAATCAAGGTTTGTTTTTAAAGTACCATTTGATCTGCATTCGTCCAGCTACGGATGTAAAGCAGCAGTGTGTGTGTTTTGTTTTTTCGGTCGAGCTCAGGTGGGCTGATCATTTGGAAACAGGTAACTAAAGCAGACATGGGGCAGTTGGGGGGCAGCAGAGCTGCACTAATACTTTCGGACAGCCGGGTGAGGGCCAGCCAGCCAGACTGCATCCTCAGGGTGGGCTAGAACAGAGAAAAGTGCAGGACAGGGACCGATAGAAGCACAGAACATTAAAAGTCAGACAGATAGCATATTAATATTATTTTTTAATGATATTTTCATAAGCCTGGCTGTGTGGTACTTCCCTAGTGACAGAGAAGCACAGCAGTGGTGTGAGTGTTTGCTCCATTACAATAAGAATCTCTGCACTGATATCTTTTCTCATTCTCCAGAGGTCATCCACATAGTAATATCATTTCTGCACCTGACATTTAATCCATTCAAACAAATAACTCGAGTGGGCAAATCTATTCCTACACATCTTCATCTATATGTAGCAGTAAAACACACTCACACAAGAAAAAAAAAAAACCACACACGCAGAGACACATTATAGATCACACACATCTAAAATGAGGCCTCGGGGACTTTAATGACCCCCCGATAAACATAAACCTTGTTTATCATCTTCATCACATTCTGTCTGTGGAGAGAATGAATCTGTAAGTACACATGCATTCACAGTTTCACAAAGAATCTGTAAGTGTTCCAGGGATCTCATTAGAAGGTGTGTCTGTGCAGTATTTTATTACACACTAAGAGGAGTAGATACAGTACCTGTGGTGTGTCATGTATGGAGTATTCAATTCATTGCCTCTGTAATGAATATAAATCTGTGTGTATTTGTATTGAAGTCATAGATGTCTATGAATAGAAATTTATTAGAACTGTCAATTGATTCAAAATTTTAGTAGCACTTTACTATAAGGTTTAGTTTTATTAGTAGGCCTATTTGTTAGTTTCAGGTATCCAGAACATTAGTATCAAGTATAATGAACTTAAAATTAATATTTTTGTAGTGTAGGTTCTAGGTTAATGATAATTAATAAATATTAAGTTTAAATAATTCATCATGAAGACTATTTACAGAAATTTTAGTTTATACAGCTTAATGTTAAAATATTATAGTACATGTAGAAATTAGAGGGTTAGTTCACCTAAAAATGAAAATTTTGTCATTAATTACTCACCCTCATATCGATCCAAACCTGTAAGACCTTCGTTCATCTTTGGAACACAAATTAAGATGTTTTTGATGAAATCCAAGAGCTTTTTGACCCTGCAGGGACAGCAACGCAACTGACACGTTCAAGGTCCAGAAAGGTCATAAGGACATCGTTAAAATGACATAAGTTGTTCAACTGTAATTTTATGAAGCTACGAGAATACTTTTTGTGCACAATGAAAACAAAAATAACTTTATTAAACAATTTCTTCTCTTCCATGTCAGTCTTTGATATGCGTTTACCAGAGTACCACGACACATGCGTGTGGTGCTGCTGACAAAGGGGCCAGCTATTTTAATGATGTCCTTACTACCTTTCTGCGCCTTGAACGTGGTAGTTGCATTGCTGTCTATGGAGGGTCAGAAAGCTCTCGGATTTCAACAAAAATATCTTAATTTGTGTTCCGAACGAAAGTCTTACAGGTTTGGAGCGACATGAGGTGAGTAATTAATGACAGAATTTTCATTTTTGGGTGAACTCTGCCTTTAACAGTATAAATAAATGCAAGTTTTGGTTATTGTATTGTTAGTTCATGGTAATGCAATGGCTAGTGTTAATGAAATAAATCTTATTGTAAAGATGTAATTGAATTAATTACATGATCAGACAATTATTTAATCAAATTAATCAAATTAATCTCATTTATTTGCACATTTTAATAGACAGAATAGCTCCCAAATTAACATAATTCTGAGACATTGCATTACTGTGCAGACAAATTGCATATACTTGGGTTTAAAATTGTTTTAGAAGTTGATATATTATTTGTTTTATCATATAATTAAAATCCATTTTGTAGTTGATTTTGTTTATCAGTCTGCCTGAGACTTAAGGAACTGTTTACTGTTCTTGTGCTCTGTGTGCAGTATTTTTAATTGTTGGTCTTTGTACACATGCAGATGAACATATCTGACCTTGTTTTTCATAATAAGCTCTACTTTTTTAAGACATTGTGTCATGTTAAAGTGGTTAAACTCTGAACAATGTTTGAGACCTCTACATTCTGTTCTGTCCTGTTGCGCTCTGTCCATCTGTTGTTGTTGTTGTTGTTTTTTTTTTGTTTTCTTTTACAAAATTAGCGCATTGTTGCAGATACATAATGACAGGACGCCACACATTCCTAAAGCCTGCAAGATTCCCATTGTAGTTGAAGATGCAAAACCTGCATAGGCTGTCAAAACAAGAGACAGGTTTTAATGAAGATTTATAGTGCTATCCTCATCACTCGGTGAAGACAGTAGACGATGCACTTCATCATTTTAAGAAACCGATCTCAAGGGGCCCATGTCCAGTCTGAAATGGTTTCGAAGAACTTCACCTTTAATGTATCACTGGGGTCCATTACAGTTTGTGATGTACACCAGGAGTAAACACAGATTTTTGCTGATCTATGCTTGGCAACAGCCTTTGGAAACACATTGCCCTAGATACTAAAAATGGAAGATAATGAGTTTGTTGCTCACCTCTTAGGACATCATATCTAAGAACGCTGACTTTTAAGACCTTTTATTGGCTACCTAATGCACCCAATCAGGTCCTAGAGGATGTCCATCCCTGTTCTTAATTATACTGATTCTCTGCAGTCATACAGCAAAGCCAAGAAGAAAATAACAGTCATTTCAGGTATAACTACCTTTTCCAAACCAAATTACTAAGACAGAAAACGAGATTGTTTAGAGATAGATATAATTTTGGTCCCTCCACGTGGCTTCATATCCATTGCATTGTCCTTGTTAGTTCACTTAGGTCATGGTTGCTGTATTATGTAATTTGGAACTTGTAAATTAGTAGCTTTTTACTTAAAGTTTGTAATAAATAAGCATATAAATAGGTGTATTTGTGTGTTTTTAAGGAGAACATTACAAAATGAGGTCATGTCTTTAGGTGCTTCAGATTTATTACCTTGTAAAGATATTATTCTTTTTTCCCTTCAGTACTGAAAATGCATAGATACAAAAATGATGGTTGGTTCATGAGTCATTGTTTTTATAATATACCCAATTCATACTATTGATACTAATTTGTCTAAATTGATTTTTTTTTTTTTTTAAATAAACTAAAACCAATTGACATCACATTATAATGTACACTATGAAAAATGGATATTCATTTTGAGAATTGCTAAAGATGATGGCAAAATTCTGAATATTTATATCAAATTAATTGGCCAGTTTATATTCAATATATATTTTAAAAATCAGTAGGCCAATAACTGATATGGTACAGATATTGCCCATCCCTACTCGACAGATTACATACTGAAGTAATGAAAAGTAAAAAAATAAATAAACTGAAAAAATCATTTTTGATATCTTTGAGAGCTGGGCTCAGTGTGACTGCAGGTTAACAGTTGTCCCAACTCAACATCTGGGGCCACCAGTGGAGAAGTGTGTGAATAAGATGTAAAGAGACATGTTGATTGGAGCTGTTTTAATATTCATGCACACATTTTGAGTTAGTCATCCGTGAGAGATGGAAAGAGAAAAAATAGCGACACATGCACAAACAGACCATAATATCTAAAGGTCTGTAGACATGTTGAGGTTGAGTCTAAATGAAGGTGACAGGTGAAGACTTTGTGGTCCACCCTGTAGACAACTGCCTAAGGGTGAGGGGTAGGCAGAGAGACTATCTTCAGAGAATATATAGAGTTTTAAATAAATGAACTTTGCATGCACAACCAAAAAGTATGTGAATTTCTCCAAAGACAGTAAAAACAATGGGAGCATTTGTTTGAGGGTACTGGGAGGTTACCAGCTGTAGCGTCACTCCAATAGATGACACATGCAGATATAGTTTTCACATGGCTTTCACATGATGCCTCTTTTGTCTACACTCACACTAATTTGTGTCTCATACTTCTAGCATTTGTTTCAGAGGCTGGTTATGATTCTGACTGTATTCTTTAAACAAGATTTTCAATAAATTTCGTGTGTGCACATGTGCATGCATGCATGTGTGTGGATGTCTCTGCTAATAGAGGAACTTTCTGTGTCCTTTTAATGACAAATGAGTACTGCTGTGCACAAGCAACAGGGATAAATAATAATGCAATATAAATAATGCACAAGCTGTGGTATTCACTGTTACATTGGACACATGAGCCTGCAAACACACAAATAAATCCTTTTATGTATAAGAAAGCACGTAAATGTGATAAATAATTTAATATGTAACAAAGACGGAAGGTTTGAAGGTTAGGTATAGTACATGGGAAGTTGCTTGGACATTCAACATCACTTTTGATTGGATGAAAATATATGTAGTGCAGAATGGGTCATTTATATTTTTGCTGTTTTAAGAAAGACTGTACATTTTAAAATGTGTATTTCTGCATAATTCAACTTTTAGGAGTACGCTAGAGTGAAGATGACCTTAAAGCTAACAGATATGGACTAAACCTAGGGTCTTTTTCACCATTGTAATGACCTTTTTGCAGTTTATTGTGATTATTAAGCTTTAGAAAATGGCATGAATCTTAAAATTTCAATCTTCTGTGTTTTTATTAATAAGAATTTATGCCAATTGCATGCATAATATTTTTGTAAATATTTTACAGAATTTAGCTTGTCACACTACAGGACAGTGCTGTCACTAGTATGTCATATATCCTTATGGATCTATATGTAGTATATACTGTGTATATATAATGCACACACAAAACAAAACACCAGTTATTCTGCAGGTGCACTGTGAGTGTGCAAGTTTTTCTAAATAGGTTTAAGGTCTTGGATACCATCAGAATGTTTAGTGTCAAACTCTATTGCTGTGTATGTAAACTACTATATATGAACTCCCATAAATACAAGCATGACATAAGCATGTTCTTCCTTTATGCCATTAAGATCGGGTGAGTCGCATGCATATATCTGCACCATCACAAACAACACACATGCACACACACAGACACCCCAAGGCTGATGAAATGTCAGGGAGGCGTGAATCACTCTGTAAGAGATGGAGTGTAAGTAATTTCGGTGACTTTGTCTGACAGTCACAGCATAAAAATGTACACAGACACACAGATTTATTCAACGGACAAATGGACATTCACAATACAAATGTGCTAGTCATGCACTGAGACAGAAAGTCACAAGCTCTGCTACACAGACAATATGGAAACAGACCATGATGGAGCATGCGATCATTGGTTAGTCACTCTGCGTCTCTTTTCATATTGTCACCACACACTCATAATACCTTAATATTCTTATTTGAGACGGCATATACAGTGCCCTCCAAAAGTATTGGAACAGTAAAGACAAATTTGCTCTGTTGGCTGTGGAGTTAAGACATTTACAAATATGATTCAAAGATGAATATGAGACAAAACTACAGAATGTCACATTTTATTTTTGGGTGATTCAACACAGATGGTTTACCAGCTAAGAAGTTCAGCACTTTTAGAGTATCATCCCCCTATCTGATGTGAGCATAAGTATTGGAACAGTTGCCTCACAGGTCTTTCTAAGTGATCAGCTGTGTCCTGTTGCATTCATTCTTCAGATATTAAAAGCAGGGAATGTGTCGTATCAGTTATATTCATTACTTCTGCATTCTGAATCTTGCATTCGATGATGACACACACAAACCAGGATGATGATGAGGGAGCTGACTTTGAGAGAAAAGCAAGCAATTTGGATGCTAAACGAAAAGAGGAAGTCAATTAGAGCTATAGCAAAAACAAAGGGCATGGAGAAATCAAGAGTTTGGAAACCACCAGCGACACCAGCAAACAACAACTACCTGATCGGCTGAGAAAACAACAGTAGTTGATGACAGACAAATCATAAAAGCTGTGAAAATGAACCCTAAAAGATGTGTCTGTAAAATCACCAACAACTTCCAGAAAGCTGGGGTGATGCTCTGACAATCTACCGTCCTCAGGAGACTTTGACACAGAATTACAGATGCTACACAGCAAGATGCAAACCTCTGACCAGCACCAAAAATAGAAAGGCAAGATTAGAGTTTGCAAAAAAGCACAAAGGTGAGCCAGAAGTGTTTTGGAACTGTGTTTATGGACCGATGAGACAAAGATGAACCTTTATTTAAGTGATGGGAAAGCAAAAATTTGGAGAAAAAAAGGGAACTGCAATGATCCCAAGCATACAGCCTCATCTGTAAAGCAAGGTGGAGGTGGTGTCATGGCATGGGCATGCATGGCTGTCTCTGGAACAGGCCCTCTCAACTTTACTGATGACTTAATGCATGATGACAGTAGCAGAATGAATTTGGAAGGGTACAAAACCATCTTGCCTACCAATATTCAAGAAAATGCCACCAGATTCATTGGGAAGTGCTTCATATTGCATCAGGACAATGACCCAAAACACCCTGACAGTTCAGTCAAGGAATTTATAAGGGCAAAGAAATGGAAAGTCTTAGATTGCCCAAGTCAATCTCCAGATTTAAATGCAATTGAACATGAATTTCACCAGCTGAAGAGGAGAGTAAAGGCAGAAACTCCCCAAAACAAGCAACAATTGGAATTGGCTGTATTAAAGGCTGGGAAAAGTATTTCAAAGGATGAGACCAAGAGTCTGGTGATGTCTATGGGTCACAGACTCACTGTTGTGATTGTGCGCAAGGGATCTGCAACTAAATAATAGCTTTTAATCTTTTGTATCTGCCTTATGTTCAACTGTCCCAATACTTATGCTCACATCAATGAGTGGGATGAACTCTAAAAGTGCTGTTCTTTTGATTTGGTAAAACGTGTTGAAACGGCTAATAATAAAATGTGACATTCTGTAGTTTTGTCTCATATTCATCTTTTAATCATATTTGCAAATGTCTTGACTCCACAGCCAACAGAGCAATTTTGACTTTACTGTTCCAATACTTTTGGAGGGCACTGTATCTTAATGTAGTGTCGAACAGTCAAGCATGGTGCTCACAACACCGAGATCATGGAGAAAGCCAAATGCATAAATGTAAGCAGTTTAGATCTATCATTTCACAACTGACTGTGAATTATGAGCAACCTTAAAAAGATCCGATTTTTAAGGATGGTTGAGACTGGATCTGTTATAGTCACAAATGTGCATGTTAATGAATGCATTTACTTAAGCTAGTTACACATGCGAAGCGTGCACATGTTTGCCAAGCTGTAATAATGTGGGCCTCGCTATCTCATTTCATGTCCCATTTCTCCAGTTGATGTAATTGAGATTCCAGTCTTCCCAAAAGAAACCCACTATAGAGGATTGCTTGTTACAAATAACAGGCTTCTGCATTTATTGCGAATTTTACATTTTTAGCTGGGCTGTTGGATGCTTGGAAGAATACCAAAAATCAAGATTTGTAAACTTTGATTTACAAAAACCCACTTTGATTGACCACTAATCTAAATACTGAAAGCAACCCATCCCTCTTCACGCCTGTGGTGGTTACAGCCCTGGATGGATGGTTTATTAGCTGTAAAAGTGTCTGAAATGTGAAGGCAACCAGAGGTTTTAAAAGAGAGTGTAGGAACGTGTAAATCAGTCCCACTGTCTTATTGTCAGGCAGAATCATGACCCTGTCTGCAGGGACCGAAGGAGCCGTTGATCTTCGACGTGAAGCCGATCACGGAGATGAACGAGTGTGCAGATGCGCGGATTAGAAAATGCATTATAGATCACAAAGTTATTTGTTGTTGTGAGCAGCAGCTGCTGTGTCTAACTGATCGATGGAGATCTCACAGTACACAACCTCTTCTTAGCTCTTTCATGTATGGAGGTCTGATTTTTGAGCTTTACTCTATCGCCCCCATGTGACAGCAGCTGGAACTGCAGAAGTAACCTATGGAAGAAAGACGACAGGGAAATGGTTGAAAAGCCAGCCTGTCATCATGATAATAATATTTATTTATTTATTAAGTTACCAAAAAAATAGCTGGTGAAGGAAATACTGACAGGTGAAGGAAAACACTTTGTCTCCATATTCCATCATTTTGCACCTGTACTTGTTCCAATCATGTTAAAGTCTATTCTGATTCCTTCTAGTCATTCCTATTCTGTTCCTTTTAGTGATTTCTAGTTTAGCATGGAGCACTATGTTCCCCATGTTCTGGTGAAGATTGTAGGGTTCCCAGCATAACTCTACTAACCAAGCTGTGCATCTCCATCTTCAGACTGTGTGAATGAACTGGTATGTTCAGACATGCTCCTTCTTGTTGTAATGGCATTATGCCCATCTCTGGAGCTGGCCTCCTCTTGATGTTGTTGTACTGGGCAGTTGTTCAACAATGGCAGGGATGTATGTTCACTCAAGTGTGTTTGCGAGTGTGTGTTAGTCTGTTGGGCCAGTGCCATGATCTTGGCACTCAATCCCGGTTCACCAGCTTCAACTTATTCACAAAGTCATTTGAGCTGTGTTGCCTGCGATATGGGACCCCTGGTGGTGCCAACACACACACACACACACACACACACACACATATACTGGTGCTGAGTATAATACACAAGCATAACTCACATTGATATTGTTGTGTGGGTGAAGCAAGGTTTTCTTCCTCAGCCGTCTCTGTTTTCTTTCTTACTGTATTCTCATCTTCTCGGGGAGGCTCAGTAAGCGGTTGAGGTATTAGAGGACTAATGCAATCATCCTAGTGGAATGGATCAATCATTCTGCTCCTAGATCCCTTCAAATGCCAACAACTTATCCACACACACAAACACTGCGAGTTGGGTTTTGCATGCTACTGTTATTTCATTGACTGGTCTCTTTCAACAACTGCAGACTCTGTGAAGTGAGACCTGTTCATTGATCAAAATCTTCACAGTGTGACACAAGAACACATTTTCTGCTTTCAACATTATATTTCCTGTCATGTACAATCTACGGGCCCACTATACACTAAGACATTCTAAGCACTTCTAGGTCATGTTAGGACACCACATGGTCCAGATTACCACTCTGAATGTGATTAGACTGTAATTCTCAAAGAGAAAGCAGTTTGTGCTAAATTTTAACTTTTATAGGCTTAGTGAAGAGTAATCTATAATTAATCTATAATTGCACTTGTAGATGGATTGAGTTTTTTGTATTGAGTGCGTCGACATCCAGATCAGCTAATACAGGACTGTAAAGTGTAACTAAAATGGACACAAACTCAAAAAAAAACGAAAAAAAAAAACTCACATTTGTGAAAATAACATCTACTCTTGAATCTTTGAATCTTGAATATAACGTAGATATTTGTGAAAACTTAAGTGATTTCATCACAAGTTATTATCATTGTTCCTTGTTTCCATTGTTTTTGTCTGATTTGCAACCAGTTGACTTTTATGAGAAGGTTCTTTATAATGAGTCGGACAAATTGACTCAAAATTATTCTGTTTTAACCGCACTTGTGAGTTAGCAGTTTGAATTAGACTCAGTCAATGAGTTCTTTATAGCCATTATCGAGTTCACAACTGATTTAACAATGAGTCAGTTTTTGGTTATATCCAATTCAAAGTGAACCAGAAACCATGATATTCTAGGTTTGTCCATTTATTGATTGGATATTCATATAGTAGTAGGCCCATGTCATGAGATGTGCATGTTTACAACAAAGATTTGTTGTAAAAATTAATACTGATATTCTAAAAACATTCAAAAAAATAAAATAAATAAATAAATAAATTTTATTTATTTATTTATATAGAAATAAAGTGCCTCTGAACAATCATCTGTTTTGAACAATTCTCTAATTTGTCAACTTTTGTTTTTTTTTTGTTTTTTCATAGAAACATTTTCTTCAGCAAAAGCAAAGACAAAGGCAAATAGATTTATTTAATTTGGTAGAATTGGTCATACAAAGTTTGCTCGTAGCTTTACAAAAGTTGTTTCTACTGTAGTAGCCAATATAGTTGTATAAAATATGCTGTACAAAAATGTACCAGTGAATGTAAAAGTGTCTCAAACAATTTTTTCTAAAATAGTATAATAATATAGCCTAACATAATACTGATTTAATTAAATCCAGACATTATCAAGTAGGCTGGTGTCCTATCAGGATATACAGTCTGTGGGTGATTTAGTATTTAAACACACACAGTGTTAATGTGCAAAATCATTACTGGCAATTCACTTGGGAGTAAACTGATCATAAAAAAAGATTAATTTTCAAGTTGAATGGGCGAGTAAGTTGTTAATAGGTTTAAAAGCAATTCTGGAGCGATAATCAACATAAATTAGTGCTCTGTGGAGTTCTCCTGCATGGTACAATAAAACAGCATTACAGGCAGTAAAAATATCAGATTATCCAGTGTATCGTGTACAGAAATATCACTGTAGTGTATATGATATGCTATTGGTCAGACAAGACCCTACAAAATAGCCATACTGTCGTAGCCATTATTCATTTTGTACATGTACAGTCATGTCTGTATAACAGAATTTCAAATATCTCAGCCATTGAGTAGAGTGAAACAGATTATGTCCAAATCCCTGGCTGAGCCCATTCTTGAGTCACACCTCAGTAGAATCACTTATGACGTTTGTGACATTGACGTGTATAAAGATATAGCAGTGCAAATTGAATAAGTGGAAGAGGAAAGTTGGCCAAGCTTCTAAATCACCAGTAAAATGCATGGACTTTATGTCAGTCACGTTAGGTGATTCACAGCATTGGAAAATGAATAATGTGTTGAAATGACAGTGTTACGTCTCTCTCTCAGGTGGACTGAGGCAGGGACATCTGAGATATTGTATTTCATTTTGGATATACGACAGCAGTAGGTCTCAACTGGTTTTGCTTCAGTTGCATTTTATTATTTGCATTTAGGATTGTTCTCTCTCTCTCTGCTGTCACTCAGAACACACTTGCAACCCCTTTTTTTGGCAGTGACCCACCAGTTGAGAACTACTGTACTAGATACTACATGAATTAACAGATAATGGCTTTCCTGTAGCTCAAATAGCAGAGCATGGCGCTATCAACGCCAAGGTCATGGGTTCGATTCCCAGGGAAAGCAAGAGCTGATAAAATGTAGAAACTGTAACTTGAATGCAATGTAAGTCGCTTTGGATAAAAGCGTCTGCTAAATGCGTTAATGTAATGTAATGTATAGCTTACACAGACATACATGTGCAAAGAAAAAGGATAACAGTCAGTGTTCAGCAGGAACCACTTCTAGGATTATCTGTAGTGATCTGTTCACAGAGTCTGAGAAACACAAGGGAAACAAACATTAATAACCAACCTCACTAATTACCATATGTATATGATATGGTATGGAATATATTTTCATATATTTCATAATTTGTGCATAATGAGTATTTTTTTTTTTCATTTCATTTCCTGTCGGCCATCATTATAAGAATCATTAATGTGTTCAGTGATTCATATTCAAAATTCATATTGAGAAGTTTTATGCTGTTGCCATTTACGTTTATGTATCCTCTGACCTGACAATTTCTGGAACCATTTGGGTTTTCTTTCGAAGTGGATGAATATGAAGTATGCAGGGATGCCTGTGAGAGAGATGGCGAAGCCAATCCCTGTATTAATTGGATCCGAATATAGAGAAAGGAAGACCATGAAGAAACAGGTGAAGGAGAACACAGCAGGGATGAAAATAGGGACCTGAGAAAGAGAAAAACACAAAGATAAAGAGGGACTTTTTCTTTGCACTTTGGAAAGTGCAATAAACCGCATGTGTTTTCCAGTTTAGACTGTATTTAGGTCTGTTCCTCATAAATCACATGACTCCAAAAGACTTATGAAATGTAGTGAGCAGATCATTTTCATGATCCTTTATTGTGCTTGTGTGCCCTTTTATTGTGCCCTGTACAGTTAGTGTTTTGCAGAAGAAGAGTTTGCAATGTCGTAAGTGTGAATTTTCATTTCCTTCAAACAACATGTTTGTTGCACTCATGGATATCGGTAAAATCTTCCATTTCATATCTAAAGGGGATCCACAGCCATATCATAAATTAATTTACGTGTTTACACCCAGCCTCTTCTAGTTTAATCGGCTAAACTTCTTCATTACGACAAATTAAATGCTTAGATAAGACTACAGGGAAAAACGGGTACTCGATGCATCAAAAAATATAAGCTCAGTTTGTTCATAGTGACTTCACAGTATATTGGGCACGTTTTATCCAAAATAACCACCAGATGACCAATCCCAGAGAAAAGACCCCTGGAGCAACCTAAGATTAAGTGGACACAATAACAAAGTGACAGAGTACAATTGAGATCTGAATAGCTTGGCTCACCTCTGCTTCTTAGAATTAAATCTGCTGTGTTTTCCTAACCGCTAGAGATGTATGAGATATGAGATAATAGGCTGCCAGCACAGAAAAGTGGGTCACCTTAAACGGTCGTGGCATATCAGGGCGTGTGTAACGCAGGTAGATGAGGCCGACCACAGCCACCCCGATGAACAACCAGCGCAGGAAGCTCATGAAGTTCAGCAAGCTGTAGATGTCCCCTAAGAAGAGGATCAGTATTGTGATCGGATACTGAAAGAAAGATAAAGTAGGCATGTAGACATGAAAAATACATGCTGACAAAAAGTGGTCCTGTAAAATGAAAGTTTTTCTGTTCCTTTCTGAAGATCTGCTGAGCATTTTGACAGTGGGAACATATTTATTTTGAAGCTTTCAAATGTGTATAAGCCTTGACTGCCATTATGAGTAATTTCTTATGTTTTTTATCATCACTGAACATTGATACTTGAAATGCTCAATGTGTGGAAAGAAAGGATGCTGCAAATGGTTTTGTTCAGCTGTACAGGAGTATCAGTTCAGGTGACGATTGAGTGGGACATGTGTGCATCTATGACTCACCAGGACAATCACAGCAGGTAATGGCGTGTGTCGGCGTATGTGAATCATAGAGAGAACTTCAGGAAGCTGACCTTCTCGAGAGGCCACGTAGAACATTCTGTGGAAGAGAGACACAATGTTAAAACCTCCACTGTAAATACGAACCAAGATCTACAAAACGTCAATATTCTGAAGCTTTGAAAGATATTCTTTGAAACCCCTAGTGAAAAATAAATATGCTAAAATGTATTTGAAATACATTTGCTTCATGCTAAGTATACTACAAATACATTTACATATTTATGTACTTAATAAAAACACCCTGCAGTTGTACTTTGTTGTACTAAACTGGTATACTTAAAGTCTGCTAAATTGAAACAACTAATTTTGTACTTTAATTGTTTAGAAGTAGTGCTGAAGTCCAACTAAAGATATACTTAAGTATGAAAGTTATTTAGTTG
The DNA here is from genome assembly GCA_039654775.1 of Spinibarbus caldwelli. Classification (NCBI taxonomy): domain Eukaryota; kingdom Metazoa; phylum Chordata; class Actinopteri; order Cypriniformes; family Cyprinidae; genus Spinibarbus; species Spinibarbus caldwelli. The sequence goes on along the minus strand of CM077246.1, from coordinate 13,809,634 downwards.
TGCAAGTATACTTTAGGTACACTTCAAATATCTTGCATTTAAAGACCTGTATTATTTAAAGATCGTACAATCGTCATCAATAGTGACATTAAAAAACATTTAGGCTCAATATTAAGAAATGTGCATTGTGCACAAGTGCATTGTGCCCAATAAAGTTTAATTATTATTTTTATATCATTAAGTCTTGAGCGATATGTCAGTAAATATGTTATTAGATTTGAACTATACTTAGTATAAAATAAATATCTTAAATATATTAATTACTAGCAGTGTTGGGGGTAACGCATTACAAGTAACGCGAGTTACGTAATCAGATTACTTTTTTCAAGTAACTAGTATAGTAACACATTACTTTTTAATTTACAAGAAAAAAATTTTTTCAAAAAAGTAACGCCAGTTACTTTGTTTTCCCAGTTATTGACTGACAAGTCTGCTGTCCCCATGTTGAGAGAAATCGGAAGTGTTCGCTGTGTGAACATGATCTTACTGTAGTTCTAGACTAAATGTGAACATGCATTAATTCATCTCACTCGCAAAAAAAATATATTCAGTATTTATCAGAATTAATTAAAACAGTGAAATGCAAACTCAGATTTTGACGCAAACCTGCAATAATTAAGTATGTTATATAACACAAATGTATCTAATCCAGTTTTATTAATCAATGTCTTTACTGCTGACCATTGATGATCCAGTTCAACCATACTAATAAGCAAAAATGTTTTTAGATAAACTAACAATTGTGCTTCATTGTTTTTTTATTGCTGAAGAGTGTTGAACCACCTTCTCCTGTACAGACGTGAATTTATTTTTCCTTCAGCCTGAGGCTTATTCATTACACTTTTTGGTGTGAAAGGGCTTTTACATTTGCTATATAGAACTTTTTATATTAAAAACAAACAATCAAGCCCTGCTCATATTTAAAAAGTAACGTGAAAGTAACGCAAATGTAAAGTAATGCATTACTTCCCAGAAAAAGTAACTAAGTAATGTAATTAGTTACGTTTTTAGGAAGTAACGCAATATTGTAATGCATTACTTTTAAATAACTTTCCCCAACACTGCTTACTAGGGACTAAAGATTTAAAATATGCCCAAAAAACTAAATTTAATTATTGATTTTTTTATATTCTAAGGGTAATTGTCAACACACTCTTGAAGCAATTTGCAGGTTTTCTCCTGAGATCGAATTGGTACTTTTACACTAAACAGATACTCTCCAAAAATCATTAAAATTGTTTCCTGATTTCCCTAAAACTTTCATCACTCTAATCAGGTAATGTACTCTGAGACTCAAAAATGGGACGCACACCTTGAGACAGCAAATAGGCATCCATTCATGGACCCAAAACAAGACAGAGCCACAAACACCGGAACTGCGAATGAAAAGTTTCCCATCAGCTTCTCTGCAAATGTCTGTTGGGAAAGATGAATGGAAAGCGAGGGAAGAGATGAAAAGAGAGTGAGAAAGAGGAGCTCATTTTGTGAAGCAAAATAGGAAAACAACATTGATCTTCAATTTTTAGACTTGTTGGTGTTTATGAATAATCAGTGCAGTAAAAAGTCTTTATATTTTCCATAAAGAGTGAGCTTGTATAGAGACACGCAAGCTATAAATGAATGCATTACAGACGTCTAACGAGATGAGAAAGCTTTTAGAACATTTCAAAGCATAGCAGGAGATCTCTGCGCACGGATTCTGGTGCTGTCAGTTATTTGTGAGAGATATATGATTTCTCCAGCAGAGAAACAGACAGGCATTTAGAGCCACTGGCTTTATGTAATCACATTTACTTTGCTGAGGCGGAAGGTGTTGACTGTTACAATCACTACTGCGAATTGCTTGAACTCATTTATAAAGCTGGTATCTCTTTCTTAAAAGAACCAGTTACTGCTGCTTCACGAAAAAATGTTTGAATATTGGATTTTGCCACTGCTGTTGTTAATGAATAAGATGTGTGATAGAATCAGACAGGGAGTGACCCACCACAGCTACGGCATTGGAGGCTAACAGCTCTTCTGCTGACATCACAGTGTAATATGCCACGTTTGTCAGTGTGTAACAGATCATTACTATCGCCATGGAGATGCAGATGGCAAGAGGCACCGTCCTAGGGAATGGAAATTAACAGCTAAGTCATCAATGCGGTTTGGTTTTCCATGCTAGAAACAGCTGAATTAAACCATCAAACCTCTTCTGCAGAAATCACATTTGTCATTTCCAATCACTAACCTCTCAGGATTCTCCACCTCCTCAGTTACGAAATTCAAGTAAAACCTGTACGAGACCAAAAAATGTATTCAAAGACTTTATAGGCATTATGGGATTTGTGTGGAATTAGAAGGTGGGCTCACCAGCCGGCATAGGCGTACATCCCTGAGTAGAAGGCGAGAGGAAGTCCTGTCAAATCTACGATGTTGACTTCAAATGCATTTTCAAAGTTTTTGGTCTCCCCTGCAGAAGAAATCAGTGACAAATATTTAGCATTTTGGTAAACTAACACAGCTTGATAATATCTCTAATTTTTGTTTTTCCTAATGCCGAGTTCACACTGCACGATTTTCAAAGTCGTTAGATCACTGTTGTTTTCACACTGCACGACTGTCTGGGGTAGCATGCAGCTGCTGCTTTGTTCACATTGCACGATGGATCGGTGACAGGAGGTTTCACACTGCATGAGTTTACAATAGGAAGAATTGCCAACAACTCTGTCTGGTCCGCAAACTACATTTCACAACCAAGCGAGAAGTGATAAAGAAATAACGCAAGATCACAGTTCTCATGCGCAACTGGAAATGTTATTAAAATGGTAACCCGGAGGAAGTTTGCGATACAAATGGTCTGTACACTGATTTGCAGCAGGAAAAAAAAAGATTGTGGAGGAGGAAATGGTTGGAGAGAACTCCGCCCCGAACTTCCCGCTGCCCTGTATCTTGCTCTCTCATTGATTCTCTCAGATCACGTCTTCGATAATTCACACTACATGATTGTCACTCGTGTGAACGAGCACCGATTTGCCTCCGATTTCACAAAACCTTTCGGCAAGTGAAAATCGGGGCTAAAATCGTGCAGTGTGAACTCAGCATAAGCCAAATGAGTGGACCCTTAATTAGCAATAATAATCAAAAGTTATATAAATGGAAATAAAATATGAAATGTAAAAAATCAATAAATAATTTATATTGATTAAAAAATAACAACCCTATACACTACTGTTGAGGTTGGTAGGATTTATTTCAGGATTCTTTAATTAATAAAGTTCAAAAGAACAGTGTTTATTTGAAGAACAACTTTTGTAAAATTATGTCTTTAAAAAGATAATAAATTGTAAAATTATAAATGTAAATAAATTATAAATTTAAATTAAAAAAAAAAATCTTACAGACCTCAAACTTCTAAATGCTGGTGTGTACCATTTTTAGTGCTGTCAAATGATTAATCGCGATTAATCGCATCCAAAATAAAAGTTTTTGTTTACATAATATATGTGCGTGTACTGTGTATATTTATTATGTATATGTAAATACATACACATACATGTATATATTTAAGAAAAATGTGTTGTTTATATATTAAATATATTTATATAATATAAATTATATACATATAAATATATACATGTAAATATTTTCAAAATATATACTGCATGTGTGTGTATTTATATATACATAATAAATATACACAGTACACACACACACATAATGTAAACAAAAACTTTTATTTTGGATGCGATTAATCGCGATTAATCATTTGACAGCACTAATCATTTTTAAATATAATAATTTAATTTTTAGTTTACTACTGCATTTAGCTCTTAATCAAGAAACCACAACTTTTTTAGCATTATGTAAGAATAATTAAAAAAAAAAAAAAAAACTAAATACCTTTGAAGAGTTGGTATAATCCTGGAACAATGATAATGGCAATAGCGAGTAGCTTGCTAAATGTGAGGAAGATTTGGATTCTGGCAGTCCAGCTTACACTCATGCTGTTTAGATACATTACCATAGCTGCAGTGAAGAGGAATACACAATAACTCATAGTTAATATTGCACACATTAACCCGTACACACACACACACACACACACTCAACAAGCAGCACTATTTTTATATACGAATATATAAATTATATAATGCTTACTGATTCCGATTGTTGTGGCCAATTTAATGGCAATTTCAGGAACTCCACATGGCATGAAGATGGGTTCTAAAATATAGCGGCCAAATGCCAGAGCGATCACAGCCAAACCTGCAGGTCTGCAAGATGAGAAAATAAACGCTGAGCACTGTGTCCTGCACTGAATATCTTGTAATCACTCAAAAACATGGGTGTTGTGATGATGTTTTTGATGAATCATGATTGCAATAGAACATCTTATTTTGCATAATTCTGTTAAAATCACTGACCGAGTCCCACATATACCCTACAAAAGTCTGAGGTGAACCTTTGCCATGAACGTGCTGTACTCTCTTTCATGAAATGCTGGTTTGCTTTCAAACTCCAGCTACAGATGTTAATCTTGATGGTGTTGTGATTAAATATGAACCTGCTGCATCCAGCCCTTGAGCCTTTGCGTGAGAGCCTCCATGATGGCTTGTTCATTGTCATAAGACACTTCATCTCTGGTTTTTATTCTATGACTACTGGAGCCCAGCAGTAATATTGAGAGATCACCTTCATCTGGGAGACAATGAAGACCGAGGATGAATGAGGATTTACTGACCTTATGGCAATCATGTCGACCCACAATCGCACAAAAGCCACTTGCGGACCAAACGCCTCCAGAACGTACGTATAATGGCCGCCAGACTTTTTAATACAGGTACCCAGCTCAGCATATGATAGAGCACCTAAAAGGGACAAAAGAAAGAAATAGCTGGGAAAAATGAAGGCTAAACTTTTATACTTTGGCAAAATGAGGTGACAGCGGCTGGACAAAGGCCAGTCGTGGAGAGTGAGTGCCATAACTATTCAGGAAGGTGGCAAGATTTACACAACACCTGCAAAACAACCCTAAAGGCGCATGGTTAAGTTAGTTCATGAGGACCATCTGTTCATTCTTTGAGAGGGCAGTTACGCAAGCTCATTTTAGTTCTATGCATTTTAACATTTTAATGAATACTCTGTTTGAATCAAAGCCTGCTTCACTCGCAGCCCTTGACTTGTGAGCTTCAAAAGGTAAATGTAAAGAGAGCTCTAAAATACAAGGCACAACAGGAGAGTTCAGAATGCAGATTTGAGAAATTCTGTCCCTGAAAGAAACTGGATGAATGGGCAGTTTTTTTTTTTAAACGGCGGCTCAGCTTTTCCTCAAAGCCTGCGGGCTTCGGCACACAAAAGAATGCTGACAAGTGTGAAATGACTCCTGACATACACATGAATAAACACACTGTCAAACAATGCTCTTCTTATACACAAACTAATTCTTCTTCGACACACACGAAGCCATCAACCTCCACGGTGTCAGACCATGCTCTCCTCACCATCAAAGGATGGCGTAAGACAATATCGGCCTCTATCGTGCATGGACACACACATTACACATTAGAGAGGCCCTCTGTTCAGATTCTTCACGCGTTGCCTGAAATTCTTGCTTAGAGACGATCCAGTAAAACCTGAACTTCTTACTAATGTAATGAATTAGGGACAGATCATCTTCAAAATAATGTTCATAGTGGAGCTTGATTGGATGCTGTATGTGTCATGCATCAATTGCCAAGTAAGCAGATTTAGTCTTTGGATTTTATAGTGATATTATTTATTTATGTTATCTGAAGCCATTCGGGCCATTTCCCATCAATTTCTTTATTGCAGCTGTTTGATATATTGGGCTTCCTGAACCCAGTATTTCTCACTCGCATCCATGTAACCGAAGGTCTTAGCCCCTAATGTTGACTGAAAACGATCTACAGCAAATTAAGTATAACAATCAAGTGTAGGTTTTGTCATGTCCCATTAAATATTATGGTAACATTAAAGATTATGGTAACAATTTGTAATGCCATCAATTTCTTTACATTAATTCATGGATTAGGTATCATGAGCTAATAAAAAATATTTTTGCCAAATTTATTAATCTAGGTTAATGTTAAATAATAAATGTCACCACTGTTGTTATAGTTAAATTTACAGTTTACCAATGTTTACCTGTTAAACTAATATGCAACTTGAAATTTTTAGTACAGTATGGGCTAGTTTTACTAAACAGGGCAAATTAGCGCAAGAGTGCAATTCCAAAACAGCACCGATAGGAAGGGAAATTTCTGCGGGTGATGTACTACAATGCGCAAATTAAAGAACACAGATGCAACATCTCATTTACATATCAACCAACGCAATATACCAAGCGCAGCGCAAATTAGCGTAGTCACAAATAAAGAAATAAAGAAGCCACAGTGTGTTGAGAAGAACCAGAGGTCAAAAAATGAAGGTTTGCAAGAAGCTTCGATAGAGCTGGTATTGCGTGACTCCTAGTTCCAAGTCGCCATTTATTTCCTGAAGCAAATTAAAAATAACATGGCTTGGCAAATGATATGTTTGGACAATGTGTTCTTCTTGCTTTCTAAATAAATTAATACATGTGTAAAAAATCCTCTCCCTTCTACCACGTGCTCTCTGTTCTCTGCGTTGCCTCCTCCTAGCAACAATAATTGCAGCCATTTCAAGCGCAAAATAGTTTAAGACATGCTTTTTTTGGACGTTAAATAATGGCGAAAATGCCAGTAATTTGACAAGCACAAACGTTAGTAAAACACATTGTGTGATTCATTTGAATATTGTCCTCCTGTAAAATTTGTGTCTAAAAGAGAAACTCCTACAAATGCATATTCAATAGGGTAAGCCAAAAAAATAACTGTCCACACCTTTTCAGCGCTAATTCGTCACTGCGCGTCTTTAGTAAAACCTGACTGTACTATTTTATTGACAAAAGACGGTTTGCGCTGGTGCAAGCTGTTAGTAAACCTGGCCCTATATATAGGAATTAGCATGAACCAAGATTAATAAATGCTGTGAATGTTAATTGTTGATTGTTAATACATGATACTCAATACAACTCATTGATACTCGAGGTCAAATGGGTTCAACTACAAAAAATGTTTGGGAATCCTTGTGTTAACTAATTGAATCTTATTGTAAAATATAACCAAGTATTGTGTAATTTCAGTCATTGATATAAAACTTTTCAGTTTGATGTAACGGGACTATGAGTTGGCACAATACATTTTTTAACAAGGTGTTGGTGAAATAATTGCTCTGACTCAGAGTTATCTAACTTCTCTAAATATTTTTGAATTGTACACAGTGAGCAACCACATAATGAGCAAGTACTCAATGTACACAATGTGCAAGACTGGTCTTTCCATGTACTATTTGAACAAATGCAGCTTTATCCACTGTGCCAAATTTTCAAATAGGCCTACTCATTCTTCCAGATGTGATTAAAATTATCCAGTCCTCTTTTCTTTCTGTCTTTGTGACTTCAACTAGCAGTACTCTTCTAATCAGTCAGGAAAAAGGTGAGTTATGGAGAGCCAAATCAACAGATGTGCAGTAAGCAGGTGTTAGAATACACATAAAACCTGTATGGCTTACTTTCTTCTGTAGAATACAAAAGGAGAAGTTTAGCAGAATGTCCAAGCTGCTTAAGTCCATATAGTGAATCTGAATGTAGATCATGAAAAACAAGTTTTTTAGGATTTTTAGGGAATAATGACTTTGTTCTTCACACAAATGTATCAACTGGCACTAGAAAACCTGCTTATATGGTGCATTTTTTTCCTGTTTAGACAGCCCCTTTTCTCCATCTACTTTCATTGTGAGAAAGAGAACAGCTGAGACCTGCTAAACTTCTCCTTTGATGTCCCTTGGAAAAAAAATGTTTGGAATGTCATAAGGCTTAATAAATGACAATTTAATATTTTAGTCAAATGTCCTTTTAAGAACACTAATTTCTTTCAGTTGGCATAGTGGTGTGTGCTAATGAATGTCTGTGAATGACGTCAGCAGACGTCAACAATATCGAAACCGCATAAAAATGGTTAGTCAGCGACTACAATTCCTCAAATTAAAATGAAACTGTTGATTCTATCAGGAACTAAGAATTCAATTGTTCTAGATGAGTGGGAGAGATATTTGGGTCATTTGTCAAAACTGTATAATGTGTGTGAAAAAAGATGAATGGGAGTCTGTGTGTGAGAGCATATGCACATTAACACACTCATGTTTGCATATATTAAGGTATGTGTTGTGTGTGACACTTACCGAAAAGAGAGAGAATCCCACAGGCAATCCACACCACCAGTGACATTCCCACGCTGCCCGAGTTCTGCAGAATTCCCTTCGGAGAGATGAATATTCCCGCTCCAATGATCGTCCCAATGATGATAGAGATTCCTCGGAGCAGGGTCACCTTCTTCCGCAGTTCCACCTTCTCCTCGGGGGCTCCAGCGTGGGGGTCTCCATTTGAATTGAGAGGGTCTTTCTCTCCAAAATTGCTTGGAGTTGGATCCCCATTGGGATGGGGAACTGACACAGTCCTTCTGGGCATCTTGTTCGCACACTCACAAACACACACACATTGACTGAAAGCGTAGCGTGCCTCCCTTTACCAGTGGCACACGAGAGGCCTGAGTGGAAGGTGTTCTCACAGCAAACTTCTGATAAGCTGTGACAAGTCTAAACAAATACAATGTGAAGTGGCTTCTCCCTCCTCGTTCCTCTCTCTCGCTGGCCTTTTTAGTGTCTCAAACACTCCCCTTTTCTCTCCTTTACCGTTTGTCTTCCTCTTTTCATCTTGTCCTGTAATTTACAGGGAAATGTGTGAATAAAGGAGGAGTTTCCTGTTGTGGTTATGGTGTTTAGTGGCAGCAGCATAGCCCCGAGTCATGATGCTTCTGCAATAGTATCCGATTTTCACCTTTCCTCATGTAACATGCAGATCACACAAAGGCATCCAGCACTCACTTTAAACACACACTGTTTTCTCTCGTTCTTTCAAAGGCCCATTTCACTGCACTTGTTATAGACGTGTTCTGATTAGCAAGTAAGCAGACCTTAGACTGATAACAAACTTCTGTTTCCAGGCTTGGGAACTGACTCTTATATATATCAATTTTTTTTTGTTATACTTAATGTTGACAAACGGTTTGAAAATGAATCTAGGTCAAACCACATAGCATTAGTTACTGCATGTGTGTGTGAGAAAGAGAGAGAGAAGGTGTGTTTGTGTGTGTGTGTGTGTTTTCAGACAAAGCCATTCCAGTCAAGCCTGATACAATGTTCTGTAAATAAGAGTGAAGACGGAGGGAGGCTGATGTAACATTACATAAGATTGCCCCAGACACACAGCTGAGATGGATTCAGTGTTGTGAAACCATCACTTCTGATGATTCTGAAGTTCTTACACCATAGCTGAATTTTGTAACCTGTATAACTCCCACAAAAATGTATGACTCTTCATGTATGACTGTTTGAATCATTATGACTGTGCAGAAATAACAGTCAGTTGTGGCTACACGTTTGTAATTGTTCCTCTAAAATGTAACTTACTTTTATGAGTATGCGTCACAAAGATTTGTAATAACCTGATGCCACAGGAGAATCAAATGTCACACAAATAACTTTTTAAAACAGTTTAAAAACGATTAATGTACAGTAACATTAATTGTATTATGAAAAAAGCATTTTGATTGTTTTTTTTTATTTCAATGTATATTATATATACACATACATATATATATTTAAAAGATCCAGGTCAGTAAGATTTTTAGAATTTTCTTATGCTAAATGTTTCTTATGCTTATCAAGGCTGCATTTATTTAATCAAAAATACAGTAAAAAAGACTTAGCTTAATATTGTGAAAAATTAAGGAAATCTAAAATAAATGTTTTCTGTGGAAGCCTGTTTCTGCCACTAAATAAAAAAATTAAAAGAGGTAATTGTGAGTTGTAATCTCACAATTCTGACATTTTTCTCACAATTGCAAGTTTACATCTCGCAGTCCTGACTTTTTTCTCAGAATTGTGAAATATAAACTCGCAGTTGTGAGAAATAAAGTCAGAAATGCGAGATAAAAACTCGTTTAGTTTCTTATAATTCTGAATTTTTCTCTCTGAATTGTGAGATAAACTCACAATTGCAAGTTATAAAGTCCAATTCTGAGGGGGGGAAAAGACTGATGCATTCTTAGAATTGAGACTTTAGATATCACTATTCTTATTTAATGAATTGCAATTGTGTGTTATAAAGTCAGAATTCTGATATATAAACTTGCAATTCTGAGAAAAAAAGTCACAATTGCAACTTTATTTTTTTCTTGCAATTGCGAGTTTATATTACGCAATACTGACTTTATAAAAAAAGTTGCAATTACCTTTTTTTTTTTCAGTGGCGGAAACGGGCTTCCATAGTTGTCTGCTTTTACAGTGTAATCTGTGAATAATTTTTGTGCTCAAGAAATATATTTTTTTTTTGAACAGTTGTGCTTCTTAATATTTTTGTGGAAACCCTGATACTTTTTTTCAGGATTTCTCAGAATACATTTTTTTTTTTTTTCCTTTGAATAGAAAGTTCAAAAGAGATAGATTCTAAGGTGTAATTATTCCTTACAGATAGAATATTATAGATGTTTACAATACTTCTCTTCCAAAAAAATAAATAAATAAATGTTGATCAAGCTGAGAACACAGTTTAGACTAGTTTTCCTCCCCTTGCCTGTGGCATAGATCTATGGCACATAAGAATCTTGAGCTGAAGGTCTTCTTGCTGCTCAAAGTAAACTTGTGATACTCTGTGGTACTCAGTGTGTAGTTATTGAGAAGGAGAGACAAACCATGAAAGGGCACCATGAAAGTAAACAAATATATCTTATACACTCCCATTCCAATTTTGAACAACTGACCCCAAAAACATGCCCTTGGTCAGTCCTTGCACTTGTTTTCCAAGCTGGAAGAAGGATAGCAAGAACGATATTCTCAAGAAACATCTCTCCTGCACAGTCCAATAAACTATAATAGGATGAGGGGGAGAAGAGATCGTCATGGGACAGAAAGAGTCAACAGTGAAGGCAAGAACATGTATCACGGTTTCAAATCTTTATCTGTAAGAAGAAAGCTGTGCAATTTTAACAATATTCAACAACAAGCACACAACTTGACATAAAGACCGCAGACTAAAGGAGTCTTTCCCTACTGTGTACATATACTTTGATATGTAGGTCTTCTAAAGCCATTCAATAGATTTGTGTGAGGAACAAACTGTAATTTGAAGGGATAGCTCACCCAAAAATGAAAAGTTATTATTTACTCACCCTCATATAATTTCAAACCTGTATGACATTCTTTCATTTGCAGAACACAAAAGGTATTTTGAAAAAATGTTGATAACTGGTTACTATTGAGCTCTATAAAACACAGAGACATTCATCAAAACGTCTTCTTTTATGTTTCACAGAACAAAATCATACAAACTTGGCATGAGGGTGAGTAAAAGATTTATTTGGGTGAACTATTTCACTGATAATCTTAACATCTATCTAGCTGTCCTTGTCATGTTTGATACAAGCAGTGATAACAAATTTTTGAATGCTCTTTTTTTTTTCTTTTCAATCATTCAGTTGATTGATCTGAATAATTTGTTCATGAATCAAACTTGAGTTCAACTCACTGACGATAACTAGTGGTAATGGTTGTCAGCTTAGTAGAGCAGAAAATTAGCAGTAAATATCAACCTAAATTTAAATCTGTTCCTCACACAAAGCTATTACATGATTTCAGGGGAATTTGAATGTTTCACAGAAGTCATATGGATCACTTTTAACGTGTTTTTTTGTCATTCTGATGCATTACAGACCCTATTCACTTTTATTATAAAGAGTGTCCAGGGTATTCACCTTTTGTGTTCCAAAGAAGAAAGAAAGTCATACAGTCTGAACAGCATGATTAAGTTTTCATTTTGGGGTAAGCTTTCTTTTTAAACTCCTTTTCTTTTCCATATAAGTTTCTTTATGGGATATATTTGCAAGTATTAGTGCCACAAAGCCCTCCTAACCTCTTAAGAAAGTAAGCCAGAAGACGCAGACCACATATTAAGGTGTCCTTCATCTGTTGGGGATTGTGTACTTTAGGCTGGCTTCAGGGAAGAAATGTGAAGAAGGTTGAGTGGTCGTCTCTCTGTAGAATCATTCTAAGATGAGAGGGAGAAATAAGTGAGGGATCAAACCCATCCTCTCCCGCAGAATGGTGGAATCTTCCTATATAAAGGAGGCCCCAGGCATGTATCCAAACATCCTTTAATCTCTCTTTCTCTGCGTGTATGTGTGTATGTCAGGCTGTGTTTTCAGCTTGAGCGGTGAGGCCTAAGGGAAGCCTGTGGGAAAGTTAACACCTTGCTTTTTCAGTCATCCATTCTACCAGAAGCTATGACCAGACTAACTTACTGAACTTAATGATCAGGAACACTCAGGGATCCATTCCAACAAGGATGGAGTTCAGCAAGTTCCATAATGATGTCTGAAGCCCATTATCATAAAAAGCAGGGTGATCTTGTAAAACAGTGTGTAGCTGTTGCTGTGTGAAGTGGTGGAAGCTGATATAGTTCACCAAAATCACACTTTCAGGGCTCCAGACTGCTTCTGATGTAGAAAAAATCAACTTTTGTGACTATTTACAATTTAGTCAGTCAGGAACATTTTGTGTGTGTCCATTTGCTGTTATGTCAAATATCATCTCTTAAAGGGGTCATCAGATGTGACATGCACTTTTACAAGTTGTTTGAACTGAAATGTGTGTTGGCAGTGTCTATACACAACCACCCTATAATGATAAAGATCCACCCAGTGTTTTTTTTTTTTTGTTTGTTTTTTTTAAATCATTTCCACTTTCTCAAATCAAGCCATTCTCAGATGCCTGTCTGTGTGACGTCACACAGACCAAGGACCTCCCACGATTGTTGACTGACACTAGCGTTTTACCTTAGACCCACCCTGAGTGATCTGTCATCAGTCCGCCATTGTTTCACCTCCGGAGCAGATGTAGACATGAAGTGACTGAAGTGTTCTGTTGTTGGATGTAATAATGAACATAGCAGTCGTCATTTACTCCCGACGTCTGAGCCGCTGAAAACGCAGTGGATTACCTTTGTTTTTGAAGGGAATGCTCCCCCCAATCTACCTAAATGTTTTTATGTTTGCACGAATCATTAGTTATCCAGCCTCACCTATAGAAGAAGTGAATATAAGGTTTTTTTCTGAATCTTTACAAATCGCCTTTCCTAATAACGTGCTAGTTAGCAAGTTCCGCAACTAAAGTAAGCAGTATCGTAAGAAACGGCTCATCACCCCATGGAAGAGAGGGTTGGGGTGAGCGGAGCTCATTAGCATTTAAAGGAACATGCGCTAAAACGGGTTGCTGAAAACAGAGCTGATTTTGACAAGGTAAAAAGGGTGTTTTTTTACACTACCAATGAGAAATTTTAACCAAAGTATGTTATAGACTTTTCATTAAGACCCTAAAGAATCATATCAACTTGTGGAAAATGGGCATCCGATGACCCCTTTAAAATGCTGCGCACTTGGTGCACTCAATAACGAATTCAGCGTGAGCCACGATGTCTGATGTACAAACAAATGACTCTTAGGAACTGGTTCTTTTTAATGAGTCAGTCAAAAAGATTAATTTGCTTATGAGTTAGCATTTTGAGGTTTCAAACCTGTCCTGGAGGCACCCCTGCCCTGTATATTTTTGTATGTCTCTGTCATCTAACACACCTGATTCAAATTATCAGCTCATTAGTAGAGACTGCAAGACCTGATTTGGGTGTGTCTAATAAGGGAAACATACAAAATGTGCAGGACAGGGGTGCCTCCAGGACAGGTTTGAAAACCACTGAAGTAGACTCACTGAGAACTTTGTTACAAAAGAAAAACCTTTTGATCATGGTTGCATTACAGTTTTCACAAAGATATTAAACAGAATATCTCTTTTTAACAACGATAATAATAAGAAATGTTTCTTGAGAACCAAATCAACATATTAGAATGATTTCTGAAGGGTCATGGGACACTGAAGACTTTGAAGAAAATTTAGCTTTGTTACCACAGGAATAAATTACATTTTAAACTATATTCAAATAGAAAACAATTATTTTAAATTGGAATAATATTTCTGCTTTAATTGTATTTCGATCAAATAAATCAGCCTTGATGAGCATAAGAGATTTATTAAAAAACATTTTAAAAAATCTGCTTCCAAACTTTTGAACGGTCATGTATATATTTCCTTTCATCAAAACACATAACAGTGACTTTTTTTTAGCTATTCACTCTAGTAAAAAAGTAATACATTTAAAATACATTTATTTCATACTAAGTGTAGTTCAAATCTATTAACATATTTACTTACATATCGCTCGAGACTAACTGATATAAAAATCAGAATTAAACTTTATTTGGAGGACTACTTGTGCACAATGCACATTTCTTAATATCAAGCCTAAATGTGTTTTAATGTCATTATTGATGAGGATTTGAATGATTGGTGAGAATTGTATGATCATTGAATAATATCAGTCTTTATATGCAAGATATTTAAAGTGTACCTAAAGTACGTATACTTGCAATAGTTCCACTTTAGTACAATGAAATATACTTCAGTATATCTTTAGTTAGTTTTTAGCACTACTTCCACACAATTAATGTGCATTAAGTACAAAATTAGTTGTTCCAGTTAAGTATACCAATTTAGTATACCAAAAGTACAATTGCAGAGTATTTTTATCAAGTACATAAATATGTAAATGTACAGTATTTGTAGTATACTTAGCGTGAATTAAATGTATTTCAAATACATTTTAGTATATTTATTTTTCACTACAGGGTAAGGCTGAACAATTCTGTAAGTTCGCAGCTAAATAAGTAATTTGGCTCCTATATGTTTCTGTTTGGAAGCCAATGGCTCCCTTGTCTTTTTTTCTGATTTCAGAGCCCTGATTCAGAAAGCCTTTTGCCTTTAGTGGTATTTGGACTCAGGCCATTGTATTAAATCAAAAAGGAGGCCTATAGCACTTTTCATGTGTTCAGTAGTCACTGCTAGATATTGATCGTATTATAGTCTGCTGGCCAGACCACTTTGTTCACATGTGCTTCCTTCCCAAGGTCTATAGTCCCGCAGGTTGTGTGGACAGAGACCTGTTCATACACCAAGGGTCTCAAGAGCCGCAGTGATATAAACATGCTTCCTTTGCTTTCACTTGCTTGTAATTCTCCTGTCATATCCAGTCCCCAGCATATCAGAGCAATACATAGGCTACCATTTAAAAACACATTCTCATCGCCCACATAAGGTCGGTCAAGATTCAAAGCTATAAACTGTAAATAAGCGCAACGGTTTGATTGAAAAGTTCCTTTATTTCCCAAATGGATCAAGACTAACTGGCTCAGGATGTGTTGTATCCATCTAACTGATGAAATTTGATGTAAGAATTATGTTCCACTGATGTTGTTAGTATAAACTGAACTGCATATAAAACTAGTTTTGTTTCAATCTCTCCAAGGTGACTGTCACTGCGTTTCGCGCATAAGCCGATTACAACTTTCAACCTCAATACGTCTGCCTTGTTTGCGGTCCAATCCATCTGTGACTTTCTTGGGGATTCGTACCCCTGCCAATGTCTCCTTATACATGAGGAAATAAAGGGAGATTGATGAGATGCAAATGAACGTTCTTTCCTCCATGGAAATAAAACAGACAACATTTATCTACAGTCGGCTAGATGTGTTTATGAATAATCAGTGCAGTGAAAAGGCTTTAAATTTTCCATAAGAGTGAGCTTGTAAAGAGGCGCACAAAGTGAAACAGGCTATAAATGAATGCATTACAGACGCCTAACGAGATGAGAAAGCTTTTAGAATATTTCAGAGCCTAGCAGGAGATCTCTGCACATGGATTCTGGTGCTGTCATTTATTTGTGAGAGATATATGATTACTCCAGCAGAGAAACAGACAGGCATTTAGAGCCACTGGCTTTATGTAATCACATTTACTTTGCTGTAGAGGAAGGTGTTGACTGTTTTGATGGAGATTGAGCACAAATTTCTTTGCAGTCTATTGTTCTGTCACATACATGAACATATAGTACTTTTAAATATTTATGTGTGTGTGTGTGTGTATATATATATATATATATATATATATATATATATATATACTGATAAATATATATATATTAATAATAATATATATATATATTTATCAGTATATATATGCAGTACCTTTACTAGCACATTTCCAGTCCATTATAGTCTTAGTTACTGTTTTCAATGTAAAAGAAAAAAAAAAGGTGTCATTTCCCTATTTGAATGAACCACAGCAGACGTCAGGTGATTGTCATGCCAGCTACTGCCAGAATGCTTTTTGATCTCGTACTGAATGGTTTCAGGACCAATCTAACCGCCTCATTTTACTACAGGATTTCAATGCATTGTGTTTTGGAGTGTAATAAGAAAAGCACAATAGAATGCATTCTAGAGGTACTGATGATGTGGATGACAGTGTGGCAGGTGGGTAAGGGAGATTACATTCGGATACCTGCGCAATGCCATACGCAGCGTGTGATTACACGATTTCTTGCCGTACAGTTCAGAAAGGCTGTCAAAAATTTCCTCAGACTTTGACTGATTTGACAATACACGTCAGTAATTCACGTATCTACAGCTGTGCATGAAATACGAGCAAGGCTGAAGGTAACCATTTATGAAAATTCCGGTGAATGATGATCAGTGGTCTGTTTGGTGTTTGCACAGCGGAGCTTGAATCTTTCAGAAATAAACCTGGCCTGATTTCCACTAAGCTTTTTTCAGAAATTATATTGATTGTGATTTTTTTTTTTTTTTTCTCCAAGAAAATGATTGATTGTGGTTTCGCGTATTGCTGCAATGAGATCTGAGAGTGTGTGCAGGGGAAGCAAGCTTTAAACTTCTCTTTATGACTCAAACGCAGTGCCTAGATCTGAAAATAATGCTTCAGTTCTTTTTATTTTTTTATATACTCATGCCTTGCCATTTACAAACAGATTTTTATGCAACACATGAACACAAAATAGCATTGCTTTTCGTAATAGAGATTGGTGTTTCAGTGGCATGAACACCGGAGGCAATGTAAGTGCAAGCATTTTCCTGAATACAATAAGTTTCATCTTTAAAAATAGATCAAAATATATCCACAAAAACATAATTCGCAATCTTTCTAATTTACATTTGTACCTCTAGGGCAGAGGTTCTCAACTGGTAGGTCTGTTATGGTAGTTGCAGCAGGGAAAAACAAAGCAAATAATAAAATTTATCTGATCATATTAGGCGTATTACAAAATATTTGTTTTAAATAAATGCTGTTTTTTTTTTTTTTTTTACTTTCTATTCATCAATGATTACTAAAAATGTATCACGGTTTCTACAACAATATTAAGCAACTCTTTTTGACATTTATACTATATCAGAAATGTTTCTTGAGCACCAAATTAGCTTATTAGAATGATTTCCCAAAGAACATGTAACATTAAAGACTAATGTAATGGTGCCGAAACTTTCATTCAGAGAAATAAATTAAAATAAATTAATTTAAAATATATTAAAATAAAAGTAAATCAGTTTAAAGGGTTGGTTCACTTTATTATCCTGAGCTCAGTTTATTAATTTTTTTTTTTTTTTTTCTTTTTACAAATTAAACAGAAACACTGCACAGCAGTTAAACATCATGGAACAAATTACATTACATTACATTGTAACATTGTACATAACATTAACATTGTGTGTTTACAGTATATGTTGCCCTTCTGTGCCTCGGCTGCGCGAATGTACCGCTGTGATTTAATATGCTGAGATATGTTATTTTTCCCACCGTGTCCGATATTAAAATCAGTGCGACACACTTTGCAAAAGGCGTTGGTGTTGTTTACATGGCTTCGAGGCAAGAAATGAAATTCTTCCGTCCAGCTGTTAAATTTACACAAATATTTTTTCTTCGTCGGAGCACCACCACGTGACTCTTCTACTTCCATTTCTACCACCGATGCTAGATCCAACTTCCCGGCACGTCTACTACCTGTGCAGAAATCAACTGCGCAGCTAGGTTGTAGGTTGCCAGGTTGAGGTCAAAAATGTTTTGAAATTTGTATATTGTGTCGATTGTGTGAAGTGATGCGTTTCATACAAGATCTGGCAACTGAACAACCTTAAAATATTGATGTAATTATTCATATAACTAGGTTTGGGCCATACATATTAGTTACTTGGGAGAAATAACAAAACGGGAGGGGAGCGGGAAATGGGTGTGAAATACGGGAGACTCCAGGGAAAAACGGGAGTGTTGACAAGTATGATTTGTGCACTTTATTTTACGTGTTTTGGACTGTGTAACAGAAATAGCCACTGACTGCAATGATAGAGCTTAGAAGAGCCAGGACAATTTTGAATATTACTCGGATTGGATTCATCTGAAAGAAGAAAGTCATATACACCTAGGATGCCTTGAGGGTGAGTAAAACATGGACTAATTTTCATTTTTGGGTGAACTAACCCTTTAATTTGTAATAATATTTCACAGTATTACCATTTTACAGTAATTCAAATAAATACAGTAAATATGAATTCAAAGAAAGAATAAGATTGAAAAAATATTGCAAAAGCTTGTAGTATAAATATGCAATATTTTATGCATTTGCAAATGATCAGTTTTCTACTTCAGCCTATAGTATATTAAAAATGTCATCATGGTAATTTTATTACATTTCAATGTTTGATTTTAAAGCCTTTTTTTTTTTTTTTTGTATTTTTGGCATAGGTATTTCTTATTGAATTTAATTGTGAGAAGAGGGAACAGTTGTTGACTTTCAGTATTGTGTGTTGGCCTGCTACAGCTGCATTGACAGGAAGAGTTCAAGGAGGTCTCTGTTAATTTAACACTTCTCTGCCCCAGAGCCAAGAGCCATTAACCCCACAGAACCTGTTACTCCACATATCTGCTGAAGATCTCAGGCTAGGTCTTTATCTTCAGATTGTGAGCACACCATGGCTTACCTGTATAAGAAATGAGGCCGATTGAGTGAGTCTTTCAAGCAGGAAGTAGGTCTAGTGATAAATAATGCGAAGATAAGCGAGAATTAATGTTTCAAGGGTTAATTAGGCTATGTACTAGTAATGTAGCCTTAATTGCTGGTATTTAGTCCCTGGTGGGTGTACCTTTCACTGCTGTTTCTGCCACTCTTTCTCACTGCAGGTGAGATCTAATCCTGTCTAGTTTTGTTAGGCGCTGATTAAATCATTAAACACTCTTGCACAACATGCTCTTTCCTTCTGCATTTGAAAGATGTTAATCCTTTGGATTGTGCCGTTTATATTCATTTTCATGGTAAGAAATTAAATCCTAAGAGCTATATGGGAATGTTATCATTAAAATCACTCAAAGAAAGAACAACAAAAAGGACTTCAAAATCAGCACATATGCCTTTTTACTGACATTTAAAAGAGCTTTTGAGCTTTTGATTCATTTGTTCCTTGTAATCACAGAGATTGAATCTGAGCTGACAAATTAAAAAACATTTTTTGAACATTAAACATGTTTACTGGAGGCCGTTATTTGAATGAAACAAGCACAAAGAGCTGCCTTCAGTAGGTCTCTGTTTTTTAAGCACAGTGTTTTTCTCTTTTTTCCTTTTTCTTTTTTAGTGAGTAGTTAACGAAAAAAGGTGCTTAAACTTCATAAAATGTAAATAAATAAATAAATAAATGTATTTATGTATAGAATTTAATATCCCTTCTGCTGGACTACTGCACATTCACACAGGAACTCTGGACAACTTTCTTCTGGTGTTTTTATCTTTAAAATATGGTATCAGGAAAAAAAGGAATGTTTCTTTTTTGCTGAGTTTATTTGTGCTTTTAATGCTTGAAATAAATGCTGTAACATACCATATTTGCTGTAACATACCACCTTTGCTGTACTCTGATTCTGCTGTGGGTCTAGAAGTGTGCAGGAAAACAAAGGGCATGGCTGTAATTACACATTCACTCTCCTCTGCAAGTTTCCTGTGACACCTAATTTCAGAAAAGAGGGAAAATCAAAGCGACCAGAGGGGGTCAATCAACAGAATCTGTCCTAATTTCAGCAAAATGATCCTTGAGCGTTTTAGCTCCCTAATCCTGAACGTGATTCTTACAGAAAGCAAAAGAACAGGGCGAGGAGAGTCTGGAGATGAGTATGCAGTTCACATAATACCATTACCCGCTCCAGAGTGAGACAGAGGAGAGCCGCAGCTCTAGTCTAATCCACCCCAAACCTGACAGACAACACCGCCCTGATTCCACTTTAATTGAAGACATTTTATTAGATTTCTTTCTCTTCACTTCTCCCCCATTGTTTCATATGTTGGGAATAAAAGCAGAGGCTTATAGCAGTTGCTCTCTCATTTTCTCAGCTGCAACGATCTATCAGCTGCTACATATTAAAGGAGTCATGGGAAAAAATGAAAGATGGAGGGAGGGGAAGTGAAAGAACAAGAAAAAATTAAACATTAAGGGCTTTTGGTGAAGCTGAGAGGATGTGATCTTGGTCAGACCTATGCTTCTTGCTTTATAGATATAAGCAAAGAAGAGAAAACTTGAATAATTGGTGTGTTTATTTGTCAGAGCAAAGTGCTCGTCAGTATGAGTGCAGCACAGCTTCATCGTGGAAACTCTCAGAGGACCGGGCTGCTCTTACACATGTGTCGGCATGAATTAGGATGCTTGGTGTTAACACATTCATTGTGCGTTCCTTTTTGGCTTGAATACTAATCAGATCTGTCTGCTTGACATGCAAACATAACAAACAAAAATAAACGACTATTGTTATTTAAGCAGCATCACATGAGCTTTGCATATCAACGGGACCTGAGCTAGCTGTTGCATAAAAGGTGTTAAAGGGATAGTTCATCCCAAAAAAAAAAATCATTGTTTCTTACTCTCATGTTGCTCCAAACCTGACTTTCTTAAGTGGAACACAAAAGAAGTGAAACACATTCCAGTGAAAAGTTCTTAAATAAACCAATTTTTATTAATGTGAAGAATGTTTTAATACAATAAACTTTTGTGCAATGGAAAGGCTCCATGATGCCAATAAATAACCTTAATTTTTAAAGGTGTGTGCTTTGACTGCTTGCTGAAAACTTCAGTGGTCCAGGCATTCTACTTCTGGTTGAAAACTTTTGTTGTAGAAGAGTTTTACATCTTTCAGTGTGGGGAGAGTTTGGCAGGAAGTTGGGTACCAATGTGGGTTTGAAGTGAATTATACCAACTTACTGTGACAGAGAGAGTAAGACAAAGTCAGAAAGAATGTGAGATTTTTTTAAGTTAAGTGACAATTCCTCTTGATTAAACTTCAGAGGGATTGGCATGACACAGCGAAATAATGAGGATGACTCGGAGAGAACTTTATTGGACACACCAGTGGTACACAGTTGTCAGACCGTTAGATGTGTGTTGATGTGAGGAAGGGCCAGATAAGGAGTTTTCCTCTGCTGTCAATTAATCAAGAAACTCCAACAAACTTTTCTAGTTTCAGAGGGCGCAAGTTCCCTGTATTTGTCTTAATTCCAACTTCATTTGTAATCTGTAATTTGTATTTCTGTTTAACAGTTATGTCAAATTACTATTTATTAGATTTTACAGTCTATTTTTTAGGCTTTATATGAGTTCCACGTAAAGACATGGAAGAACCATTGGCTGTATCCCGATTTGCATACTTTTAGAATTTACCAGAAATTATTTGCATTATAATTTGGAATGCACTAATCCTGAGCTGGCTTGCGTTATTGGTGGAAAGTATGCAAATTGGCATTAACCCATGCATGCTCACATAAACCTGCCAATCATAGTACTCATGTATTCAAAATGTATTTATTAATAATTAATCATAAGGAGAAATATAACTCGTTATATGAGTATGTATTATTATTTTTAGTTTTTATTTATATTAATGTATATTTCTAAATATTATTATTAATTATAACAATAAATTATTACTATTACTATTATTAAATGTATCATCATTTATCATCATAAATTTATCAGTGCTTATGCACTCACATGTACTGCTGTCTGGGGAGCATTTACCACTACCAGGGAGAAAATCTAGAAACATTTGGTGTATCTGCTTGTCTGCACAAAAATCTGTAAATGTTTGTGTTTGTGAGTGTGCGTGTGTGTGTGTGTGTGTGTGTGTGTGTGTGTGTGTGTGTGTGTGTGTGTGTGTGTGTGTGTGTGTGTGTTGTGTGTGAGAGAGAGAGAGTGTTTAGGGAAGCAGAAAGCGAGTGTAGGTTGAATGGACAGTTGTTCTGTCTGTTCTCTCAGACATTGTGTCTGTATTAAAGTCACTGGGCTTTGTCTCTATCAAGCTTCATTACACTCCTAAACACACACATCAAATACAGGGGTGCCCACGCAGAAATTCTCTGTGTTTTCTGTGTGAGCCAGGGTCTGGGTTGTCGTTTTCACATTGTATCAAACGCTGAAGAAACAATCATGTTTTGACTGCCAAAATGCAATGCCTCGCTTATCAGGACTTGACAGCTGTCCTGTCACACGTTCATTTGAGCGGCTCCAGTCGCTGACTCCAACACTCTGAACCTTATTCTTTCCAGCTTGTTTGTTTTTTTCCCCCTTCCCTCTCTCTCTCTTTCTCAGCAGTGGGCAAGCAGGTGGGCGTTCAGACAGGTACTTTTCCCCACTCTAGTAATTACTCATTCTGCTCTGACGGCGCATCTCACACTTTGTGGTTCATTTTCACAAGCCGCTTGCAAGGAATTATGGAAGTGTTAGTCCCAACTGTGTGTGCGCACATATAACACAAAATTGTCACTGCGTATGACAGGTATTGTGATGATGAATGTTAAAAAGTACTGTGAGATCGCATGACTCATTAAAAGGTTACAGTATGCTGTTGTCACAGTTGGTCCGTAGCTAGATGTGGCAGGAATGATTCTGTAATAGTTCAGCGTTTGGCCTACAGTGAAATCCAGTCTAAAGTTTGGTTTTGACTGCGGTCATACACTTTTACCTCAGTACCTTTTTACACACATCCAACTAGATTAAACATCTGACTACAGGAATCTGCATCGGTTTATGATGCTGCAAATACTTTTTCCACGGCCCTAATTTATCATCATCTGACATAATGAAAGCTGCTCTGCTGTCATATTAATGCTTTAGCATATATCACAGGAGGGGATTTGCTTCTTAAACGCTGACATTTATGTGAGGTTAACAGATAAATCGGCTAGTCAGAGCTGCTTCGTGTATTCCGGCCGTCGTATTTCAATACACGTACACCGAAACACACACACACACACTGAAGAAGTGTGTTTCATCATGGATGTAATGTATGCACTCTGACCTCATTGTTATCCAGAATGTGTTTATATTATTGTGTGGACTCTTCAAGTCCAACTGAGAAACTGCGGAGAATGCTAGCCGTGGGCCACTGGAGTGCTTTTCTGAGGAGAGGATATGGAAATGATAATAATGCACAAGAAAGACGGAGCCAGAAAACACGGCACGGCTAAACTAATTGGTGGAGTAGGGATTTGTTATGCGAATACCATGCATAATTCTATTATTCCACATTAGGAAAGGAGCTTCGCATTATTACAGGAAGCGAGCTTGGAGTTCTCGCACACAGACACATACGAGATCTTGTGAACACTGGCCTAAAATGTGAAACAGACTAATTATATGATGTGATGTAATACTAATAAATATTCGGAGTGTACTTCAGATGCAGCCTTGATCGTGTGTGTTCATGGAGGGATATTAATGAGAAGAAATGTTCACTTTGAAACTCAAAAAACTGGGATCTTGAACTTTAAAACATCTAATCAAATTTTATTGATGTAGATTAATCTGTATTTAAAGATTTTTATGAAATACTTATATCATAGTAACTGACCTTTAATAGACTCATGTCTCATGTCCAGGTTTTTTTTTTTTTTTTTTTCCCCAAATCATTTCAAATCACTCAGTCAAGAATACTGTATTGTCCTGTGTTTACCTACAGAGCTTTGGGTGTCCTGGCAAGAGAGTGTATGAGTGATTTATGAATAAAAGAGAGAGAGAGAGAGAGAGAGACTGAAGGAGCAGGGATCACTCAGCACTGAGCAATGATTGCATTTAGACTGATTGGATTGGATTCTGTTGAAAAGGCCCATAATTAGTACCACCTGCCCAGGCTATGACCCCCATTTGGTTGCAGGAAGAGTAGGGAGGGGTAGGTAGTCATCTTCCGGCCCACCTCATCCCATCTATCTCTCTATTTCTTTATCAGTATGCGTCTGTTTCTGTAGCAGCATCCTGTCAGAGTATGCACTGCATTTGAGGAAGAACTTCAATGTGTGTAGTTTTTTTTTTGTTGTTGTTGTTGTTTTTGGCATTTTTGTCTTTATTTTGATAAAAACAGGGTAGAGGAGATAGGAAAGGAAATAAGAGAGAGAGGGGGGGGTGGGATCAGGAAAGGTCCTCGAGGCCAGGATTCGAACTCGGGAAGCCCATAGCACAACAGTGCTTTATGTCGGCGCGCTGCCCACAAGGCTATTGGCGCCAACCAAAGTGTGTAGTTTTTAATATAATTCAGACACTCTACATCCACAGTGTTGGCATTGTCATGTGACCTAGAGTACAGCTTCCATCACATTGCTGTTTTCCACCAATTGAGGATTTGTATCCTGTGCCTTATGGGATAGTAAGGATTTTCAAAAATATTTTCATAAATATAAATATTTTTATAAACACAAATAAAATGATGTCCTTACTGCCTTTCTTAGCCTTGAACATGATAGTTGTATCGCTGCCTATGGAGGGTAAGAAAGCTGTCAGATTTCATCAAAAATATCTTAATTTGTGTACCAAAAATGAACCGATGAAGGTCTTGTGGGTTAGGGACGACACGAAGGTGGAAAATTAATGAAAGAATTTTCATTTTTGGGCGAACTAACCCTTTAATATTTATATAATTATTGTATATAATTATTATATAGTCGACAACATTTGAAGTGGATCAAAAAAAGTTCGTCAAAGTTGATGAAAGGTTTTGATCCACTTCAAATGTTGACTAGTGTAGTTTATAGTAGCATACTAACATACTACTCTTACTATTTCTGGCATGTGGCAGAACTACAGCAGCTTGCTATTCAGAACTCTGTTATGTTACATTTTTTTCACATGCAGTGTGCTCTGTTGTATATTGCTCATGCTCACATATACTGTGCACAGTGTACATACTACATACACACTACAGCAGTAGTACGAGTAGTATGCTATGCTGAACACAGCCGGCATCTCCTTGGCTTCCGCTTTTCTCTCGCGCCGCTCATTCCAGCTGTGGCAGAGCCATCAAAGAACAATGTAAGACTCCAGTCTCTCCGGTTGCCTTATTGCTAAAGCAGTATTCAGCCCCACTGAGAAAGACACAGCAGATGGAAGGAAAGAAAGTGAAGAGATGGAGACCAAGTGGTGTAATTATTTTTGGAAAGATTGGAAAAACCCTATTCCAAAACTCAGGCTGCGACATGCAGCGGGAAAGAAAGTGAGAAAGAGATAGAAAATGAAAATGAAAGCCGGGATGAGAGAGACAGAAAGGGTGAGGAATATCAAGGGCTCTTTTTTGAAAATAGCAGAACAGACACCTCGCTGCCTCATGCATACACAGCGGTAGAAGAGGAGTAGACCACCTCAAAAAAGTCAAATTAGAATGTTCGAATTGGAGTGTTTCTTCTCAAAGCCTCATCTTGTTCATCCATTTGAGAAGCCAAATGCAGGGGCATAGCAAGAGAGAAAGAAAACTTCCTGATAGCATGAATAAAATATCCCACCTTCTCTCAGGCTGGCAGGGGATCTGCGGGCACCGAGCCAAATGGAGATTCATATTGCAAGATGCCTCTCTGAGCTCTGCATCCATTTATTTCCTCATTTACGTTTTTTGGTAATGTGACACATGCATTTCATTTGGAAGACGTGTTTAAGAGTGAACCAAGATGATGAGTTCATTTGCAATCGTGAATAATTCGGAGCTTGTGTACTGGTTGTCTTCTTGTTTTGTAGATGAAGTAAACAAGGTCTCAACCTACTTCATTATTAACGTAAAAACAAGTGCTCCGTGAATATCGCAGCATTATGAGAGAGCTATTTAGAGGCCTCCAGTATTAGCTGCTAGCATTTTGGATAGCAGTGGGGTTGAGTAACTGAACAAATTAATGAAAAATTATGGTTTTTTTGGTTATCAAAATGTCAGCCGGTGTCATGTGTTTTACCTTCCAATTAATTATTTTTCTTTTACTCGTGAGAATATCTTATTACTGCTGATATGGCCTAATCAAGCATACTTCCAGCAAGCTGCTCTCACATTTCTGATAACGGTGCAGTTTTGTCTGTTGCTATGAGGGGTCTGATTCTTCATTGCAATGTGCTTGTTTGGAAATGTGCTACAATTTCACATACAAATTATTCCTATAAAACACAGTTTTTAAGTTTTTAGTCATGGCTGACCAGCAAACTAATTAATCCATGACATTACCCTGTCATTTGGCTCATGTATATATGCAGTTTGTGTGTCTGTGTGTGTGTGTGTGTGTGTGTGTGTGTGTATATATATATATATATATATATATATATATATATATATATATATGGGTCAATGTTCCTATTACAATGATTTCTGAAGGATCACGTGACACTGAAGACTGAAGTAAAAAATTCAGCTTTGCCATCACAGGAATACATTTTATATTTAATATTTAAAATATTTGAAAATAAATAAAAAAAACATTTTATTTTGTAATAATATGTTTTTACATAGTTTTTACTCTATTTTTTTTTATCTGTAAATGCACTCTTGCAATATTTTTGGGTCACAATAATAAGTGTTAATCCACAAAGGGGAAGTGGTGTGTGGCCAAGTATGGTGACCCATACTCGGAATTTGTGCTCTGCATTTAACCCATCCAAGTGTACACACACAGTAGTGAACATACACCTGGAGCAGTGGGCAGCCAATGCTGCAGCGCCCGGGGAGCAGTTGGGGGTTCGGTGCCTTGCTCAAGGGTCTCACCTCAGTTTTGGTATTGAGGGTGGAGAGAGTGCTGGTTATTCACTCCCCCCACCTACAATCCCTGCCGGACCTGAGACTCGAACCCACAACCTTCGGGTTACAAGTATGGCTCTCTATCCATTAGGCCATGACTGCCCTTAAAATCGGTGCTTATTCAGAAATTATTCAGAAATTACAGTAGAAATAGTCATTCAACACATTGAATCTTTCCCAAGCCTTACACACCCTTTCCATATTCTCTTCTCACAGTGCCTCACCCGTTAGATGCACTCAAATGAGAACTTTTTTGATATTTTTTGTCTTTTTTCACATGAGTCTTGGTGAGATTTGCTTGTAGATCTTTAAATTGCATGCCGGTTATCCAAAGAACAGTCTATTCACAGCACTGTGTTGTATGCACAGGAAAGGAACACTGCAGTCATGCCAGATATCATAATGCATTTCATATAATATATACACACTCATTCCATGCTATAACTTTCTTCTGGCAAGGTTTGAATCCTACTTATTTGTGTTTAATCTCCAAAATGTAAGCGTAAGGTTTTAGTTAACAACATCTGAGATGAGAGGATGTTTCCGTACTCCTGTCTTGTCTGAGTGTATGCCTATTGATTTTGCCACAGGTGCAAACTAATAACTGTAATCTACGTTTTGTGTGTCTAAGTGCATTACATGTGTATGTGTGTATGTGTGTGTGTGTGTGTGGTCTTCATCCCATTTTCATTTGTTGCAATCACCTATCGGAGAAATCCTTTATCCGCCTGTAAGGAAATCAATACCACAATGTCAACTCGGATTTTCATTTGACACAGACAGGCTAACAAGACACAAAAACAGAAAGATATCAAAAAATTCATCACAAGGATGAACAAACACACATAGAACTATTATTTCGAGGCTATCGCATATTCTTATCATCTTCTCAAATGTAAAAGGATGTAAACAAGCCATTATACATGCTCATACAGATATATGCAGATAGGATTCAAACTGTTTTAGTGTGACTCTTCCACTTTTTGCTTTGCCTAAAAAGCCATGAAGCCCTGGGGCACACTGGAATAAGCTCATCCAACCTTACCTGCCCAAAAGAACAACAAGTGGTTGCAACGACCTTTCGGACAATAGATGAACGACCAATCTTGTTTTGTGGACTAGATCCAAAGCAAAGTTTGTAGGTCAGTGTATCCGTGGAATACAAATAAGACACCCAATGTGCAATTCAAGCTCCTCCTGAAATGGTGACTGTTGATAATTAATTAACAGGCGACTTCACAAAGCAGGTCCTCTGTTTTTGTTTTATTTTTTCATGTATATCATGCCTGTATTCAGTAATATGGTATATTTCGGTAATTCAGATGCAAAGTATTATTATCAGAGGCACTTCAAAATACTGTGAATAATTCCAGGTATCTTATTACACTTACACACTTTGCTGTGTAACAAAAGAAAATGAGTGCTGAAAGAAAATGCAAAATCCACTCTATGTCAGTATGAAAAAGTAGTAATAGCCTGGGTTACCTGATAGATAGTGCTTCTGACACCAGCTTGTCATGTAGAAGAAGGGAAGTCGAACAGGATTTTTTCAAATGCCAGTCAGATTTTTGTATTCGCATTGGTGCTTATTAAAACACTTGAAATACTTAACATTTGTTTACACTTTCTTTAAACTTCTATTTGCACATTTCAATCTCGACATGCCAGCTCAGAAAAGATATCTAGATATTGGTTGAAACTGTTCTGATTCTTTATTACAGTTCTTCATAGTTGTGCTTTTTTGCACTTTATTAACGTTTTAAACATTTGTTTACTTTTTTTACATTTTGTTTTATTGTATTTAAATTTTAAAGATTCTTTTTTATTTAAAAAAAAGTTATTAAAATTGTTAAGAAGATAGCATTGAAGTTTGCATATATTTTCATCCTGTTTCTGTAATGTAATTCAGTACAGTGATTATACTATATAGATTAAGGTGCAGTATGTAATATTGACAGCTGGTGGTTAAAAATAGGTACTGCAGCCCAAAAATATTGGAGATAGCTGTTTCTCCCTCCTCCTGTCCCAAATAGCACCCTAAACCCTCACGGTCTTTCTCTGAGTCCGCACATTCGTGACGTAATGCCACATTGAATTTCGGGTAGAATCCACCGCGGACCTTGCCCCAGTGCGGGCTCGGCAGAATTGCAGATCGAGGGCGCATAACGGCTGCAAAGGGGGCACTCGCGAGCAACCTTCTGAATGCTAAAATGAGGAATGGGACACTCTA
This sequence comes from Spinibarbus caldwelli, assembly GCA_039654775.1. Classification (NCBI taxonomy): domain Eukaryota; kingdom Metazoa; phylum Chordata; class Actinopteri; order Cypriniformes; family Cyprinidae; genus Spinibarbus; species Spinibarbus caldwelli. The sequence continues at coordinate 13,780,242 of CM077246.1, read as the reverse complement.
CGGCAGAGATCCTCAAATCTGGCCCACAAGATCCACTTTCCTGCAGAGTTTAGCTCTAACCCTAATCAAACACACTTGAGCATGCCAATCAATGTCTTCAGGATCGTTAAAAAATAGAGGTGCACGATAAATAGAGAACCGGCTTTACTGACAAGATGCGCATTAATTATCACCCGATATTTATCGTGCACCCCTATTAAAAAACCCTGCCCTACGGTCTCGTGGACTTAAAGGACACGCGCACGCGGTGGCCATTATAAGACCGCAAGTGCACATGAAGTGTTCCATTTGGGACAGGGCCCTCCTCAGACTTGATGCTCACGTGGATTGCCAGATTGAGGACACAACAGGAAACTGCGCAATTGACAGTGGAAGGGGATGAGCTTTACACTATAAGGTAATGAGTAGATTTATCCACAGAGCTTTTTAGATGGATGTTGAGAATTTTTAGGTCAGATAGAATCTGCAATCTCTGACTCAGTTCATTTTGTGTGGCTGTGTTTTCCACAAGCTGGCAAATAGTGAGTGGAATCACACAGACCAAAACAAAAACAGACATTCTGACACAGAATGCACATTTCAGTTTAGAATAATCGGCTGTAGCATTACTGTTTTTGGAGGAACAAATATGTGAACTTTGCTTGTTTCCTAAATATCTGCAAACATGTAATGGTATTTTTTTTCCTTTAGTACAGTCAAAAATTACATGCAGCACCTTTAATCAGGTTACACACCATATTGAATTTAATACAGATGAAAACAAGGCTGGGATTGATGGTATTTGCAGTGACACGTCCTGTATAAATGTCCTAAACAGTAAAATCTGAATGCATTTTACTTCTATCCTTCATAGCCTAGTTTTGATTTCTGTCAAAAATGAAATATGACACTACTCTGACTAAGGTCTAATGTTTCAGTAATTATTGTGATATGAAAATTTAATATCATCAAATGTCTAGAATTTAAAGAAACAATACAGAAACATGGTCTGTTGGCTCTGTCAGAAGGCATGATGTTCAGTTTCTCACTGTGATTGACTTGTGGTCTGAGATGTCTCCCTTCAGCACTGCTAATGTTAAATGCATGCCTCCTCTCCACATGGCTGCAGGGGGATCAATATTAGTACCAGGCCTGCAGTATAGGCTCTGAACCATCTTTAACCCCAGTCTCAGGTTTAGGCCTCTCGGAGTCCCCCCCCCCAAACTGCTTGTGAAGCCCTGGAGGCCAGTCTGGAAACTCAGAGACCTCAAGGCACAGTCAATAACAACAGATTTAGAATTTAGTCATGAAGAGCACGAGAGAGAGCGAAAAACCACTCGGCTACTAAGTGTGAACTGACTTTAGATCATTTGAAGGGATGGGCGGTTAGGAGAAATGGTGGTCCATTTGCAACATGGGCTATTCTTGGCGTCATATTCTATAGAGGCCTTTGATGAGTTAAAGTGCAAATTGCAGACACATGTACACGCACTCCCACAGTTTAATTCATAAATGAGGGAGGAAGGGCTGCTTTGGCTCTAAGGATATTTCTCACAAAGCAGTAATTGCCTGGCCCTTCATTAGCTGAGTTTTAATTTGTGAATAAGAGGGTAGTTAACAGTAAATTAACACACACAGGCGTACTGAGCACCTTGGGACCCGCAAGTCTCAAACAGATACCCTCGCACACATAGACAGAGTGCACAGCTGCATGTTTTTACATGATTCAATGAGAGTCCATGCTCTTAAAAGAATAGTTCACCAAAAATATATAAATTAATATATATAAAGAATTTTCTTATGCTCGCCATGACTGCAGTAAAAATGGTAATATTGGCAAATATTATTGCAGTTTTTATTAGAATGGTATTCTATTTAAATATATATTAAAAAGTAATTTATTCCTGTGATGCAAAGCTGAATTTTCAGCATCATTACTCCAGTCTTCAGAGTCACATGATCCTTCAGAAATCGTTAAGAAAAATGGCATTTATAAGAAAAATGCCACTTTTTAATCAATTTATTGCATCCTGAAAAAAATAATAATAATGATTGGGGTCATAAATGTTTTTTGATTATTAATATTTATTTATTAATTATTTTTAATATTTAAAAAAATAATTTAATAATTTAATATTTTTTCTAATAAAAAATAACTAAAATAAATAAAAATTAAATAAAATTAAATAAAAATTTGATGAATGTTTTAAATTTTTATGTCCATACAGTAAAAGTTTCATAGTATGTGCAAAAAAAATACAAATAAAAACCTTGAGACATTTTCTAATAACCTTCTGTTGTGTTATAAAAATATTTTGAAGAATAAAGAAAGTCATATAGTTTTAGGGCAACATAAGAGTGAGTAAAATAATGACAGAAATAAAAAAAAATTTTAGGCAAACTACCCTTAAAGAGTCCTGGACAGCAGCATACAAATCACAAAATAGCTGGTGGTCTACACTGACCTTCTGTTTATCCCTGGTGTTTGTAGCTATGAATGCACTTAAGTGTTAGTATTGGCTAGTTTGGGCCCAGATTTAGTGGTGTATCAGAATTCAGCTGGAAGCCAGAAAAACAAGCTGGACAAGTTAATTTGACTCTGTGCCCGGCGCACTAATGGAAAAGGCATATGGGCCATGCGGGTTCAGAGTGAGTTGGCGCAACCCATTTAGTGACCCAGCACAGAGATTTCACAAGGGACCTCCTGTAAGCACCATCAATACACACACACACAAACATAAACCCACTCATAAATTGAGTGATACCTGATGTGGGCAGGTGACAGAGATCTCTGTCAATATTTTGTTAGAGGAGGTCACGAGGAGGCTGGTCACACGGAGTCCTGAAGTTTTCTCCAGAAAGAGAGCGAAAATCACACGAAAGCTAAAACACTGCATTATTTGTCACCTCACACACTTTAAACTACAGAAGGTCCTGTCAAAACTTTTAGCTGAGTTTAGACACTTCAATGTCCTTTTAGCTATTATTTGCAGTCTCACACTGTTATTTGGTCCCCAAATTGTTTCTGATCTCCCCTGTGGCTGTGACTGAAAGAGTTTTAGGGTTTTCACAGCATCGGAAGACAGAAAGTCTCTTATGCTCAACAAGACAGCATTTTTTGAAACAAAAATACATTAAAAACTGTAATATTGTGAAAACAGTAATTTCAGCTGCTATTACTCAAGTCTTCAGTGTCACATGATCATTCAGAAATCATTCTAATATGCAGATTTGGTTTTTAAGATGGTTTGCTGGTCTCACAGCTTGAGCTCAGACCATCCTGACCAAGCTGGAAGACCATAAGACTAGCTTAAACTGGTTTAAAGTTGTTTTTCTTTTCAACTGGGAATGGTGTCTCTAACTTTCAGGCTTATATTAGTTGTCTTATGTAATAGCTTTGTAACTGAATATGCCTTTTGGTGAAGCCTACACCCCTCATTTCAATTCTCCATTGCTTCAGCCCTTTCCCTCATATCCATCGCTGCACTCCTCCAACTTTTGCTGTAGTTCTCAGATGAAGTAGTTGGAAATATGGCTGTCACTCTGATACCACAGTGCCATCTATTGGTGGGAAATCGAGGCTGCATTAAATGGTGATGGAGTGAAAAAGAAAGACAAAAGGGGGGATCAAGCAGAAAAGGTAAATATTTAAACTAAAGTGAATTGAGTGGCCGGTCAGAAATGAAGTTGAATTGTAATAATGGCTGATATTGACAGTTTGCGTGTGAAAAGGAAAACAACAGGAGAGCGAATGTGCCGTTGTGTGCATTATCCTCTCTTCAAGCATAGACAATCCTGTAAGTGACCAAACAAGGAATAATGGATATGTTTAGAGGCAAATATGCATTTCTGTCTGGTCAGAATACACAGACATCTCTCTCTCCGCTGTCTCTCTGCCTCCCTCTATGCTATCCCTTTATCAGTCATAGTTAAATGTAAATAACGCTGGTGTGATGGACGATGCTGTCAGGTTTCTTCAAAGCCCCCTCGCCCATGAGAGCCCAGCTCCCGGATGGGTAGAGCGTAAACGGATAAAGGGAGAGAAGAATGAGTACAGGGATTCCCGTTCAGACTGATGACAAAGTCATCTTCAATGCACCATCATTCAAGTGAACAGTAAACATATTGAAAATGAGCTACATGAAAGAACAGGAAATGGATGTGAGGCACTGACTGATAATTTATATCCAATTTTAAACAACAGTGCGTAATTTCTTTGCCGTGTGTGTGTGTGTGTATAATCTTCCCTGGGTTAAATAAATCATTCTATGTTTTTAGTATTGACTCTTTAATAAATGATTTTCCCCTCTTTCCCTCTAACTGTGGCAACAACACCAAAACAGAACAAAGATTTACCTGCTTGTTTCAGAAGACAACCACAAAATCCAATGAAATTCACTGACCAATGGGGACAGATGAAAAGATGTTGTCAAATAAAATATGAAACAAGCTGATTCTTGTTCTGGCATGACAGTCCACAAAGGATGTATTTTTAAAAGTGTTTACACTCTTAAAAATAAAGGTGCTTAAGGTTCTTCACAGCGATGCCATAGAAGAACCATTTTTGGTTCCACAAAGAACCATTCAGTCAAAGGTTCTTTAAAGAACCATCTCTTTCTTACCTTTTTATAATCTGAAGAACCTTCTTTCACCACAAAGAACCTTTTGTGAAACAGAAAGGTTCTTCAGATGTTAAAGGTTCTTTATGGAGCCATTTAGACAAAAAAGGTTCTTCTATGGAATCATGAAGCACCTTTATTTTTAAGCGTGTATGTCTCTTTTTCTACATTCTTTCCACCTGTAAAGATGAAGATGAGGTTTAAAATGCAGGACTACGTGGATCTAAAATAAGTGTCTGTTATATGTCTGATTTTGTAAGTCAGAAGCATTTGAATATGAAAGTGAAAAAAAAAGTGAATGTGAAGTGACGAGTGGCCAAGTATGGTGAACCATACTTGGAATTTGTCCTCAGCATTTAACCCATCCAAGTGCACACACACTTGAAGCAGTGGGCAGCCAATGCTGCAGCGCCCGGGGAGCAGTTGGGGGTTCAGTGCCTTGCTCAAGGGTCTCACCTCAGTTGTGGTGGAGAGAGCGCTGGTTATTCACTACCCCCACTGACAATTCCTGCCAGACCTGAGACTCAAACCCACAACCTTTGGGTTACAAGTCCGACTCTCTATCCATTAGGCCACGACCTTTATATGCAGCTTGAATTTACATGTACTAATAGTACTGTCATGGTATTTTTATGAATTTATTTTTATTATTTTTATTTTTTATTTTTTTTACTTTTCAGGCATTTTGCACAACTACTATCTTGCTAGATGGCACATTGTGTTCTAATGTTTGTGTTGTATCAGAGATTACATTTTCACGACACCCTGTTAAAAGAGAGAAGAGAAAATAAGTACTAGATAAACATGCAGCAACAGCACACAAGAAACTATGAATGTGCTTTGCATATTAAGAAATGCATAGTATACAGTGTGTTGGATGTGTTTCAAACGAGGTAAACTGATTTTTATGACGTATGCATGAACTCCATGCATTTCACCAACTTGGCTAAATTCCTGGATAATTTCTTGTTAATAAAAAAAGACAAAAAGAAATTACTTATATGAACAGACATGCACTGTAAAACTTCAAGGAATGTGATTGAAAAGGGTGATAAATCTACAAGAGCAATGGTGAAATACAAACACACTTCTTGATTTGCATTTGATTTGGATGGGAATTATGTGGCGTTACATTATTACAATACTTAAAGCCCTCTGAAAAACTTTTCTCATCTCTTTCTAATCATTGCTATATTGCAATATAGCCCTCGAAAACCATCACCGCAGTTCCCAAGTCATTTCTTTTGTATTGCACTGGTCTATGATAGTCTGCGTGAGTGTCAGCTGTAATATGTTTTGCCTCACTCTGACATATGGAGAGAAAGATAAAGTCTGCTGTAGAGATGTCACTAAGACTGAATGAGAGCGAATAAAAAGTATATTTCAGTGTGTGTGTGTTTCAAGGGGTTGTTTTTTTTTTTAAGCAAGTGGAGCAAAAGGAGAGCTTAAAGTCTGAAAGAAAGAATATAATACTTTTTTAAAGCAATACTTTTTAAAATGCGGTTCATGCATGCTCTTCAAGTCTCTTCTAGCTCCTTTAATTAGGGCTCCATATTGTGACTAAAATGGTCACAAAAGCAACAAAATAAATAAATAAATAAACATTTGGGACAGTATTTTTAATCTAGTCACTATTGGCCACTGGGACACATGGGCTAGCGTCAGGTATGGGTACTAGAGTCAGGTGTGTCGCTTTCAGGGCCGTCGCCAGAAAATCTTCAATGGGGGGGCATTTCGTTTTCATAGGGGGGCACTTTTTTTTTTTATGATCTCAGAAACAGACATTCACCAAAACAATAACAACCTGTAGCCTATTATTACTTAAACTGATCAAGTTCTATATCAAAAAAGATAACTTTGTGAGATCGCGATGAACTAGATGCACTGTAAAAAGTGATAAGTTGATTTAACTTAAGTTAAGGAAACCCGTTGCCTTAAAATTATAATAGTAATTAAAAACCGTCAAGTTCACTTAACACTTATCTTACATGATAAACCAACGCTTTGTTGCACGTCACCACCAAAATTTGATTTAAGATCACATGCGCAACTGAGCAAAGTTACTATTTATTTATTTATTTATTTATTTATTTATTTATTTATTTATTTATTTATTTATTTATTTATTTATTTTATTTTTATTTTATTTATTTATTTATTTTTTTTTTTTTTTGCTATCTGTAGGCTTATAACAATTAATTTGTATTTTAAAATGGGAATACAACGAATTTATGACAATGTTTTATACATTTAAGCAACCCAAGTTAATAGTGAAAAGTTCTTTAAAAGCATGCAATAAAGTAATATGCAATATTTTTTCAAGCTTTTAAAACATTTGATGCATGGATTAAAAAAAAATCTGCTATAGCCTATATCAGACAAAACTGCGTTGAGAGAAAAAACAGAAGTTGTCAACAAATCATCTAAATTTTACGGCATTCAGAACAAAGGAACATAAAAATCAGAAAATAGAGCCTAAGCAGCTATAGAATTATAGTACAAATTTAAATAGCTATATAAATCATAAAATAAAACACAAATTAGCCTAATGGCATTCATTATAAAGAACAAATAAAAGTCTAGCCAAAACGAATGTAAAGAGAAACTGAAACGCACTGTATAGACCTTTTCTATATAGATCTTTTCTTCGGCACGAATACATGTTTCTCATGTGAGGCCTATGTTGTTTTATTATGTTTTTCTCCCTACACAGAAGCGCTGCAGGTGCGTGAGGTGACGATGTGTGTGAATCCTTATATTTGTGCTGCTATTTGCGCCCCCTGCACTGCGTGCCCGTCCGCTACGCCACTTATTAGCTTCCTAATAAGTTGCTGTTGCAGAGATTAGTGGTTCTTTGCGCCAAATCCCCCCCCCATCCCCCCCCACCTCCCCCTTGGCGACGGGCCTGGTCGCTTTACTGCCATTCACAAATCCTCACTTATGGCCTCATGGGATAGTAAAGTGTACATCAGATAGCCTACACTATTCAGAATCTTGCTGGAAGTAGTTAGTCATCCACTTTTCACCTACTATTTTATAAATACTGTAAATTCAGACATACTACTACTCACATACTGTTACTTGCCTACTATATAGTAGAGAAGTATGGGATTTCAGATGCATCCTTTGTTTGCTTCAAAATGCAGTTTTGTCAGATGCCGCACTCAGCAAACATAACCACATATACCACCTCATTACCATGGTAAAAAATTTAACTATATGGTTTCTAGGCATTTGTATGAAAATATATAGTCTAAATACATTTAGTATAAATGCACAAAAGCTTAGCTTAATCACAAAAAATACTGTAATTATATTCTAGTACTCCTTTACATTAATAATAATATAATAAAATTGCATATGAATATCCTACATTTCTGCCACAATACCATAGTGCAGTTAGTGTTAGGCTACTACAGTAATTCCATGGTAAATGATGGCGATTTGTAGATTGAAAAGCCTTCTGACTGTATCGTTGCGGACAGTGTTTTCTCCTGTTTGTCAGCGCTGGCTTTAAACTAGTTTAAATCACCATGTCATTTGTGTTTGTTGCTGAATTCAAGCGCTTCACACTGGATCTCACAGAGCTGTTTAGTGCTCGCGTGACCGAGACTTATCAGCGAGTAACATCTGCTCTTGTAAGCTCGCGCTGCGCTGCCGTTTGAAGCCGAGTGGATAAATAGTCCGAAAGTCCGAGCCCATAAACATTGTATCTAACATTTATCGAACTCTTATCGTTTTGAGGAAAATTAACTTGCGATAATTATCGTTATCGTTTTATCACCCAGCCCTACTGAGACAGCGATAAAGATTCATTAAAAAGCCTCATACTCATTCTTGAGTTATTATTTTGAATCAGCCTCACTCAGTGAATCATTCAGTGCCATTACAATGTTCAGCACTGACTCTCTCAGCGTTGGCCGAAATTATTAGAACACTAGTATTTTCACCAGCTAAGAAATGCTGGTCTATTTTTGCTCCCAGATAGCACACGTACGTCTGCAAGACGTCTGTTAAAGATCTCTTGATCTGGAAAGCAACTGCTGTCTACAAACGTCTGACAGACGTCTTTCAGATGTCAGTTTTACATACATTCTAAATAATAAACATCTTAAAAACATCTAATAGACGTCTATTTGACATCTAAAAGGAGACGTCCTATAGACGTATTGCAGATGAGCAAACACCCTTAAAAATACGTCTTGCAGATGTAAATGCAGACGTCAAATAGATGTCTCCGAGATGTACGTGTGCTATCAGGGCTGTAGTGTGTCTGAAGGAAATATCAGTTTACATTTCCAAACATTCATTTTGCCATTAATTGTAATAATCCAGTGAGATTTTTGTTTGCACAAGGAGTCTGACAACAGCCAGTGCTCCACACAGAGATCTGATCTGATCATCATCCAGTCTGTCTGGAGTGACGTGAAGAAACAGAACAAACTGAGACAGACTAAATCCAGAAGAACTGTGGCAACGTCTCCAAGATGCCTCAAGAGACCTCTCTGCAAAGCTACCTGAAAAAACTATGCGCAAGTGCACCTAGGACAAAAGTGGTTTTAAACGCAAGGGATGCTCACACCGAAAGTTGATTTGATTTAGTTAATATAAGTTAATTGATAAAGAAAATCTATTTATGACATTTATTTTTGACAGCATCCTCATTTTACAGCATTTTTACACAAGTGCCTAAAACTTTTAACAGTATTGTAGCTTTGCAGGGAGGTTTCTTGAAGCATCTTGGTGTTGTTGCCACAGATCTTCTGGGTTTAGTCTGTCTCAGTTTGTTCTGTTTCTTTTTGTCATTCCAGACAGACTGGATGATGACGAGTTAGGTCTAGGATGAAAACTTTTTTGGGTGTGAGACTGTAAGTTTGGTGACTTGTTAGAATCATAATAAATTTTATTCAAACAGGCAGAAATTTTATCATTTTTGTCAGTATGTAGGTTCAGTAATTTCACATTAATGGCAATGAATAGGTTCTTTTCATTGCTATTAAAGCAAAATAACTGAACATTAACACAGGAGCCTGAGAAAAATGATCATTTTAGAAGAAAAATTAAGATGGCACTTAGAGGCTTTTGCATCTGAACTCTTCATATCTATGTAATGTTACCCTGGGTTCGGAGGCTATTTTGTGTATTTTGATTTATTGCATCTTTCTGTGGGACTCTGTTGAGGAGTGCTGAACACTTTTGGTTCATAACTTGTTTTTCCCTTCCATTTTCGTCCAAGGTTGGGAAGAGATCAGTGCACAGCAGAACTCTGAGTTATTAATTACTTCAGAGTTTCAAGGATTCTGCTGAAGTTGAGAAAGACTGAGGTCAGAAGGCGTTTCTCTCAAATCTCAGCTTCTGTTCATTATTCACAATTTGACCAGTCACAGAAGAAGCTCAACAACACATATGCTAATTTGTTCAGGAAATGCCATTGCAATGTATTGGTATGGTCTTTGTAACAGTACCATTACAACAGTTAAAAAAAAAAAAAAAAAAAAAAAAAAAAAAAAAAAAGTTTAACCTAATAAACTACAAAACAAAGCAGTATATGTAAAAGGAAAGTCTGCATCTCGCCCACAAACAAAATCAGAACATTTTGTTTATTATGTTTTCGTATTTGTTTTCTTTAATCAAGAGCCTTTGTTGGACAAAATTACTTCCACTGCCGCCCACTGCTTGACTTCTCAAACCCACTGCTGTTATTGTAATAAATGTGGTGCTAGCATAATGTATAATAATAATTTCTCGGTTTAAACCATGCAAAACAGTTTCAGCCACAAAGTGAATAATTCACATACTGTTGAAAAGATTAATTCCAGACATTTGTGAAAGCAGGAATTTTCCCTTTTTCAAACTGATCATGTCTGATGCTGTTGTTGCAGTGTGTCTTCACTGAAGTTAACTGTATTGAAACTTTTCATGTGGATGCTGACGGTACAAAAGCAGCTCCTCAAAAGAATGTGATTTATCTCGTTCGGCAGTTATCTGTTTTTATTCAACCCTTCCTAACACTGTGTTGGTACCTTTCATTTTAAATTATAAGGTTTGGCTTGAATAAAATAATTTAGGTTAAATGTTTGTTATCTGACAAAATAGTTTTATAGTGTATAGAACATTTATTAACTGCATCTGCCGAAAGGTGCTTCTCTATAAAGACCATTGTGAATATGCATTCAAAATGAATATAATGTTTAATTTAAAGAATATGGCACAAACCTTAAAAAATGTACACTACTGTTCAAAAGTGTGGGGTCAGTAAGATTTTTTTAATGTTTACTAAAGAAGTCTCTTGAACCAAGGCTACATTTATTTGATCAAAAATACAGCAAAAACTGTAATATTGTGAAATATTATTACAATTTAAGATAACTGTTCTCTGTTTTAATATATTTTAAAATGTAATTTATTTCTGTGATGTCAAAGCTACATTTTCAGCAGCAATTACAGTCATCAGTCACATCATTCATCAGAAATCATTCTAATATGATGTTTTGATTCTTAAAAAACATATGAGTATTAATATTTAAAACATTTGTGCTGATTAATGTAATAGATTTTTTTAGGATTCTTTAATAAATAGAAAGTAAAAAAACAGCATTTATTTAAAATATGTTAATTAATATAATTAATTTGTGACAACGTAAATGTATTTACTGTAATTTTTGATCAATTTAATGCCTCGCTGGATAAAATATTTAATTTCTTTAAAAAAAAAATAAAATCTGACCCCAAACTTTTGAACGGTACTGGTTTTATTCAATTCAGAAATATTCAAAATATATTTTTTAATATTTTCAAATATATTAACCTGCCTACATTAGGTTTCACCAACCAAAGTAATTTTATAGGTCAAATCAGGTAGAAATATTGCCTTAAGGAAACAACTACGCAGTTTCACTTTCTACAATATACTTAACTAGTGATTCTCCAAGTCTAGAGCATTTAATAGTGTTTGTGTATGTGTGCGTATGTGTCCTGATGTCTGTGTGTGTTTGTAAAATGTGCCTTAGGCTGAAGTATAAAGCTAGAGAAATGTATTTTAACTCATCTGAGTCTCTTTCAGAAGTTTTGCTGCCCTTCAAGCACAAAGCCCCAAACCAGACCCCTCGCTTTATAATTTACCTCAGGCAGTCGGCTCCACTGCAGGCTACAGACATATCACAGAGAGCACAGCTACCTCACCAGAGACAGAGAAGTGGAGAAAGATAGCTGGAATGAGAGAAAGAGAGAGATGTCCCTGTTGGCAAAATTAAAGGCTGAAGAATTGTTCCTTGTCCTCAGCAGCTCGATAGTTTCTGAAGGAAACAAATACCGCATTGTCTGTTTGAAACGAATAAAACCTCATGAATGTATGTGCTTAGTGGACTCTTTGTGCCTGCTTTCCTAATAACTCAGATATGTCTTAATAAGATTCCTTTGAAAAGGGCTTGCACTCTAGAGAAATTTCCTAAGGACACTTAAACACAGCCTCCTGTCCCCAGCAGAACATGCTTGAATTGCATAGCGCCATAGAGGTGTATAAATGAGAGCGAGCACGAATCGGGCCCTGTGGTGACATTTCTGTGATGATAAGAAAAACACAAGCACTTCTGTAATTGTTTTTATGATGCTTTCTCTTGTCCTGAAGGCCTGATGAAGAAAATCAGCATAAAAGATAATTAAAAAGTTACACTGAAACAGCCCGATGTGTCTGCCATCTCTTTCTCTCTCTCGCCCCGTCTTTACCCTCCAGTCACAGAAATGGAAATAAGGTTCTAGCGTCGAGCATTCAAACCTGAATGCAGCCATTTACAAACTCTTTGATAAACAACATCTTAAAATACTTTCAAGACGAACCGCTTGTGCTTTTTAACATGCAATAAATTATGGCTGCTTGCTGTCTTGTTGCTAATGAAGAATCTCAGCGTTGCATTATTACCTGAGCTCCGCGGGGTATCGTTTTATAGCCTGAATTAGGTTGCTTTTGTATGTTAGGGACCTTAATGCATTCTAATGAAAACCAGGGTCTAACAAAAGTGTTCAAACACCCGAGCACACAAAACAACGCTTCATCTTTTCCCCCTGGGAATTTCCACGGCATCCTAATGGGCTTATTCCCCTAAACCAAAACAGCGTTTTAAAAAGAAAAACGTACAAATGCCTCAGCAACAGCAGAGTTTTTCTTAAAGCCAAATCAATATTGTTTCTGAATGTTTTAAAGCCCAGCAATTGAGCACCACTCTGTAAAAGAATAACTTAATGCTATTTACTGTATGAAGACTAGGGTGTTTCTATTGTTTATTTAGGTATTCTCCTATCATTGTCATTTTAAAGAAATAGTTCATCCAAAACTACCAAAACCCTTTTTGATGTATGTCTTAAAAACAGATAATTGATAAATTGATGGACTGGAGTCATGTGAATTATTGTGTTGTTTTTATCAGATGTTTGGACTCATTCTGACGGCACCCATTCACTGCTACTTCTACTGGTGAACAAGTGATGTAAAATTTCTCCAAATCTGTTCTGATGAAGAAACAAACACAAACACATCTATATATTAGATGGCCTTGCTGCATGTTCACTGCATTTGTCACTTTGTTGTCCAAGTGTTGGGAATTTTGTTGAAATTTAGGTTGATGTGAAAGTGGCAATGTATACAGAACTCTTGCTGTATATTAATTGTGATGATTTTGGCTCACATTTAACAAAAACCCACCAATTCACTATCTCAACAAATTAGAATATGGTGACATGCCAATCAGCTAATCAACTCTAAACACCTGCAAAGGTTTCCTGAGCCTTCAAAATGGTCTCTCAGTTTGGTTCACTAGGCTACACAATCATGGGGAAGACTGCTGATCTGACAGTTGTCCAGAAGACAATCATTGACACCCTTCACAAGGAGGGTAAGCCACAAACATTCATTGCCAAAGAAGCTGGCTGTTCACAGAGTGCTGTATCCAAGCATGTTAACAGAAAGTTGAATGGAAGGAAAAAGTGTGGAAGAAAAAGATGCACAACCAACCGAGAGAACCGCATCCTTATGAGGATTGTCAAGCAAAATCGATTCAAGAATTTGGGTGAACTTCACAAGGAATGGACTGAGGCTGGGGTCAAGGCATCAAGAGCCACCACACACAGACGTGTCAAGGAATTTGGCTACAGTTGTCGTATTCCTCTTGTTAAGCCACATCTGAACCACAGACAACGTCAGAGGCGTCTTACCTGGGCTAAGGAGAAGAAGAACTGGACTGTTGCCCAGTGGTCCAAAGTCCTCTTTTCAGATGAGAGCAAGTTTTGTATTTCATTTGGAAACCAAGGTCCTAGAGTCTGGAGGAAGGGTGGAGAAGCTCATAGCTCAAGTTGCTTGAAGTCCAGTGTTAAGTTTCCACAGTCTGTGATGATTTGGGGTGCAATGTCATCTGCTGGTGTTGGTCCATTGTGTTTTTTGAAAACCAAAGTCACTGCACCCGTTTACCAAGAAATTTTGGAGTACTTCATGCTTCCTTCTGCTGACCAGCTTTTTAAAGATGCTGATTTCATTTTCCAGCAGGATTTGGCACCTGCCCACACTGCCAAAAGCACCAAAAGTTGGTTAAATGACCATGGTGTTGGTGTGCTTTACTGGCCAGCAAACTCACCAGACCTGAACCCCATAGAGAATCTATGGGGTATTGTCAAGAGGAAAATGAGAAACAAGAGACCAAAAAATGCAGATGAGCTGAAGGCCACTGTCAAAGAAACCTGGACTTCCATACCACCTCAGCAGTGCCACAAACTGATCACCTCCATGCCACGCCGAATTGAGGCAGTAATTAAAGCAAAAGGAGCCCCTACCAAGTATTGAGTACATATACAGTAAATGTACATATACATACTTTCCAGAAGGCCAACAATTCACTAAAAATGTTTTTTTTTTTTTTTTTTATGGGTCTTATGAAGTATTCTAATTTGTTGAGATAGTGAATTGGTGGGTTTTTGTTAAATGTGAGCCAAAATCACCACAATTAAAAGAACCAAAAACTTAAACTACTTCAATCTGTGTGCATTGAATTTATTTAATACACGAGTTTCACAATTTGAGTTGAATTACTGAAATAAATGAACTTTTCCACGGCATTCTAATTTATTGAGATGCACCTGTATGCCAATATTTGGTTATGTTCCTGTCCTTATTGTTTCATTATGAGTTCATTTGTGTCCAGCTGTGTTTAATTATCTCATTTACGTTTTTTACTTCAGCTCTGTGTTTTCTATGGTCCTGTGTCCGGTATTAACGTCAATGTTGTGTTTCTGTGAGTCTTCCTGTCTTGTTACCCCGTTTTGGATTATTTATTAAAAGCCCTATTCGCACAGGATTTGTATTACCTGGCGACCTCCAGTCATTTGTAATAATTGTGGAGGTTGTCTGTGATCTTAATCCCGTGCGAATCGGCCATGTCTGTAATTTGTAAAGTAAAAATTCCCCCGCAAATGACCTACCATATTTCGCCGAACACCGAGGTCCTGTGATGATATTAGTCCCGTGCGAATCGGCATCTCTGTGATTTGGCCAGCATTTGGCGGGTCGTATATCATTTTTCAAGGTTCTTGTTTCCTGTGCGCCTTTTTATCCATCTTTCGCGAAGAATGGAGTTGCTTTGGAGTGTTTGATAGTATTTTTGATAAGGATGCATTATCTGGGGACCATGTGTGATTTCAAAATCACACATGGTCCCCAGATAATACTAATCTCGTGCGAATAGGGCTAAAGACTTTAGTTTGAGTTTATCCACGTCTCCAGGGTTCTTCGTTTAGTCACAGTCTACAATCTAGATAGATAGATAGATAGATAGATAGATAGATAGATAGATAGATAGAAAGTGGCATATTCTGCTTGTCAGGTATTCGTTTGTTGTGCTAAAATGAAATTTTGCTTCAGTTGCTTTTGACAACTTTGAAAACACTGAGATGATGTGCCGCTGATCTCCTGCTCCTGCATCTCTGATTACAATGGGGGTGTGTCTAATTCACATTTGGCTTCCAGAACAGTTGCTTACAGCATCTTTTAAGCCGCCCTTATGTGGGCGATTTCATGTTTTACTATCCTTTTGAAGACATTTAGTCTCCACAATGTAGGCAAAACCTGACCCACACACACAAATATGACCATTGCTCTTCTGTCTTCTGCTCTTATTAGATTGCAGCTTCCAGCGTACATCATCTGCCAATCTTTCTCGCTCTCTCTCCCTCTTCTTTCATTTGTTCCTCTCTTCTTCTCTAGCTTCAAATCGAATGACCTCACCAGGGTAGTAATTGCTAAGCTGATCTGTGGCCTATCATTGTGCAGAATGAGGGCCCTGCTCTCTTTTCACCCGTGTCAGGACAACAGCAGTTGCCAGGCACTGATCTGGTTTGTATCGACTGCCCCTGCACAGCAGCTGTTAACATTTGAAATTCATTCCATTATTAAAGCTACAAGGGAGTCGGAATAGAGCTGATATATCCTGCTCTCGTATCTCTTCATATCGCTCAGTTCCTCTTCATTCTCTGAGGATCGTAGTCAACAGAGTAAATTTGAGGCATCCTATAATGTTGTTTTAATTCAAACACATTTGTTCCTCTGACCCCAGTCAAGCGTATTAATATTGTCTTGGTTTACTAAATGGCGTACAACATGATCTGATGGACGCCAGTCTCAAATCCCCCGGTCTCCAGTCCTAAAACCTCTGCTCACAGAAACTTGAAAGGCACAGCAGAGGCACCAAGCCACCCACATCCCTCCACACGCCATCGGCTGTAGACAGGTCATCTTCAAATCCTGCCTCTCATCCAGCTCAAATCAGCCTCACTTTCTCTCTCTTTCTTTCCCCAGAGGTACCGACTGAAGGTCTTAGCGTGTGAATAGAGGCGAATAGCAGAAATCGCACCCCTGGGCTTTTGGCCATCATGCGTGGGAGGAGAGAGGAGGGGGGAGTTTGGAGATAGGTAGAAAAGACGGATAGAAAATCGGAGAGTCTCATCCGATTGGGTTTCCCACTAAGAGCCTTTCGAAGGCGGATGACTCAATCAGCGGCATTTCCAATGGGAGTCCAGAAGGTTTCCCTGGGAGGCTTTGTGCTTGGAGGCAGAAGCACTTTCAGCGGCAGTCTGAGGTTTAGAGAGCTCAAATGAAGCTTTCTTATTGTTCCAGCTTAAGCCAGACTCACCTGTTAAAGGTGTATTTACAAGCAACACCACAAAAAAAGTTTTCCTAAGTACTTGCAATGCATCTTGATCTTATTAACATTCATAGGTATTCATGGCATTTACATGTGCAATTTATATTTTTGGCTATACATTGAAATGCATGACATGGACATGTTTACAGCATCAAAATAAATAAATAAAAATTGCGTGCACAGCATTAGAAGTAAAAATCTTTATGGATGTGTGTATAGATAGATGGATAGATAGATGGATGAAGTAGTAAGATTGAAATAGTGAAGTATTTTCTTGTAAAACAAACTCCAATAATGTTTTCCAAAAAAAAATGTTTTACAGTGTATTAATTCCATGAGTTCAATATCCATTGAACCTAAAATGGTGTGTGTGTGGATAGATAGATAGATAGATAGATAGATAGTCAGTATGTTAATCATGTAGATTTCAG